>OZ025292.1:254821206-255142980 GCA_964019185.1 Maratus speculifer
TCAATTTAAATATTGCTTGTTGTCATATCAGATAAAAATCACAGGAATTAGAAACATAATTTGTAATTTGAGATTATAAACATGAAAATTACATCAGATTGTACATTACGCAATATTTTAAAAATAAAATAAAATAAACTTTGTTCTGCCCGTCGTCATAATTTAATTTCATACATAAAGGCGAAAAATGTTATTCATATTCAGTCACAATAAAGACTTTATTTATGACACATCAGTATTCAGTATTTTAATACAAAAATTAAATAAAACATAGTTATGTTTTTATGCGAAATATTTTTTTTACCGTTTAGAAAATATAATATAATCCCTTAGCAGAACGTTGATGTTTATTTGCGAATTGAGTTTCCTCCATATTCGAATTTTCTGCCCAAGAAATGTAATTTCAGTTTAGAAACAACACATAAAATTTCCTTCTATGATTTTCTCTGGACAAATGCATACCGATACATAAATAATTATTTAAAAAAACATACATTAAATAATTAATATTAGACAAAAACTTTCATTGAAATTTTAGAGTATCAACTTGTAATCAGAAATAATACTTAAAACTAATAGAAATCTCAGACCAGTCTAACTTTTATTATTATTGTTATTATTTCATAAACATTTTTTATGAAATTGTCAGAAAGAAATATATTTCTTTTAGACTCAGATTTTTTGCATGTACTTGCATTAAAATAGCTTACGCCATAGGCATGTTCTTTGCTAAAACTAATTCTTTAATTTCGTAAAATATGTTTAAAATTTTCTTTATGATATGTTTCAAATGAAGCAGTTATTTTATAAATGGAAGTTAATTATTATCTCATTTAAATGTTTTCAATATTTTTTCCCAGCATTAAATATTATTATTATTATAAATACTATTACCATACCACGATATTCAAATTATTGAAAAAATAGATTGCCTATATTATCTTTTTAATAACAGGCATTTCTTTATTTTAAACTGTTTTAATGCATTTAATATTACTAGTAGATCAAACCCGGGGTTCCCGGGTTACATAATGAAGATAAAAACCATCTTTTAAAAATTAAAATTAAAAACCAATAAATTTTCACATTTAATATGATTTTTTAGATTAATAACTAACAGTGAAAAAGCATTTTTAATACTTTAAGCGTCTTGCAGATATTTTCATTTATGTTTAACTCTTAAAATAATAACTGCGCAAAGTATTGTTATGAAGAATTGTATTTGATAACTTTACATATGTTTTATCTTATACAATGAAAAAAGTTAGCATTAATGTCAATCTTGTGTTAAATAAGCTTTTGAATTGAAACAATGCACGATGAAAAACACGACTAGGCTGCTTAAATTATTAAACGGAAAATATTAATTATGGTATCAAATAAAGCTTTGAATTTAGCTTTTCTTTTGAAAATTTTCAATGGAGATTAAAATAAAATACTTGAAAAATATAAAGTCGTAATAAGTGAATTTTAAATCATCTTTTAATTAAATTGCATTTGAAAGAAGATTTATTTTCCTATACGAAGGAATAAAAATTTAAAATGTGGGATGATTTAAATGTTAAAAAGTTGCAATAACGAAAATTGAAAAGAAAAATCATTTCACCGTGAAATGTTGCCAAAATGATGTCACTGCTACCCACGGACAAGTTTGTTAGTAACAGTACAGATCGCAGATGTTGCGCATATGAAAAATCTTACGCGCATAGTAAAATGCAGAAGTAAAGAAACAACAGCACATGCACTTTTTCAAAGAAACTTTGTTCCAAAGTTAACTCTATGACAAATTTAAAATTCGTTTTGTAAATTAAACACATAAACATTGCATGACGTCAATTCATTGTGCAAATCGGATGCCATATTTTCCCTGCAACACGCGTACATTGAATTTTATATCTGGTGATAAAACAAATATACAATTGCAATTAAAGCATCAGATAATGGTGAATTATAAACTCTCATTTCATCATTTACATCTTTCTTTTTCCATTTCAGATCAATTTTCTATGTAAAAAATGTACACCTGTTTTCTTTTCGTTTTTGAAAACATATTTGAAAAATAAAAATGGTTCTACAAATAAAGTAAAAAATAAATTACATGAAAAATACAAAAAAGAAAAAAAAAATGTTTTGCATTTTTCTTATGGTAAAATGACAGGTAACAAAGAACTAAAAAAATCGTCTGCTCTAGTAAGTTTAACTGAAAATTATGAAATATTACATAATGCAAATTATGTTATTTTGATAAAATTACAGTAGAATGTTTAAAGAATAGCAACATTTTTTTATTGGAGTAGAGAAGTTTCTGGACAAAGATTTAGAGACTCTGATATTTTTTTAAGCCTCTAGTTACTGCCAAAAGCATATTTGTTTGCTTGTCTAATCGGCAGTGAAAATTCGACCTGGAGAGTTCTGTAATATAAATTGCGGTATTTTGGACAGTCTTCCAATCTGATGACGCACACTGCATGTTACAGCTTTTCATAAACACGGGCTCATTTTTAATACATTGCGTTTAATCAGTGTATTATTTCAATTATGTTATTTTCAAAAATAAGGCATTCCACCTCTGAAGAATTTCAAAGTAACTGGAGTGTAAATGATGTACTTATACAAAATATATTTTAGTTTTAAGAATTTAAACACATGTTTATATAAACATATAATGACGTCATTTGCATTAGCTAAAGCATTCGACTTTTACGGCAAGGTCTTGTACAACATATTGATAGCGTCATGTGCTCCTGTGACGTGCATAAGTCAAAATTCCAGTCACTCTGAGAAATCTTCAGATAATTTAGTCAAGGATTTGTTACAAAATACGGACTTAGATCCAAACCAGAGAGATGCTGCTGAAAGTTTAATTAGAGAATTCCAAAGTTTATTTTCCCAAACATCTGAAGTCTTTGGACGAACTAAAATGGCACAACACCGATATCTTCTCCGGATCAGTCCTAACTCCTTCCGCCGAAATGATGTGTCCAAGGTAGGCGACTTCATTGCGAAACAAACTGCACTTCGAAGGGCTTAACTTCAAATTAGCTTCCTTTAACTTTTGTAGCACCCGCCTGAGGTTGTTCAGATGTTCATCAAAAGATTTTCCTATGATTATGATATCGTCTAAATAAACAAGACATGCCTCATATGACAGTCCCCGAAGAACCGTTTCCATAAGGCGTTCAAAAGTTGCAGGTGCGTTACATAGACCAAAAGGCATTACCTTGAACTGCCATAATCCTTGTCCCGTTGTAAAGGCAGTCTTCTCGCGGTCGTCGGGATGGATCTCTACCTGCCAGTAACCGCTCTTCAAGTCTAAAGTCGAGAACCAAGTGTTGCCCGCAAGTGTGTCGAGAGTGTCGTCGATCCTTGGTAGAGGGTAACTATCCTTTTTAGTGACGTCATTCAGTCGGCGGTAGTCTACACAAAATCTTGTAGAACCATCCTTCTTTCTTACTAATACAATCGGAGATGCCCATGGACTTGTTGATGGTTCGATGACGTCATTTTCTTCCATATCTTTAATTAAATTCTGCACCTCTTCTTGCTTGGCAAAAGGTAATTGTCTACGGTGCTGTTTAATAGGAGAGTGATCTCCGGTGTCAATTCGGTGTTGTGCCATTTTAGTTCGTCCAAAGTCTTCAGATGTTTGGGAAAATAAACTTTGGAATTCTCTAATTAAACTTTCAGCAGCATCTCTCTGGTTTGGATCTAAGTCCGTATTTTGTAACAAATCCTTGCTAAATTATCTGAAGATTTCTCAGAGTGAATGGAATTTTGACTTATGCACGTCACAGGAGCACATGACGCTATCACCTCTCCCTTCTTGATAGTCCTCGTCTTATCACTGATGTTAGCAATTCTGACTGGAATGGTCTTCTTCGAGAGGTCCACCACAGATGAAGCCACCAATACTCCTGCTTGTGTACTATTGTCTTCTGGATAATCTATATGGCCAAATCGATAATTAGTTTTATTTTTAATTACAGCAGGAACTAAAAATTCTGTTCTTGGATCTAGATTGATGTCTTCTTTGGCTATTACTGTTTGTTTACATTCAATTTCGTTATTTAATCCAAAAAGACTTATTTCTTCAAATTTTGAGAGCATTTTGTTATTTTTGAAATCAAGCTTGAAGCCAAACTTCTTCAGAAAATCTAGCCCGATTAAGCAAGGATCTGTTATGTCAGCCACATATGCCGTATGGTAATATTTCGTTCCTCCAAAGTGTATGGTTAAATTGGCCTTTCCATATATGCCAATCTTGTCGCCCGTCACAGTTTGCAGGGTAACGCATGGTGGAGTCCAGATGAGTTTACATTTCAATTTTCGAGCCAAATCTTCTCTTATTATTGTCACATTGGCTCCTGTATCGACAATCATACGGCACTGAATTCCGTTAATAAAGCCTATCACATATAATTCGTTATCACCGCCGCTGATTTTTGATATCTGGAGGATCTTCAGGTGGGGCTTTTCATTCTCTGGCAACCTCCGCCCCGCGAGATGGCCAAAATTTAGTTTCCCTGCTGACTGTTTGAATTTATCCCACGTTCGTGGATTTTGGAGCAATTTCTTCGGAGATGTCCTGTATCACCGCATCCCCAGCACGTGAGATTCTGTCTTCTTGCGCTTGTTCTTCCATATTTTAAAGCTTCAATCTCTTGATTTAATTTCCTAATTTCTTTCAAGAAGTCGATCTCAGTGTCTGAGCTTTTGTTCACCGTTGCCCCTCGGACAGAATGACGATCTCTTCGGCTGGCTTGTGTAGCTGCTTCCAACTTTAAGGCATATAGTAATGCAGCCTTTAAATCCTGTACATCTGCCATTCGTACCGCTCTCTGCACTTCTGGATCTTTTATTCCGTCTACAAAATATTGCAGTGAGAGCATTTCCCGTACATTTGTTGGACAGTCAATGAATGCTAAATTTGCAAGCCGTTCAATTTCCGAGGCAAACTCTTGAAGGGTTTCATTCGATTTTTGATGGCGGCTCTTCATTTGTATTCTCGTATAATCCTTGAAGAATTTTTCGCCGAATCTCATTTCAAGTGCACAACTTAGAGTCTCAAAATTGAGTTGCGTCATATCGGGCAATGTTTGCAGCACGTCGGCGGCTTCTCCTCTTAAAGATGCTGCCAGTTGACAAGCTTTCACCTCGTCACTCCATTTGTTCGCTTCAGCTACAATGGTGAATTGGGTCTTGTAAACTTGCCAGGAACACTTTCCATCGTATGTCGACAGCTTAATGTGCACGGGAGAAGCAGGTGGATTCCTAAATTCTTCATAATTACCACTAGACGCTGAAAGTTTATTCTCAAGACTTTGTACTTTTTTTTTTAGCTTTTCATCTACTTCACCTAGTATTTTCTCTTCAACGTTACTGATTTTCTCTTCAACGTTACAAACTTCTTTCTGAATTTTCTCTTCTACTTCCGCCATTTTCCTTTCCATTTTCTGTTCAACATTACTAACTTCATTCTGAATTTTCTCTTCTACCGAATCTATTATTCTCTCTACCGATGAGAACTTTTCTTCCAAAGTTTTCTTCGTTTCTTCTTGGCTTTTATTAACTTCCTCCTTGAATTCTTCCATTCTCTCTTGGCTTCTTTTCATTTCTTCAGTCACATCTTCTTGGACTTTGTCGATTTTATTCGCCAACTCTTCTTGGCCTTTATTCATCTTTTCCGCCAGCTCTTCTTGGCCTTTATTCATCTTTTCCGCCAACTCTTCTTGGCCTTTATCAATTTTATTTGTCAACTGTTCCATTCTTTCTTCGTTTTTATTCATTTTGTCCGCCAACTCTTCTTGGCCTTTATTCATTTTATCCGCCAACTCTTCTTGGCCTTTATCAATTTTATTGGTCAGCTCTGTTCTTAATCCGTTAATAGCTTCTAACAGTTCTTTCAGTTGTACGTCCATTGTTCGTGTTTTCGCCATAAGATCCCACTTCTGACACCAAAAATTGTAGCGTATATTGGGTTCTTTTGATCTTATGGTTAGACAACTTCAAACTTTTGCTCTTAGAAAAGTAGAAAAGAATTTATTTACAGACTTCAGAACAACAGAGTCTTCGAAACTCACAAATATTACTGGATATTCAAAAATAACTGCTCAAATCTATCGTACAATTACAGCTTTAGACCCCAAAGACTCTTTATACAACGTCTCATCACTTAATAACATTCAGAACAACATAGATGAAACTCAAGCAAACTTGCTTACGCCTTGTTCACTCAATGACTGACTGGTAAATAATGACAACAGCAGCTCGTATCGCTCTCCTTATATAGGTTCGCAGCATGCGGCAAAGTTTCTACAACCTTCTAAAAAAAACCGGAAAACCACGGAACAACATTCAATGTATCAGTAGACCTAGGGGGGGGGGTTACCATAAGAGGGAAGGGTTACCATCGCCAACAATCGCCAAGTTTGTCGCCAACTTGGCGATATGTCGCCAAATTTGGCGACCAAAATTAGTCGCCAAAAGTGACGCCAGCTTGGCGATATCTCTAATATTTCGCCAATCTGTCATACACATTCACTGAAAATAATAGACAAGTTTGCTTGATAACAGAGACAATGTAATAAAAACTAATATTAGTAAAGAAATGGAGCTTAATAAGATTATTTACATTATTTTACACTACAAACACTAATTATTTACAAAATTCGTAACACTACCCCCTCCTCAAAGACTGCACGTCCCGGGCAGTGCAATCCTTGAGTTAGAGGAAAACACTTAAAATAAACAAACAAATAAATAAATAATAACAATAATAATAAGATTTACATAAATAAGAATTAATTACTATTTACATATTTACAAAAAGTGACTTTCATGACCATGGTCTGAAATTCAAGTTTCGAATTTCTAATCTTTTTCGCAAAAATAGGGGGCTAGCCGGTTATAATGTATGACCTTGGGCTTGGTGTGTGGCGATTTTCGTATGCGTACGACGACGTCATTCAGCCTGTTGACGACTGTGTAAGGACCGTCCCAGTTTCTTTGTAATTTTGGCGACAGTCCCTTACGACGCATCGGATTCTACAACCAAACTTTGTCACCTTCGTTGAACTCATGTCCTATTGCCTTTGTGTCGTACCGTGTCTTCATCTTTTCCGTTGCCAGTCCGATTCGGTTCCTCGCTAGACGATGAATCTCCTCAATCCGTGCCTGGAGTTCACCCACGTATTCTTCAGGCGACAAAGGAGCGTTAGGAGGACGGCCAAACAAAAGATCCGCAGGCAGACGAAGATCACGACCAAAGAGCATTTGAGAAGGGGAGTAACCAGTGGCCTCATGAGTGGTTCTCCTGTAGGCAAGCATTAAAAGAGGCAATTTCTTGTCCCAGTCCTGTTGGTCTCTAGACACCAGGAGAGAGAGAGGCTGTTTAGGATGGTACGATTGAAACGCTCCACCATGCCGTCCGATTGAGGATGTAGGGGTGCAGTTCGAGTTTTGTCCATGCCGAGTAGTCCACACATTTCCTTAAACACAGTCGAATCAAAGTTTCTTCCTTGATCGGAATGGATTTGAAGAGGAACTCCATATCTGGAAACCCAGTGTTGAACTAGTATGTCTGCTACTGTTACCGCCTCTTGATTAGGAATGGCGTAGGCTTCAGGCAATTTAGTGAAGTAGTCCATGACAACGAGGATGTACTTATTCCCATCAGATGTTCTAAGAAGTGGACCCAGGATGTCTAGTGCAATTCGTTCGAAAGGAGCTCCTACATTATAACGTTGCAATCGTCCACGGGTGCGCCTCTTTGGACCTTTACGTGCTACACAGGTGTCACAAGTTCGACACCACTTCTCCACGTCACTGCGAACATTATTCCAGTAGAAACGCTCTCGAACCTTCTGCAGGGTCTTCATTATACCAAAATGACCTCCTGTGGGACTACCATGCAGTTCTTGAAGGACCATAGAAATTCTCGACTTAGGAAGTAGTAGTTGCCATCTACATGTTTTTCCGTCGTCAGACTCCCATTTTCGGTACAAAATACCGTTTTTCAAATGTAGGGAATCCCAGAGAGCCCAATAACGTTTAGTCGTAGGATGGTAATGGGCCATGTCTTGCCATCTGGGCTTCCTGTTGGACTCCTCTTTCAGCTCTAGAATTTTCTTAATTTCAGGATCAGCAAGTTGATCTTTACGCAGGCTCTCGTCACTCCACGGATCTTGTGATGATGTAGACCCAGTTGTAACTTGTCTTACTATAGGACCTTTGACATTAAATTTCTTCTCAACCCGTTCGTAGTATGTAGAATTCTCTGAGCAGGGTCTTCTTGAGAGAGCATCTGCATTTCCATGTGATGAGCCTTTTCGATGGCGTATCTCCATATCGTACTCTTGAAGCTTTTGTATCCACCTGGCTATCTGGCCTTCAGGGTTCTTAAAATTCAATAGCCAAGTTAGAGAAGCATGATCAGTTCGGATCAGGAACTTTCGACCGTAAAGATAGTGATGAAAGTGGTCTATGGCTTTCACTACAGCAAGAAGCTCTTTTCTTGTTACGCAATAGTTTCGCTCGGCCTTTGACAAGCACTTGCTGAAATAGGCGATAACACGCTCCTGGCCATCGATTTCCTGGGACAGTACAGCGCCAATGCTTTCGTTGCTTGCATCCGTATCAAGTATAAACTATTTATCGATTTGAGGATACGACATTATTGGATTGGATGTCAAGGCCTCCTTAAGCTTTTCGAAAGCAGCGTCACATTCCTTGTCCATTCCTGTTTTTGATTGGCTTCTGTTAATTTATGAAGTGGTCTTGCAATCATCGAGAAGCCTTTGACGAATTTTCTGTAATAGGTGCATAATCCTAGAAAACTTCGAAGCTGGTGAACATCTGCTGGACGACTCCAATTTTTCACGGCTATATGCATCTGACGTCAGAAATGCAACAAAAAAGCTATTTCATCATTTAGAAAAACTCAGAAAGATATATCGATAGTAAAATGATTCATATGCCTTCATATTTTTCTTTAATAGTTCCACGTGTTATCAGATGTCACTATTATTTTTTTTCTAAAATTTGAAAAATGTTATTTCACAGAAATTAATGAAACTGTATTCGTTCAGATTCTTTATGTAAATTAGACAAATGTTTAGCAAATAATCCACAAAAATATTCATTAAAATATATTTTTGTAAAAAGAAATTTATGTTTTTTTTTTTTTTTTTTTTTTTTTTTTTTTGTAAAGTATGTTTGGAATAAACTAAAAATCACTTAATTGATGTATAAAAACGAAATAAAACCAAAACACGCCTGGTTTCATAGCAGACGATACTCTTGAAGTAGAGATATTTTAATTACATTTTTTTATGTTGAAATGAGAAAATTGGTACAAAAATGTATGGTAATCTGATATTTTCTATAGAGGAAAGAGATAGATGGAGGTGTGGTATAACGTATAAACAGTTTGCAATATGATGTGCATTATCACTAAATTTAAATGCAGTTTCGGCCCAAATAAAACAATCGCATGTAACAAATACCGAATTCTTTAATATCAACTGTGCATTTTTTTCAGTAAATAAAAGCGATCTGTTTATATTAAAGCATTCTAAAGTACCAATGCATTTTATTATAAACTATAAATAACCCTAAATTATATACTTAAAACCGTAGTACTAAAAGTTTTCTTCTTTTTTGGAAAGCACAAGGTTGCGTTTCGGCTTTTTGTAGAGGATTTTAGGTTTACATTTTTTGCATCACTCCCAGTTACTTTAAGTCCTGCCTACACTTTCTTTTTACTTTATGGCTATTTTTCTCTTTATTTCGCATAGAAATGCAGTACTAAAGTTGCCACCTCCAGAAAAATTAAATTAAAAGATACAGAAAAATTAATATCTCAAAAACAAATATAGATACAGTTTTAAAACAAATTGCATTTAAAAGGACATTTTTTTTCTCTATACAACGGTGTAAAAATTAAAAATGTGCAATGTCTATAAATTAAAAAAATTACAGTAGCGAAAACTGCAAAAGCAAAATTTCATCCGAAAGTGCTGCTATTCGCAAAATGACATATGCGTTACGCACAGATACGTTTGGCCTTTATGATATAGATATGAAACATTCCAGAATTGAGATTATATATAACAGAAAATTATGACAATTATGAAAAAGGCTTGTAAAACAGAAAATAAAATTATTTATCATTTGAACGAGAACAATAAAATTAAGAAATCTTTTTTCGTTGGAAGATAGGAGGAGACATGAAATAAGTATCAAAAATTTTAAAATGTACCTTCACAGGTTTCGCAAGCCATGGGCAGCTGACATACTCCATTAGTGTGGCAAAAAGAACTCAAAATGTGAACTAAAATTTATGCAATATAACTAAAAAAATACCCAACAACCTAATTACAACTATAACCAAATACTTTTTTTAAAATAATCTATAGAATATGTTTATATATGTATAACAGCATTAACCTCAAATAACACAATATAAAGCAAAAATGAACATATAGCAAGATCATGTTCTCACCTGGACCCATGGAGACTTGAAAAACAGGATGCTTATTGAAATTCAACACACCACTTACATTTATCTTCAAGAGCAGCAAGGCCTAAAATTCTTGTAAGACCAGCATCAAAAAACGAAATTTGTCGATCTGTAAGTCCAAATATCACTAGTATACTTTTTGTAATCTTCTTCAACTGCAAATTGAAAATTCACCAAACTGCTAATTATCTGTAAAAAGACTTTCACTTTTATTTTAAACTTTCTTTCACTTTTATTTTAAACATCTTTCACTTTTATTTTAAAGATATAACAATGCACGTTCAAGCGACAATAAAATACACTTCATTTCTTACGTGAGATAGTCAAGAAAGCAGATATTCTCTTAAGAAAAAAACTGCAAAAATAAAACAATGAAAAATATCATTCTCAGAAATTATATATATTAGACATTGTACTATTACCTTTTCCATAAAATATACTTTTAATAAATATTTAATATGTGACTATCACATTGCTTACAAGACGTAGAACCAACATAGTGAACAATTGTCCAAGCCGGGGATCGAACCCGGAATCCCTGGAAAAGCTGCTCTACTATTTAAGCTACGAGGACGATGCCCAGATTGACATTTCTCTCTTACATTTTGTTGATAAGGCTGCAGCACAAGATGTACTTTTAATAGTCTGGAAGAAAAACAAGAAATTTTTTTTATCATTAACATGAAGGTGGGGTCTTGTGGGTTAAGTAGAAAAAAATATGTCAAGTAATATAATGAGATATATTTTATTATCAAACAGAAAGTCAGTTGTACAGAATAACAATTGGACAGATAAAACGTGATTAATTTGCTTATGCAAGATATTATTGCTAATATTTTATGACCTTCATTCGGAGTTAATGTATATAACTGGAGATATTTATCATGTAATAAGTCCTAAAATATGCTGAACTACATTGCAAAGTAAATAAATAATTAACAAGTAATGAATAATAATTATAAATTATACTGTTTAGAAAATATTAATTTGTGCTTAAATCATCAAAGTCTCATTTTTTTAAATTCTAACGAAAACTTCTTATTGAATCCCTATTTATCATATATACTTGGATGTATGTATGTGTGTGTGCATTGTTATAACTATTTAACATTATAATTTTCTTTTTAAGTATATTTCAAAATTTCTTATATTATTTTATGTATATTTCACAGTGAAATTGTGCTTTATATAATTATCAGTAAATTTTATTTGCAATATTGTTTTTACAAGTACCCCTAAATTTTATTTGAGATAATTTTTTATATGTAAAAAATACCTACTAATTTGTATCTATTTAATCACCATATTTGTCTAATAGTACAAGATATTATATTCAAACATTTTTTGTCCCACTATTAATCTGCTAATTAGAAAAAAAATGCGAAAATATGCTTGTACACTAGCTTTAATCTTTTGAGCATGATTTTACGACAAATGTAAAACAAAAAATAAAAACTTTTAAAAAGTTTATTTGGTCTTTATAATAATACTTTTTAAAAATATTTTTATGTTCATTAAATAAATGTAAGCGTAAAAAGAATTTGAATTATTCCGAAATTAAGATTGATAAACCTTCTTTTCAAGATGTTCGTCCATTTTGAATTTATATGTTAAAGACATTTCAACATTATTTTATAGCATTAGGGCAAATATTCTCTGTAATGTACCAGTAAACTTATATTTTTGGAAACATTTCACAAGCAACTTTCCCCAAACCCATTTATTCTGACATAATATTGTAAAAAGCTTTTATAATCTCTTTAACATTATAAAATGGAGTAATGTGCTAAGCATAATTTGATCTTTTTTATCTTAGAGAATAAGAAAATTCAGTGTCATCGCTTAGTTTTATTACTGCAGTTTATTAAAGCTTATATTTTATGAACGCCTTTGTAAGCTATTTAAATATAAAGCAAAATATTTATTATGTAATAAACTCCAAAATATGCTAATTTGGACACTGGAAATCTTGAAAAAGAATAAAAAATGATAGAAAATTCACTTTTTTGAATGATAATGTGTTTTAATAACCGTATTTCTGAAACATCTCCATATGATATGGTTATCACGAAAATAAATCTGGGATTATAGAAATATAACTTGGAAAATGTGGCAAATTATTCTCACATCTACTTTTATGCACAGATGCCTAGTGTGTGAAGCATTATCTTATTGAAATATTCAACTAAATACATATTTCTGAAATAATTCAAATTTGAATTTAATCCGTTGTAAACACTTAAATTTAGAATGTTCTAAAACTAAATTTTACAAAGCACACCAAAATTGACATTTAAAAGCAGTAATTAGTATTATATTTCTAGTATATTCTAATTTGGCCTACTATTGCTCATTGTTTTTGTTTTATTAACTGCTTCAGGACTATTCTTTCATGAGTGTTTAGAAATAAGAAACTACTTCTTTTCCAATTTTCAAATTCTAAATTCATTGCGCTTGCAATACGTTAATTGTACTCTATTATACCAGTCGTTGAAATTATAAACCCAAAATATACATCTATATTAGAATGTTAACTAATTGGTTGATCACGCACGTTATAAGTGAGATAAATGATACTATCTAAAATTTCAAATCCTATTTTTTATATATTTCAAATGACTACTTTGTACTAATGTGAATGTGTATGACTTTTTTCAAGGAATTAAAGTTTAAACTAATATGAAATAGTAAGGACTAAATAAGAACAAAATAATCTTCCTAAAACACCATAAAAATTAAATGCGCTAACAATTTTAAGGTCAACTGCAAAGATAACTTGTTTCTTTATTATAGTAGCAGGAAGATTCGACACGACAAAAAGACGATAGTCTTTCTGTTATAGGCGCACATTCATGGTCGCCAGTTGCCACGTGGAGACTAAAATGTTTGACTTGGTGCCAAGCTTTAGATATCTAAATCACCATCCTTTGGCGAATTTTGCACTTTACCTGGTGAAACGAATTATCGAACGGTGCGAGTATTTTTAAATACTCAATTGGTCCCTGGTTTATTTGCTACTACTAACATTATTTAAAATTCTTTACATACAAAATTCTTTACAGATTATGTTTACATTGTAAAGAACAAATGTGAGTCCACATTCGTTCATTCGTTGTGAACCTATGTTCGAACGCACCATAGGTGCGCTATAATCGCCGATAAACAAAACAACTGACGATTCTCATAAGTTGCGAAAACGGCAAACCTAAAGTACAGTAGAATGCTCCAGGGAGGCGCACGCAACATCCAGGGTTATGGGAAAGCCATAACATACCGCCTCCTGTTTTCATGTGCCAACATTCAGCAATTATACTAAATGTAACGATAAAGAATTGCAAATAATAGAAATAACAATTGTATAAACATTAGTACACTATTTTTTATAAATTATAGTTATACTTCTTTCAACATTTTTCATATAAGTTTATCAAAATGCGAAATAGATAAGTTATAATACAAACAATAATTACACTTGAATTTTATGGAAGACAATTATCAAATTATCACTCAGTAAATGTAACAATCTAATAAAGTTAGCAAAGTTAATAATATTTAATAAAGAATATTTAGATACGAAGACATATGAATTTATACTCTATGTTATGAAGCTAAGCGACACAAATTATGAAGCTAAGAATTAAATTTTCTAAACTCCAAAAGGAAAATGATATACATAATAAACAGTTCAAATACAAATATACAATAACGGTAATAAAAATATAATAATTTAAATCGTTCAAGATAATAAAATTCAGCAATATTTTAATGGAAGGTGGCAAACTTTTGAGACACACCTCGTATCTACACTTGTTGCTGTTTTAATCTGTAAAACCCAAACCATATATTACTTTAAGGACACGACCTAATGCCCATTTGGAAAGAGGTAAATTGTCCTCCTTTAGGATAACCATACACCCTTGCTTTAGGTTGTCCTTCTCAATATACCAACTATTTCGTTGCTGTAAATTAACTAAATATTCAGTGTTCCATTTTTTCCACAAAATGTGGGTCACTTTTGTTATTTTTTGCCAGTGGGATAATTTATTATCATTAATTTTGGTCAAATTTGGTTATGGTTCAACCTTTTAAAAAATGGGCAGGAGTCGAGACTTCAATTTCATTTGGATCTGATGACAAAGGTACTAAGGGACGAGAGTTTAGTACCCCTTTAATTTCCTTGATTAATGTCCAAAATTCTTCGAAGGTGACTCGAGAGTTCTTTTGAGATTATATTTAAAGGACTTCACCCCAGCCTCCCATTGTCCACCAAAATTAGGTGCACGATGAGGAATAAATTTCAATAAACAGCCTCGGAGGCCAAAAAATTAGACAAAGTATCATCGGGTTTACATACCAGGGCATGTAATTTGTTTTCAACTCTTTATTTGTACCCACGAAAATAGTCCCATTATCCGACATTATACATATTTGAGCTTTTACCTCTTCCAACGAGAAATCATTTCATTGTGGTAATAAATGATTAAGAATTTAAATTTGTCACTGTATCCAAATAGATTGCCTTGGTGGCGAGACAAACAAAAATTGCAAAGTAAATTGTATTTCCCCTTTCTCTGATTTTTGTACTTAATCATAAAGGGTCCACAAAATCAATCGAACATTTTTAAAAAGGCGGGCTAGGATTTACTCGTTCGGCTGGCAAATTTCCCATAGATTAATTTTCCTCTATTGGTTTGTTTCTGAAACACGTTACACATTTCTGAACTATTTTACGAGCCAAAGATTGCCCATTTATTACCCAATATTTTTGCCGGACATGATGTAACAATGATTGTGGCTCTAAATGGAAAAACTTGGAATGAAAATATTCACAAATCATTTCACTTAATTTATGATTAGGGTAACCATAAAGGGTGTTTTCTTTCATACGTCAGACTGGAGTTGTCTAAACAACCTCCAACTTTAATCAAATTTTCCGAATCTATACAAGGATTGAGAAATTTATTTTACTATTACCAGTAATGTCTCTCCGATTTCTCAAATGCTTTAGCTCTTCAGAGAAGGCTGAATACTGTACCTTTTTCACCAGAAAAAAAATCTGCAACTCTCAATTCATTAATACATAAAGCACCACATTTTTTTTCTTTAACCATTTGGCAGTTACTTATAAATCTAAAAATATAACTAGTAATATGAATTAATTTAAAAAAATGTTAGTTAAAGCAAATAAACAATTATAAGACAATTTTCAATTCTTGTCGAAAAATTAGTGTTCTGTTCAGTTTTAAATCCTGACTCACAGTCAGTGTTGTTTTCAAAGTCTAATGGATACCTTTCTGCATGTTGAATTTTGTCCCGAAACTTTTTGGTCTATAAAATCCAAAAATTGCAGTTTGACAGTTCTTTGGAATCTAGTCCTCGAGATAAGACGTCAGCAGGATTATTTTCCGAGGTTGCATGTTGCCATTGATAAGAGTCCGTGAGGTCTTGAATAGCAGCCTCTCTATTGCTTACGAACGTTTTTCATACACGGAGTGATTTTCTAATATAAGCAAGTGATAAACGTAGAGTCGCTCTAGAGAAGAACATTTTCTATTCGAATGTCAAGTGAAGGTATAACTTTATGAATTATCTTTGCTAAGAGGATACAAGAACACAATTCAAGACTAGGAATTGTTACTGTTTTTATGGGGGATACTCTAGACTTGCTTCAAAGTAATTGTGCATCAGGAGAACCATCAGCTGGTATGTATTGGTCGTATATGGCCGCTTCATATGCCAACTATCGAGGCATTCGCGAAGCCATTTACGACTATGCACTCTTCACGAAAAACAAATCTAAGAATCTTTAAATTCTCTAATTCTGAAACAATGGAAACAAAGTCATTCCATTCTCTCGCTAAGGAATCCGGTAATGGCTCATTCCAATCTATTTTAGCCAATCAAATCTTCTGCTTAAAGATCTTAGCCCTTGTTATTACAGAGACATTTAATCCTAGCGAATCAAATATTTTTGAAGTTAGAGAGAGAACATCTCATTTACTATAAGAGTCCTTATTAAGAGTTTTCATTTTATACAAAAAACAGTCACTTAGAGGTACCCATAGAACACCCAATGTTTTTACTGAACTACAATCTGTTTGATCATTGAAATTGTATTCAGTGGCAGCCATAGTATTTGATTCAAGTGGTTCTCTTTAGATTTCACACCATTTATGCAATTTCATATTTCGTCGCTTTAAATGCCGCTTCTATCAAGTGAGATTTAAGAATTTTTGTCATTTCCAGAGTCGATATACCAGATACAAAAATTCTTTAAAACGACTGACGATGCTAGAGATAAGTTTGGTTGCTCATCAAATACTAATTGTTTAAGAGCACGAGTTGCTAAATAAGGAGCATCAGATGTCCCATAAGTAACTGTTTTAAATTTATAAGTTTGAACTGTCGTGTCAATACTGTCTTTCCACAAGATTCTAAGAAGGTCTCTTTGCAGTGGATCAATTAATATCATTTTATACTTTTTTCTACATCCGCTGTGAATGCATATCGATGTTTTCGGAATCGTATCATAATTAAAAATAATTCTTGTGGCGGAATTTTTCCCTTTAAAAATATGTCATTCAATGACAAACTAGACGTCATTGGTGTTGACACATTAAAAACAACACGCAAGCGTATAGTACGTTTTTCTGGTCTGTAGACCTCATGATGTGGTGTATAATAACAGTCCTTTACGGGTTCTGATTATTCTACAAGTTCCATATGATTTAAATTTTTATATTCGTCTATAAGTTGTGAATAGAGAGGTTCCAAATTTGAATCCCTATCTAATCGGTATCAAACTTGATCGAGCCTTTTTTGGCTAGTTTTCTGGATTCTCCTAAGTGTGTAGCATCATCAATAGGCATAATGACAATATACAGACCACTGGAAGTTCGATAATGAGTTATTTCAAAATGAATTTTGCAAAATTCCTCTTTATTACTAAATAGGGAACTAAAATCATTAATATTTTCGATTCCCAAAAAAATTCGTAAGGATTCGTCTATTTTGTTATTGGTTGTTAAGTCACAATATTGGGAATCATCTGAGGAATTATTCAAGACACCGCTAGCAACATATCTGAACAAGGTTTGTTGAAAAAACAAGTTTTGAGATGAGCAGCGAATTTTACCTGATTTCAATAATTGAAACATTCTGCGCCTATCAACAGGTCGATACTCCCAGGGATATGAAATTTAGCATCTGCTAACGAGATATCTCTAGGTATATCCGCAATTTCTACATGAATAGGCGTAATTGGGGTTGTTTCTGTAATTTTTGGCACTTCAAGAAATTCCAGTTCCTTTTTGAAATCTGTATTCTTATTTGAAATCATAGTCTTAACTTTATAATTCAATGTCGTGGTTGTATTATTGAGGCCCGATTTTGGAGCAAAAACCTTTGTTTTCCTTAACCCAATTTCTTTGCAATATCAAACGACATACAATTTATTTGGCTAGAAGAATCTAAGAGAGTCCTTCCCTGGATAAAATGTCCTTTATTTGTTTTAATTTCAATTACTGCAGTTGACACGATAACACTTTCATTCGAAGCGAATAAGCAATTAGAAAGATTTTGCAATACTGTAGGCGCCAGGCTTGATTCTAGACGCAATTTTGTCTGATCAACACCTGCCGTCTGATGCGTTTCATTATTAGAATCAATTGATTTATACATTGGTGTGCAAAATTTAAGGACGACTCCCAAAATTCTAATTTTCAAGGGATTTTCAAGCGATAATTTTCACGCAAATATTCAAAAGGAAGTAATATAATTTGAATAATCACTATCACTGCATAACATCTAGTCCATATAACATGTCATTCAGGTCACACATGATCACAAGATTCACAGTCACTTCGGCGAAACAAAAAAAGGAAATTCCATACGAATGTGTCCTTTTATGAGTCTCAAATGACTACGATATGTGACTCCACTGACAGGTCATTGCGACTGCTGCTTTGTGTCGAGTCACCAAGTGATTTTAAAATGTCTTTTCATTGAGATTCTCATGTGACTGTCATTTGGAGACTCAATTTGAAAGTCATTGTAAATGCTGCTTTATGATAAATCACCAAATAATGCCACATTAAAGTCACATGGTGACTTTCTGCCACAAAACTTTCTCAAATGGTGACAGCGACCCTACTGTGAAGTAACCACTGTGAAAAGTGGTAAAAAGTCCTCCAGTTTGAGCGGACCATGTAACGAACTGTCAAATGGTGCGAGTATTTTTAAATACTCATTTGGTCACTGGTTCATTTACTAAGGTACCCTGGAGAAATAACGCCACGTTAAGGTTCTACCAATTTTCACGGCTCAGTTGTAGTTTGTACTTTTCAAATAAATATATGATTTGATACAGCAACTCATTGACTATCTATATAAAAAAATAATTTAACAGATATGTATTCATAAAATGTAATGGCGTGATTTCTTGACCAATGCTATTTGGCGTTATTACCCACCTACATGGGTAATAACGCCATGCAAACAAAATTATGAAATAAGATGGAATAATTACATGTAGATTGCCCAATTCTAAAAATACAAACAAAAAACTTAGAAATTGACAAACTGCATTCTAAGCTATTGAAAATGTTCAATTTTTTGTGAAAGTGTAAGAAAAATAAAGGTGTAGTGTGTGTGGGAGGGAGGATGAGGCATAAAGAATATCAGACCGTGAGCTTCTTTTTGCTTAAAAAGGACCGCTTAAATAGAATTTTTAGAAACATTGCACATTTTTAACTGTGTTTATTTGAATCAGTATTTAGGATGTAGCTCGACCACCGTAGGGAATCAACAGGGGGTATTAATGCCAAGGATTGGCGTTATTACCCCGTTATAGTTATTGTGCTGTACATTTTAAATTACAAATTATCTCGAGAAGATATTCAAAATCTTCTACAACATTTTGAAAGTCCATGAAATGTACTACAAATTTGTGTAATTAACAAAGATTTCCGGATAAAAAAAAATGTCTTCACATCAGAAAACGTATCTCGCAAATTTTAGATCAAGCGTTAATTTTAGTTGCTTGTAAAAACAATAAGACCTAAAAATGAAACAAATTAACTTGAAGTTGTTTTTCGCGATTTATATGACTCAAAACCCTTCTGCGCAGAGCACATGGGTGTCATTTACCAGATTATTTCATAATTATGCAAAATATTAGCACTGGGCGTTATTACACCAGACCACCTTACTACTAATATTACCTAAAAGCCTTCATATACAAAATTATTTACAGATTATATTTACACTGCTACGAATGAAAGTGGATGAAGCAGCGAACTCGCCATAGGTCCGCTATGATCGCTGCCGGTAAACAAAACTGACGATTCTCATATGTTGCCAAAGCTTATGGGGTCCAAGGTTATGGGAAAGCCGTGAACGGGTGTTCATTAGACGAAGGTTGTATTTTTCCACAATTTTTTTTCAAGACTCTCACATTTTTTCGCGATCCTCCGAATAAAATCACGCACTTTTTAGTGACTCTCTAATCATAAACGAGTTTTTTTTGTGTGATCGTTTGAATAAAACCGCATTTAACAGCGATTCTTTGACGAAAGTCTGTACGTGTTTGTTTTTCTTCTAATTCTTTGATAAAACAGTGAGTTTCCCGATCCAGAGCCGAGTGGCTCCATGAGGTCCACGCAGGGAGGTCAAACCTCCAGGGCAGGGAGACCTCCAATGAGGAGGAACCAAGTGACGTCCGGCCTCACGACAGCGCCCGCTGCCGGCCAGGAAGACAAGCGAGGACACCCGGCCCACGGAACATGGACTCAGCGTCGCGGCCTCGGCCGCTCACCATCCGCAGCCACAGACACGGCACCGCCCGCGCCCAACACGCCAATTGGAGCAACCATGCAGACACCGTAGCACAAGCTGCCTGAACAACCGCTGATCCAGAGGCCCAGCCTTCCGAGAGGACTTACAGGAAAGTGACTCGAATTCTCGTTACGTACAAGGAAAACCCGGAAAACCTTGTATAGTCGCTTCGTCCGAATCGCACCTACGAGAGGCCTCGGACTCCTCTTAAACGAGTGTTGCGTTCGAATGATCTGGTAAATCATCATGCGTTCGAAGACTTCGGTCGAGACAGTCGAGAGCTCAATTGGCCCGACGACCAACCCGATCCAATGTCCTTGTCAGAAGGTCACCAACGATGTCAACAATACCTTTCCTGCTGTAATTGTCAAGGACAAGATCGGTCAGCGTTCGAGTGTGGAAGTTGGACGGGAAGCACTTTTCCCTGATGGACTTCCACAGGGGGCACACATAGACACAATGTCTAATCGTACTCACCCCGTTCCCGCAAAAGCACGCAGGGTTGCCTTTAAAAAAGCGGGCTTGATGGTCGCCAAAGGCACCATGTCCCGTTAGGACTTGGTTGAGAAAGAAATCACCCTGTATTCTCCGAGTGGAGACCTTCGGGAAGATCGCATACGTCGACCGGCCGTCCTCAGATCGGTCCCACCATTGCTGCCAATCCAAAAGAGCCTCACCAAGGAGCTTCCTCTTGACTTGACGTCCTGAGAGAGGAACAAGTATGTCGACCGACGGTCGGCACGCAGCTTCCTTCGCAAGGGAATCGGCCAGCTCGTTAAAGGCGTACCCGACATGAGCCTTAATCCAGTGCATATGGACCCTGACTCCTGTATTTTCAACCAAGTTCCTGATCTCAGCTACTGCTTTGTGCCGAGGCACCAAAGCGTAAAGAGCTTGAAGCGCCGATCTCGAATCAGAGTAGATATCGAGTTCACTGAGACCCCTCCGAAGGGCGTCCGCAATCGCTTCCTTGATAGCATGGAACTCGACCGCGAAGACAGTCGACCCATCAGAGAGACGGAACCTTCCCTCCGCAACAACACCATCCCTAGTGGTAGGCATAGTCCACCCTCTCATCCACCAGCTTGGAACCGTCCGTATAAAAAGTATACGGAGACTTCCGGCTGAGCTCCGGCGTCCAAGGTATTCGTGCCGGATAGCGTCGTTGGGGTCGGTACTTCCAAACCTCTACCATTTCTGGCGAGAGGTCTGGTCTATCAACGCTTTCGCTCCATCTCGTGAGGGCCTCGAAGTCGCGTTCAATACGAGCACGGAGGTCCAGGGGAATCACCTCGGACAAGACGTTCAACGCAGCGGTTGACACCGTACTGTAACACTTGGTGACGCATAGCAAGAGACCTCGCTGTATACTCAGCAGTCTCTGACGAAGAGCCACTTTGCTGAAGTACCAGATAGGGGCCGCATACAAGACTATGCGCTCGGCCACCACCGAGTACACTGCCTTTCGAACATCGGGATTGAGCCCCCACGTGGCTGTTGCCAATCTGGTGAGCTTGTACTGGACTCTGGTCGCCTTCTCTCGGACGAGGTCCAAGTGAGGCATCCAGCTGTAGTCTCTATCTATGACCACGCCTAGGTACTTGATTTGTTTAGAAAACTTCACCCTATGTCCACCCATCCGGATGCGCAATGAGGGTTCGTAATCCATCATTCCCTTAGGTGGTATGATAGTGTTCAAGCACTTATCGTAACTGAACTCCAGGCTGCATCCTACAGCCCACGCGAGAATCTCTGCGAGAACCCGCTGGACTATGTCAGCGAACCTGTAGACAGCCACGGAACGTGCAAGGATGAGTATATCGTCGGCGAAGACAAGTACAGTCCAAGCCTCCTCAATCCAAAGCCGTTTCAACAAGCCATTGATTAACACCAGCCACAGGACCGGCCCGAGACACGAACCTGCGGCACCCAAAAATTGAAGTAATGCTCCTCTGCGTTCGAAATGACCGATCTATTCCAAAGAAAAGAAACGATCAAGCCCAGGAGTTCTTGAGGGACTCCGTACTCCACCAGAAGACGAAGCAAGTCATCCCGCCGAGCGCTGTTGAAGGCATTCTTGATGTCGAGGCTGACGAGACAGGTGAAATGGCCTGTTCTCTTACTCTGCGAAATGTACCTGACCTGACCACCTCATGGAGCGCATCAATGGTCGACCGATTTCGTCTGAAACCATATTGTCTACCATCGAGTACGCCGTTAGACTCGAGGAAGGCCATCAGTCGAGTTGCGCACAGCTTGTCCAAGATCTTCCCGACGACGGGAAGTAAACAGATAGGACGGTAGGAAGCCGGGTCGCTCTTACTTCTACCTTCCTTAGGAAAGTAGATGGCGATCGCCCGCTTCCAACTTCTCGGAAACACGGACTCTCTAAGGCAGTGATTAAACAAGGAGAGCAACCACTGAGGGTGCCAGCGAAAGACCTCTCGGATGATCCCAAGACTGAATCCATCGTGGCCTGGCGCCTTATCGAGCGCCATCGAGTCGATAGCCAACTCTAGCTCCCCGATGTCAAACAAGTCCGGGTCATCAAGCCTCTCGATCGCTGTCTGCACTACTTCATCGACCTGTCTGAATTGGTGTCTCGCAAGGGCTGCCTGGATGTCATCCCATGTGGATGCCACCACCCCGTCGGGAAGCTCCAGAATAGCTAGAGCTTCATGACGCCACCTGCCTCTCACCACTGCACAGACTTGACCGATTTTGTCGGTAGAAAGCTTCTCCGAAAGGAACTTTCGGAACGAACGACGCTTGGCTTGCAGAATTGCCCTCTTGTACACCGCCCGCGTACGCTTAAAGAGAGTCTCACGTTTCTCTCTCTGAGTCGGGTCAAGCGTCCATTTGTACAACCTCCTCAGTGCACGCACTCTAGACCTCTGAGCCTCCAACTCTGGAGTCCACCAACACGTCTCCTTGCCTGCGGCAGGACGACGCTTTCGGTGTTTCAAGCACAGATCTACCAGGACTGAATCAAGATGTTCAACTCCCGAGTCTGGTGCGTTCGAATTATAGACGTCCAAATTTGCATTCTGCAGATCCTGGAGGAAATCGTCCCAGGCAAGGTCCTTGGGTTTCCACCGACGGCGGACTCCCCTAGGATTTCGAGCCCTTGGCCTGCCTTGGTAGGTCCAGGTCATGGCGTTATGATCGCTGGTTTTCACCCCATCTTGAACAATCCAGTCAGCTATGCGATCTGCGCACTTTCGGACCAGAAGTAAATCGATCCAGCTTTGACCCTGATGGCTATCAAAGGTCGCCGCACTGTCTGGATTGTTGACGATTTCCAGATCGTGACCAAGGGCGAAGGAGATAACTTCCTCACCCCTGGCGTCCGTTGGCCTATCCCCCCAGATGTACGACTTCGCATTGAAGTCCCCGACAATCTGAACATTGTCCTGAGGGAACTCCAGTAGCAAGTCGCCCATCCGAGTAAGGATCGGGACAATGTCCTCAGACGGAGAGCAATAGCACGACACTATTAACACATCCTCCTCCGAAATAGTGCATCGAATCGCCACTATGTCGTCAGTATTCAGAACCACACAGTATTTCAGACGCGAACTTATCCAGAAGGCGGCTCGGCTACGCTCCGAAGAAATAACTTCGGAAAAACCCTCGGGTAATCCGACGGTCTTTCCCTCCGTCACACGCTGCTCATTCAAGGAGATCACATCAATGCTCTGCGAGAGCACTGTCTTCTGCAACTGGTACAAAGCCGCCGTACTGCGGTTGACATTGAGGTGAAGAAACTTCGGACTATCGGCCATTGTTTCGTTTCTCAGTCAAAGCCAGTTCTTTGCAGAAGATGCTGCACTCCTGCGAGTTCGCTGCGTGATTGGTAGGGAGAGCCTCACGCGCCAAGTTCAACGAATTGACCTTCATACAATTGACGCACGCAGGATCACTGGTGCAATCGCTGAGTATGTGGTCCTGACTACCACACTTCCCACAGCAGCTCTTGCCGTGGCAATCTCTAGCCATGTGACCGAATTTCCAGCACTTATAACATTGAAGAGGACGCCGTCTTCGTGAGAAGAACAGAGTGTCCCAGCCAACGTTCAACTTCCTCACTCGTCCAAGTCGCCTGTACGACTCTGGATCCAGAGAAACCACGCCATTTCGCCCCTTCTTCCCCTTTAAAAAACTTTTTGAAGGAAATGTCAGCGTCACGCAACGCTGTGTTCTGATTTTTCAGGGCTTCAATGATCCCGTCTCCCGTAGAATCCTCGCCGACGCCAAAGATTACAATCTCCGGATTGCGCTTGGTCGGTTTGGAAGCCGAGTGACTATTCACCAGGTCCGATTTCTCCACTTCCGCCACCAGCTTCTCGAGGTCCGCAGCGCTGTCCGCGAAGACCAGCACCCTTCCCTTGGAGGTGTTCCGCATTTCTCTCAAAGCCAGCCCAGCTTTCATTGGATCAATCGTGCTGGCTACTAACTTACGAGTGTCATCGGAGGAGACAGTATCGTCGTTTGGAAGGATTTGAAGAACGTGTCGTTCCTGGTAGCGTCGAGGCGCAGCTGAACCGGCCCCCTTAGCGCCAACAGCGCCACCGCTTCCAGGTCCGCTTCGGGCCGCAGGCTGAGTTCCTGCCGGTTCCACACGTCCCTTCCTCAACCGTCTCCTCCTTGTACTCTTACTGGTGACAGTCTGCCATTCCTCTGTCGCACCACCGGTGACGTTGGAATAGGACCTGTCCGGTGGTACCACCTCCTTCGGGGTGTCATCTGGCCTTGAGGCATCCTTCTGCTTTTCAACTTTGGACGCCTTCTTGCCAGTTGTAGAGCTTCCCCTCCGTGAGGCTTTCCCATAGAGCAGAACGAACCAAGCGTGCTGTCGGACTATGAAATCTTCTATCCGAGATATAGATTCCCCAAAGAATGACTTCTTGGAGGCCGACAGACCCCTGACCTTGTTCAGCTCCTCGAGGATTCTCGCACCTAAAGAGTTCGCTTCCTCGGTGAAGAAAGTCGAGAGGTCGACCATGTCCGGAAGGGACAGGTCAACGTTTCCCATCTGACTTCCTGTTTGACAACCTGAATCCGTCAGCTGAGGGCCGACGGTTGCCCGCTTGGATGAATCCAAGCCTCGGGCGTAACCTGGGCTACTCGTCGTGGAGGAGCTAGTAGGAGTCCCACCACTCCGCGACGGTGCCTCATCCTCCACTTCACTAGTCATAGACATAGTGAACCACGAGAATACACAGGTTAAAGCAGTAAAACGGGAACACTCGTATCCGTACTAAAAACGCAATGGGAACAGCACAGACCACTAGTCTATTAACACACTATTTACGTTCTCACTGGGGAAAAAATTGACAACTTGCCTGTCCTGAAATACACTCCGAGCAATTGTTTCAGGCAGTAAGAATAATAGCAAAAACAGTTTCCATCACTTAGACACCTCCCCAAATTCTTTGATAAAATGAGCTTTTCTTCTGCAATCTTTTAAATAAATTCGAGTTGTTTCGCGTTTTTTAATTCTTAGAAATTAAGCTGTAGTGGTAATTAGAATATTTGAGTTTAGAAGCGATTGGCTACGTAAGTATTTTAAGAATCTGCAAGTATACTTCCTGATGCTTTGGTATTAGAAGCACGTCTTCTTTGCGCCTCACGAAGGAAAACTAAGATCTTTCAAAAGGTCTGAGCACATTTAAAAAGATTTAAGATCTTTTAAGAAGATCTCTTAATTTTTACATTTTTACAAGATTTTTACATTTAAAAATTTTGTGACATTAGATAATTTCAAACAATGTTCATCAAAATATATAACTTACAATATTCAGTTGTTCGATGTAGCCGGCAAGTTTCATTTCGCCATGACTGTAGCATTTCAGCAGCGGAGAAATCAGAGAAAGTTGTTAACAGCTATAAATCAAGAAAATAATACAAAAATGCAATATTAAATTACAAGATAGATTTTTCTAATTTATCGAAACTCTTATCAGATTAATTGACGCATAAATGCTTTTAAATGTGGATAACTCATTCGCCAATTATCGTGGCTGCATAAAAAAATAGTTGTCATTACAAGGATCGCGATACAAATGTATCAATAAATCTTTGTTCAAGTTGTTTTATTTGTGGTAATTTTTTTAAAAGGAAACGCATCTGTTTTGCTTTCATGTTATATTAAATCATTAAAACACTGTTAAAACTTTTATCATTAATGTCGCTTTTGATTTATATTAAATTAAAGTTAAAAGCAGAATGCCTCATCTTTCTGATCTTTTAAAATTGCATTACTTTTTCTTCTCTCTTACTTTCTTTTTTTGGAAGATTCCATTTCAGTAAACGTGTAAAATATATTTGATTTCATCTATCTTTAAATAGTACTTATTTAAGAAAGGGGAAAATACTTAATGTTTATTATGTGTCACATTGGAAATCTTATTAACTAATGAATCAGGAGAATTTCGGGATTTTTTTTTATTAAAATCTGATTTACTCTTATTTATGCTAAGTAATTAAAGACAGAAATAAATGCTTAACAATATTTAAAATTGTATTTGAAACTCCTGAAAAATGTAAGGCAAAAATTTTATGCAATATTTGGAATGTGTTTAAATGCGATACATAAAAACACTTTTATGTATTATAGTGCTTATAATATAGTGCTTAAAAGAAAAGCTTAAGTGTCTCACAACTAAACACATGTTTCGATAAATTGACGGAATAGAATGAATAAGTGTACAAATACATACACAGAAACCTTCCCAGTGCCTTAAATGCGATTAGTCTCATTTATTGTAAATTAATTTAGTGAATGAAAAAATTTTTATAGCAATTATGAAATAGTCATTCATCTTTAAGATTAATGAAAGAATTTCAGTCACAGAATTTCATATGTAGCAAAGCATTTTTTTTGGTAACTGATATATTTTCTTTAAATATCTCAGTAGTATTTACAGTTTTAAATCTTTTCATCTTTTTTCATTATTCACATAATTTATTTAACATAAACTAGACATTTGGCTACTTTTATACGCAAGCAGAAGAAAGAAAAATTTCACTATTATGTATAAATATAATATTTTAGATATATAAATGCATCTATTACCTACCATAAAAGTCCATTAGATTTGAATAAATAAAAGTTGAAATCATAGTGCAAAATTCTGTTGCGACACCTTCAGAACGATTTAAAACAAAAATTAAAAACACTAATTAAAATCAACTATCTTAATGTGAAGTGTGATGAAAATTCGTGTTTTAGTTACTGTTTTAGTTTTTCAAATCGAGCTATTGCAATAATCATGAATAGTGCAGAATATCAGCGCCACTTATTTGGCGATTTACACCATATGTAATCTGCACCGACGGCTAATTAATTCTAAAGTTTATGAAAATCCGTGCAGTAGTTCTTGCGATTGAGCTATTCTGGAAATTTTTAATAACACAGAATAAAAGTGCCATCTGTTAACCGCTCTGCAGCAAAAACGAATCAGCATCAGTTTATATCAAGATCTATTTGATCTAAAGTTTTGCGAAAATTACATTAGGACCATGCGTCAGTTATTGAGACGTAGCATCCACAATTTTTTTTCACATACAGCCTCACATAGTGACAGAAAGATTCTCAGATAGACATTTCCAAGAAACCCATTAAGACGTTTTCAGAACCTTCTAAAACGTATAAATTCGTCAAAAACCAAAGGCTAAAAATATTCACGAATCCAGTACTTTCCTCTTGTAAAGAGAGAAGAAAGTAAAAATATTGATCAAGTCATTTTAAAATCATTGAATTTACTATAATTATGCAATTTCTTTAGAATTTTATTCAATTTACTGTCTAAAATAAGACGTGTGTGATTCACAAAGCGGAACTTTGCACCTCTGCAGTTTTATTGATATATCTTTACACACATTACGTGAATCGTGATACTAAATCCTATGAGCTCACTCTGATATCTGAAATCAATCACTGCAGATCTAGAAGGGAACATACTTAGTCAGGTAATCGTTAAACTTATATTTTGTTATGAATTCAATATCTTTAAATATTGTTTAAGTTTTTATGCATTGTTGTGCGAAGTTACATGCACTCAGACGTTCGTTTTATGCTTAAAGAAACTTATACTTAAATGCTCTTTGATTTTTTTAAACTAAAAACGGTATTAGTATACATTTTTATAATAAAGAAATATTTATAAAAACATTTCCAATATTAGTAATAAATTGTATTTTTTTTTTTGACGCATTGTAAATGAGGCTTTTAATTTTCAGGCAAGGGATATGCATCCTGTATTTTCTCTTTCTAACTGATACTCAGTTATTGGCACTTATACATGGAAATTGAGACTCTGAATTGATTCAGCTCTTTCCCATATCCTATATTTATTAAAAAGTTGCAGATTAAACTGTTTCTCTCACAATCTGCTGTTCACTTTTGAAAAAAAATATTTAAAATGTTCAATTTCAAAAGTTGACATATGAATGTTAGTGTAAACATTCGACTTATAATTAATTATATTTAATTATCATTTGGATTAATTTCTGCTATTATAAAGATAAAACCTAAATAATTTCTTTTTGAAGTCTTATTCAAGAAACGATCAGCGGTTCTTTAAGTAATTGAAAAAAAAGGGAAGAAAAAATTCTTTGCATTTAATAAAACCTATTATTTTTCAATCTATAAATATAAGATGACACTCGCTTTTAGCTTAGTAGGCACGCTTAGTATGCAACACATTAGTTCAACTAGGAAAAGCATAACATAGATGAAAATTTTTGTTGCAGCAATCTCTATCAATGTATTCCAAATGATTGAAGCTCTATCTGTGATCTATTGAATCTATACATACATTATAATATAAAAAAATTAAAAGCATTTATAACTAACTGCCAGCCATTATTCTTATCATATAGTACAGTAAAGTAATTGTTTCGTGTGTCACTATAAGTGTATGCATGCTATGTTCTACAATCTACTTCTAGTTTTATTGTAGTGTACCTCAAAGAAAGAAAGAAAAAGAAAAAAGAAAAAAAATAACAAAAATTAAATACAAAATTTTGCGCTAGTGTATAGTGTGTTTAAACGTGTTTAAGATAAACACAATGCATGTTACACAACGCCTATCAGCGGCGAAGTTTTGTATTTTTAATTATTTTAATTTTGTTTTGTAAATATCATGCGAAACATTTGAATTATCTGTTCTAACTTGATTTTATTTGGACCAATTGAAAGTCTCATAGATTCCTCTCAAATGGACATTTTTTTTTTTCATGCTTTGTTGTGTGTGAATGCCATTAGTTTTCTGAGTACTCGATGTACCATATTTCACTGTGCGGAAAATCTTACGGCGGATTTTATATTTTTATTAACCAATTTCACTTTTAGGTAGATTTCGTATGAAATACTACCTATTGCATTCGCACCAATGTTGGAATTTCTGAAATTTTTTTTCAGATCTACGCCGATCATGATCCCTAGACCTCAAAACTACTATCAGTAAGAATGTTTATCTATATGTATATAGGTTGTTTATAAATTCCCGGACCCATTTTGATGTTTAAAAACTCATAAAATAATAAAAAAAATTAAAATTAATAACATAAATGGTTAGATAGACTCAAAAAGTTTCATGACCTTGTCAAAGAACTTCGACGTGTGACCCCTTCGTGGAACAGAGAATATCAATCGATAGTCAATTTCACGAAAGGAAGAGGCAAACATTTTGGCATCCACATAGGCTATTGAGGTTGTAATTCTGGCTTTTAAGTAATTAATGCCTTGGCCACACAGATCAACTGATATAACGCCACTGGACTTTTTTCCTTTGGGGGTTTGTAAAGGACAATATTTACAGGAGGAGAGTGTCGAACATTGTTAACTTTAAAGCCAGAATTACAGCCGCAATAGATTCTGTGGATGCAGAGATGCTTGCCGCTGCCTGGCTTGAAATTGACTATTGACTTGATATTCTCCGTGCGACAAAGAGGGCACAAGTGGAAATTCATTGTCATGGGTCATGAAACTTTTTGAGTTTATTTAATCTTTTATGTTATTAATTTTAATCTATCTTTATTATTTTATGAGTTAAACATCAAAATGGGTCTGGGACATTATAAACACCCTGTATATATATATATATATATATATATATATATATATATCACTTTTTTATGGACACGATAACTTCTATAATTCTGTACCAGTCTCCACCAAACTGGTGAATAAAATCAAAAGGGATAAAATCTCGGCTAAGTTCGTTAATCGGCAATATCGGACCAAGGGGGTCGAAATATTGGGCGGTTTTGTGAAAACAGAAAAAAAATACCCATAACGTCATAATGAAAATAGATATCGAATCAAATTAAATTTTCTATTACTTCTAAATAATGAGCCAAAAGTTTATGTATGGCAGATTTTTGATAAAGTTAAAAATTGGCTCAAGGGGCGAAAAAATTACGGGTTTTGTGAGAAAAAAAAACATAACTTTGTCAATTCTCAAAATATGAAATCTAACAATTTTTTTTTCTAAATGTTCTTAAAATTATCTAAAACTTTTCTACATACAAGTTTTCGATAGGGATAACTCTTACAGGTAAAAAAAATAGATAAAAATGAAAACAAAAAGAGGGGTGGAAAAAGAAAAAAAATCCATAACTTCGTCAATTCTTAAAATATCAAATCCAATAAAATTTATTTTACATCTTCTCAATAATATCTTCAAATTTTATATTGACAAGTTTTTCATAAGGCCAATTCTTATAGCAAAAATAAATTAATCAATAATAGGAGTAGAAGAAAAAAAACCTCAAATCCAAACTGCTTATATTTTGACTCATTCTTATTTTTTTTCGTTTTAAACGCATGTAAAGGACAGGTCCTGTTACTTAAAAACAGTATAATGTGATGTATTGGTCAGTTTCTTGATAAAGGCAGAATTTATTGCAGAAAAGTCTTCCAAAATGAGTGTTTTGAACAGAATTTCCCGAAGTGATCGTGATAAGAAATTGAAGAAATATTCATATAACGAATTGCGTTTTTTCTGACTCATTTTTAAATCCATTTTTGATCTCAAATGCATCCAATTGACATGTTTTCTTATTTAGGAACTGTTATAATTTGACGTATTGGTCAGAGTTTAGATAAAGGCAAAATAATTTTTTTAAAAAAATCTGTCAAAAGGGGCACTTTGCACAACATTTCCCGAAGCGATCCTGATTCAAGAATTGCTGACGTATTCAAATAACAAATCGCTTAATTTATTACTCGTTTTTAAACTCAATTTTGTTTTCAAACGCATTCAGTTGACAGTTTTTTCTTATTTAGAAACTATATAATGTGCAGTATTAACCGATCTTTTAATAAAGTCAGAATATATTTCAAAATATGGTTTCAAAATGTGCATTTGAGCCAAATTTCGCTTAAGATGATTCTGACAAACCTAGTTCTTACAGAAAATTCAACTTAAATTTTTTTCAAAAGTAGTCAAATAAAGTTCTTAAACTGGATTTATCTCTAATCTATTTTTTTTTTTTTTTTTTTTTTTTTTTTTTTGTTGAAATGAGTACTCTTCGAAATCTACCTCCCCTTATAGGCCAAGCCCACAGGCATTTGTTTTAGTGTTATTTATTATTTATAAAGCAAATTTAATGTTTTTAGGTGTTAAAGCGCCCTCTAGCTGCAAAATTTGTAATTTTAATTTTTGTATTTTTGTACATCACGCGTATTACTTGAATTAGTTGTAGTTCATATATGATGTTATATGGACCAATAGAACTCATTTCAGAGACTTCTAAAGTGGTCAACTTATTTCTTGCTCACATTGTGCATTGAAATTGATTTGTATTCGATACACCATAATGCAATGGTTTTTTTATGTTTCTGTAAACGAATTGTAATACATACAATTTCGAATAAATTACAGCAAACTTAAATAACATATACCAATTAAAAGGTGTTTGGAGCATGTTTAAGTAAGTTGGAGTCTAGCATACCAAGATCTTAAAGGAAATTCAATTATTTTGAAAATTAATAAAAGTAGTATTACATATTTTTTTTGAAAGAATGAAAACCTTTTTCTGTTGAATTGCAAAGTTTTTAAAAGCCACATATATGATTTTCAAAGCATAATTTCGCATTGTGTAACTTACATTTACCACATTTATCCGAAATCGATCAGTAAGCTACAGATTTCAAAGACAATATTCACAACGGTAAATTGTTTGAATATATATTTTATTATCCATTAACAGCTTTTAGAAATATGCAATAATAACATTAATTAATTTACATTTAGATTGATCATTTATACTTTAGAACTAGTGGTTACTTACAGAAATTTTGTGGCAACAAGTTGTTTAAAGAACTATTTTTACGCAGCGAATGTTATTAAATTGTGATTAAATGTAATTACATTTTACAGAAATTATGTAACGAATATTCGTATAAATAACTAATGGAAAAAACAGATATAAATTTGTAGATATAAATTTATGCATTATAAGCAGCATATAATTAAAATTTACAGAAATTGTTTCATAAAAAATTATAGAAATATATTTTATGCATTGTAGCACATTTGTAAAATGATTCGTGTGAAAACATGAAAAAACTAAAAAAATACAAGTAACGTAACATTGTCTAAAAGATTATATCTGACAGCATATATTATGTAATAAAACATTCTGAATTTGTGTATACCGTCGCAATGAATTGTGGACCTATGCTGACTTTTAGATATTTTAACCCCTTAACGCGCAGTGTTGCCTGGTCGGCAACACCTTAAGTTCCCCCTGTTTAGAGACACAAAAACTCCGTGAATATTTCAAAAACTACTCTAATGGCTACTTTAAACCTTTGTTATAAGTTCTAGATGGCAGCACCACAGAGATCAAACTCTACTGTTTTTAAATAATAGGTAAAAAATGTTTTACTGTAATACGCGCTTCACAGCAATGCTCTTTTCACTGCGCTTATCAACTCTTTACTTAAGGGAGGTTAGCACTTCGGCAACAGCTGTATAATTAAAATGGTTAGTGCAATCTTTACAAAACAATACCTGTGTACTCCTCTAGGCCTAAATAGATTGCCTAATTTTTTTTTCTTTAAAATCCAACTTTAAAGAGTAGTGCGCCGGAAAGGGTTAAATGCTACTTGCTATGTGTATTTGCAAAGAAAAATTATGAAAGAATCTAATTAAATATAACTGTAAAACAAAAGGTATAAACAAAGAAAAAAATGTTCAGGTCTTATTTTCGTCAAATAAATACACAGCTACTTTATTCTGTAGCTTGTTATTTCTTTATAAACATACTTGCAAAATTAATTTATAGTAGTAAAAAAAAGTATATAAAAGTTTAATAAATCTCTTTATCAACTGATAATTTATTTCATAATGTTTTTTTTTTCTAAGCTATATTGATAATTCTAATTTCAATTACTATTCCACTGCTCTCGATTTTTTAAAGAGGGAATTTCGAAAATCGAGATGCATTTAGCAATTTTTTATGACATTTTTGTTTTCTTTTTTCATATAAATCCTTCAAAGCATCATCCTAATTTTACACATATTTTCATTTATCATTCACATATTATTATAAAAAGATATTTAAACCGATTTACGGTATTTTAAAATAACATAATAAACTCATTTTGAAACATATAATTATTAGAATGAGTTAAAAACAATTTATTGAATTATAGATTCGATAAGACATCCTCTAGTCATATAATTTACAGAGGATAGTCCAGCTTGTGTCAAACTAGTTTGAGAATGTGTGGTGTTAATCAGTTCATAGCATAACGCAGGGCCATCGCTAAGACTTTTTATTGGTGGGGGAGAAGACCTTAAATTGCCAAGTCATATTTTCATATTTGCCAACTCGTTTTATAATTTTGCCAAGTTACCACACTTAGAAAATGTAATACAGTTCTTATTTGTAAAAAGTTTAATAATATTTCCAATTAGAGTTGTGACTTTTGCAAATTCTATCAAAAATAGAAAATGTACTACAATTTTTATTAAAATTTTCATTAAATTTACCAAGTGTAACAACATTTGCAAATGTTTGGGTGGGAGGCTCCACCTCTGCCCCCCCCCCTTAGCGATGCCCCTGGCATAACGTATACTAAGTTTTATGTTGGCACTTTACGTTGTTACGTTTACCTACGCACGTTGGCACGAAATTACAAATTTTGCATCGCACAATACCGATCGTAACCCTTTTTTCTTTTGGTATAATGTTAGTGGCAAAACACAATTTCTGTAGTGCTACCAATAAAATGGAATGCGAAAATATTTCAGTTTTCTTCCATTTTAAATATTTTTGTTCGGTGAATGTTTCCTAATGATTTGATTATAGAATTTCAAAATACCGTACATCTTTTTGAAAAACAAAACATATAAAGAAATTGTACGATAGTACTGCGAATGTTTCTTCTCAAAAATAATATTCTTAATTGACGACATTGAAGTACATTGTATTTAAGATATTTAAATTCGTTTTATTTCTTGAAGACGAATAAACTATATTCAAACACAAATTAAACAATAATCATAATCATAATCACAAATTCTAATTTGTATTAAAATATAACTAATATCTTAGAGAGTAACCCATTAATAATTGTCAGCCGGTCTTTTTATCGTCGATATAAATTATTTTTTACCTAACTCATATCTTCTTAAAAACACGATGAAAATTTAAAATACAGTTTACAGGTGATGTTTCAGTACCACCATTGTGAAGTCACACCACATTTCTGTTTTTGTTGAAGTACATTTTTAGAAGCAAATTTAAAATTGTTTGAAAATTCTGCGCAACATTCATTACCGTCAGATAATTTTTACTTTTACCCATTATTCCAAATATCCGGAAAAAGTGTATAATTAGAATAAAGTCAAAATTATAAATGTACTGAAATTTAATATTCGAATAGTAAATGAAAAATGCTTCTTCTTTAACATTTTCTGCCTGCAGAGACGCTGAAAACGCTGAGCGCGAAAACAAATACATGCTAAAACAGACATGACTACTATAATTCATCCATCCAGTGGCCAAAAAACAGCATCTGTCTGTCCAATTTTTTTATGATAATTTTACAAAATTTTTAATAACTATTTCATTAAGAGAAATGCATTACAGCATGTAATTCATAAATAATAGAAAACAACATAATTAAAAACAATTTTTTACGATGTGAAATGATACCTATCTACAATAAAATGCGAAAAATAAAAATAAATTAAAAAGGAAATTTATATTTAAGCAAATTCATTTAGTACGCCCTCTTACTGAAAAGCCCATGTTTACATGATCACTAAGCTCCACGTTCTACTGCCTTACAGGTAATATTTAAAATAATTTAATTGTGTCCATTAAATAGATTTTTATTCCATTGAAGAATAATTAAAGCTTTAAAGGATAACATTCATATTCGCTTTTAAGTTTTTTACATAATTTTGAAAAAAATGGTCTTTTTTTAGCATTTAAAACAAAAGATAGAAAACAACATTACAATTTAGCCCTTTTGCAAGACTGCCAAAGGGTTATGAGTGATAAAATATCTGTAATTATTATTATTTATGTAGGTATTATTAATTTGATTATTTCAGCATTTATGAAACAGATATCAAAAATGATTTAATAAATGAACCGTTTGACAGGCCATCCTTGAAAATAATTTACCAATATAAAGAGGCTTGGGAAGATACATTTTTCACGACTTAGATACTGTCTATGTTTCATGCTTTCTCTGAGTGATATCATTAATCACTATCAATAGTTCTTCGTTTTCGAACTTTGAAAAAGAATTACGGTTTATTTATTTATTTATTTGAAGTAATATTGTTGTTTAAAATAAATCTTTCACGAGTTTAGACATTTGTTATTAATCTTTTAAACTCACTTCGTTCTTTTATTGCTTTAAAGTAATAGAATTTGGTTTCATATCATTAATATTGCTGAACTATTATTTGACAGATAAGTTAATATTACAAAACATTCAATTTACATTGTAAATAAACTATAAATTATCTTTTTCAATAAGACTTTCTCGTATAAATATTTTGTCGCAAATCATTCTGAAAATGAAAATAATTTCACTTATTCTTGAAATATTCAGATGTTGTTGCTGTTGTTGTTTTAAGAAAAGAAGTAGAAAAAATTATTTTTTGGGATTGAATTTATTTTAATTTTATCAATTGATTTTCGTTGGAATATGTATTCAAATCATTAAAAATATAGCTGATATATTATTTGATGGATCAGAAAATATTACAGCATCTATAATTTACATTTTAGATAAACCATAAAAAATATTTTTTTTTATCTATTTGCAAAGTTTTATAAACATTAAATATATAGAAATGGAATGTATCTTATAATTCATAAATTATGAAAAACACTATAATTAAAAAATGATTTATGATATGAAAACGCACTTGATTTTATAAAAATACGATTAAAAAATGCAAACTTATCTACGTTCTGAGTAATAAAATATTTTTAAGTATCATTGTTACGTTGGTATAATTGATATGATTATTTTAATATTTATGAAATGAACATCAATATTGATTTAATAAATGAGTCATTTGACAGGAATTTGACCGTCTTTTTGTAAATTATTTGATCACTGAAGATACTTTACCAATATCTAAGGACTTACGACAAACACATTACATACGACAAAGAATATTTCATGACTTAAATAGCATCTACATAACATGCTTTCTCTGAAGCGTATCGTTGTGCACCATTAATACTTCTTCGTTTTCGAACTTTGAAAAAGAATTACTGTTTATTCTTTGCTTTTGAAAAAATATTGTGGTTTAAAATAAATCTTTCGCGAGTTTAAACATTTATTGATAATCGTAAAAACTCATTTCGTTCTTTTATTTAAAAAAAAAAATAATAGAATTTGGTTTAAAGTCATTAATATAACTCACATATTATTTGAAGGATAAGGAAGTATTACAAAACATTCAATTTAGGTTATAGATAAACCATAAATTATGTATCGCATTGAGACTTTCTTTTCGACACTTTTTGTAGAGAATTATTCTAAAAAAGAAAAGCTTGCAGTTTTTAAATATCTAGATTTTGTTGCTGTGGTTGTTTTACAAAATGAGGTAGAGAATATTGTTTTGAGAATTGAATTTATTTTAATTTTATCAACTGCGTTTATAGGAATTTGATTTCAAGTCATTAGTATAGCTGATATATTATTTCACGGATAAGGAAATATTTCAAAATATATAATTTAGATAGTAGAAAAGTCATAAATTATATTTAAGAATTTTTATGATCATTTTTCAAAAAGTATAATACCTATTACATTTGTAGAAATGCAATGCATCGCTACAGTTCATATGCTATTAAAAACAACATGGATAACTAAAATTATTAACTATCCGAAAATGTACTTTATTTGATGAAAATATGCATAAAAATACAATAAAATAAATAAGTAAATAAATTTAAAAATAAATTTAATTTAAAGGAATTCATTTAGCACATAAAGCGTAATAAAATATCTCCAATTATTGTTACTTATTTAGACATAATTAATTTGATTATTTTGATATTTAAGAAATAAACATCAATATTGATTTAATGAATGAATCGTTTGACAGGCGATCATTGAAAATAATTTACCAATACCAAAAGACTTACCACAAAGAAATATTTCATGTCTTAAATACCCTCTACGTTTCATCCTCTCTATGAGTCGTCTCAAAATCACTTCATTAATATTTCTACGTTTTCGAACTTTGAAAAAGAGTTACGGTTTATTCTTTACTTTTGAAGTAATATTGTGGTTTTAAATAACTCTTTTACGTGATTAAACATTTATTGTTAATCGTTTAAACTAACTTTGCTCTTTTATTTTTTTTTTAAATAATAGAATATTTTTTCAGATCACTAATATAGCTGATATATTATGTGACGGATAAGGAAATATTACAAAACATTCAATTTAGATTGCAGATAAACCATGAATTATGTATCGTATTGAGACTTTCTCGTAGAAACATTTTGAACAGAATCATTGTAAAATGAAAAAGCTTACGATTCTCCGTGAAATATCTAAACATTGTTGCTGTTGTTGTTTTAAAAAAGAGGTAGGAAATACTGTTTTGGGGATTGAAATTATTTTAATTTTATCAACTGGGTTTGTTGGAATTTGATTTAGAATCATTAATAATATAGCTGATACATTATTTGTTGGATAAGAAAATATTACAAAACACATAATTTAGATTGTAGAAACACACTTAACAATTTTTATACTTATTTTTATATTTTACACTTAACAATTTTTATAATCATTTTACAAAACGTATAATTACTATTACATTTATAGAAATGCAATACATCTTATAGTTCATAAATCATTAAAAAATATACATGTATAAAAATATTAATGACCTGAAAATGTATTTTATTTGACAAAAATATGAAAAACATATAATAAAATAAATTAATTAATAAAAAAAAATTATTTAAATGAATTCACTTAGTACATTAAGAGTAAAAAAATATTTGTAATTATTATTACATATGTAGACATAATTAATATGATTATTTTAGCATTTATGAAACAGGAATCAATATTGAGTTAATAAATGAATTGTTGGACAGGCGATCATTGAAAATAATTTACCAATATAAAGAAATTTACGAAAAAACATTTTTCACGACTTAAATAGCGTCTAGGTTTGATCCTTTCTCGGAATCTTTATTATCATTAATCACTATTAATACTTCGTTTCGAATCACTATTAATAATCGTTTTCGAACTTTGAAGTAGAATTACAGTTTATTCTCTTTTTGAAGCAATATTGTGGTTTAAAATATGTCTTTCATGAGTTTAGAGATTTATTGTTAATCGATTAAACTCGATTTGTTCTTTTATTTCTTTAAAGTAACAGAATTTGGTTTCATATCATTAATATAGCTGGCATAATTTTTGACGGATAAGGAAGTATTACAAAACATTATATTTACATTGTAGATAAACAATAAATTATCTTTTACAATAAGACTTTCTCGTATAAATATTTTGTAGCGAATCATTCTGAAAATGAAAAAAGCTTCCAATTATTCTTGAAATATTTAGATGTTGTTGCTGTTGTTGTTTTAAGAACAGAAGTAGAAAAAAGGTATTTTTGGGATTGAATATTTTTAATTTTATCTACTGGATTTGGTTGGAATATTATTCAGAATCATTAATAATATAGCAGATATATTATTTGATGAATCAGAAAATATTACAGCAAATATAATTTAGATTTTAGATAGAACATAAAATATATTTTTATGATCATTTTACAAAATTTTAATAACCATTAAATGTATAGAAATAGAAAATATCTTATAGTTCATAAATTATGAAAAACACTATAATTAAAAAAGTTATTTATAATGTAAAAACGTACCCAATTTTATAAGAATTCGCAAAAAATTGCAAATTTATTTAATACGTTCTGAGTAATAAAATGATTTTAATTATCTTTGCCTATGTTGGCATAATTGATATACTTATTTCGATATTTATGAAGTAAACATCAATATTAATTTAATTAATGAGTTTTTTCACAGGAATTTGACAGTCGTTTGGAAAATTATTTCATCATTGAAGATAATTTACCAATATAAAGAGACTTACCGACAAAGGAATATTGCTTGACTTAAATACCACCTACGTTTCTTTCGTACTCTTAATTGTATCATTAATTACTATTAATACTTCTTCTTTTTCGAAATTTCAAAAAGAATTACGGTTTATTCTTTTTTCGAAATAATATTGTGGTTTAAAATAATTTTTTCTCGAGTTTAGACATTTATTTTTAATCGTTTAAACAGACTCTGATCTTTTTTTTAAGTAACAGAATTCGGCTTCAAATCATTAATTTAACTGACATATTACTTGATGGATAAGGAAATATTACAAAAACATTCTATTTAGATTGCAGATTAAACCATTCACTTAGAAACATTTTGTAGAGAATTATTGTAAAAAGGAAAACCTTGCAATTTTTCTTGAAATATCTAGACATTGTTGATGTTGTTGTTTTAAGAAAGAGGTGGGAAATATTGTTTCAGGAATTGAATTTATTTCATCTTTATCAACTGGGTTTGGTGGAATTTGATCTCAAATCATTAACAATAGAGCTGATATATTATTTGATGGATAAGGAAATATTACAAAACACATAATTTAGATTGTAGAAAAACCATAAATTATATTTAACAATTTTTATGATCATTTTACAAAATGTATAATAGCTATTAAATTTTTAGAAATGCAATGCTTCTTATAGTTCATAATATATAAAAAATAACATAAATAAGAAAATTATTAATGGTCTGAAAATGTACCTTATTTGATAAAAAATCGCAAAAAAAAAAAACAAATTTATAAAATAAATTTTATTTAAATGAATTCATTTAGAGCATTAAGAGTAATAAAATATGTGTAATTATTATTACTTATTTAGACATAGTTAATTTGATTATTTTAATATTTAAGAAATAAACATCAATATTGATTTAATAAATGAGACAATTGACAGGCGATTATTAAAAATAATTTACCAATACCAAGATACTTACAACAAAAACATTTTCCACGACTTAAATATCATCTACGTTTATCCTTTATCTAACTCGTTATTATCATTAAACACTATCAATACTTTTTCGTTTTTGAATTTTCAAAAAAAATTACGGTTTATTTTTTGTGTGAAGTAATATTGTGGTTTAAAATAAACACTTCTCGTGTTTAGACATTTATTGTCAATCGTTTAAACTCACTTTGGTCTTTTATTTAAAAAAAAAACAGAATTTGGTTTCAAATCATTAATTTAACTGACGTATTACTTGACGGATAAGGAGATATTACAAAACATTCAATTTAGATTGCAGATAAACCACAATTTTTTTTTCACACTAAGACTTTCTCATAGAAAACTTTTGCAGAAAATCCTTCTAAAAAGGAAAGATAAAAGGAAATTTTACTTGAAATATCTACATTTTGTTGTTGTTGTTTTAAGAAAAGAAACAGGAAAATTTATTTTTGGTATTTGATTTATTTTAATTTTATCAATTGATTTTGGTTGGAATGTGATTTCTAATCATTAATAATATAGCCGACATAAAATTTGACGGATAAGGAACTATTACAATACATATAATTTAGATTGTAGATAAACCATTTATTATATTTAGCATTTTTATGATCATTTTACAAAACAGTCAATGGTTATTAAATGTATAGAAATGCATTCATCTTATAGTTCATAACTTATATAAAACCACAAAAAAAGACAATTATTAATGATCTGAAAGTGTACTTTATTTGATAAAAATACGCAAAAATTCAATAAAATAAATAAATTTTAAAAAATATATATATATATCTTAAATGAATTCATTTAGTACATAAAGAGTAATGAAATATCTGTAATTATTATTACTTATTTAGACATAATTAATTTAATTAATTTGATATTTAAAAATAAACATCAATATTGATTTAATAAATGAATCGTTCGACAGCTGATCATTGAAAATAACTTACCAATATCTAAAGACTTAAGACAAAGACATTTTTCACGACTTAAATACCCTCTACGATTCATTTTTTCTCTGAATCGTATCATTAATTACTATTAATACTCCTCCGTTTTCAACTTTGAAAAAGAATTACGGTTTATTCTTTGCTTTTGAAGTAATATTGTACTTTAAAATAAATCTTTCTCGAGTTTAGACATTTATTGTTAATCATTGAAACCCATTTCGTTCTTTTCTTTTCTTTTTTTTTCTTTTAAATAACAGAATTTGGTTTCAAATTATTTATAAAGCTGAAGTTATTACTTGACGGTTAAGGAAATATTACAAAACATTCAATTTAGATAGTAGATAAACCATAAATTATATATCACAATCAGAATTTCCCTTAGAAACATTTTGTTGAAAATCATTGTAAAAAGAAAAAGCTCACAATTTTTTTAAAAAAATCTAGATTTTGTTGCTATTGTTGTTTTAAGAAAAGAGATAGGAAATATTGTTTTGGGGATTAAATTTATTTTAATTTTATAAACTGGGTTTGTGAGAATTTTATTTCAAATCATTAATAACATAGCTGATATATTATTTGATGTATAGGGAAATATTACAAAACATTCAATTTAGATTACAGATAAACCCTAAATTATATTTAACAATTTTTATAATCATTTTACAAAATGTATAATAACTATTAAATTTATAGAAATTCATTACATTTTATAGTTCATAAATTATGAAAAACAACATAAATAAAAAAATTATTAATTATTTGAAAGTGTACGTTATTTGATAAAAATACGAAAATAAATAAATAAATAAATTAAAAAAAATAAATTTCTATTTAAATAAATTCCTTTAGTACATTAAAAGTAGTAAAATATCTGTAATTATTATTACATATGTAGACATAAATAATTTGATTATTTTAATATTTATGAACTAAACATAAATACTGATTTAATAAATGATTCGTTTAACAGGCGACCATTTAAAATAATTTACCAATATCCAAAGACGTAAGACAAAGAAATATTTAACGACTTAAATGCGATTTACGTTTCATCCTTTCTCTGAATCGTCTCATTAATCACTAGTACTACTTCTTCATTTTCGAAATTTGAAAAAGAATTACGGTTTATTCTTCATTTGAAGTTATATTGGGGTTAAAAAATAAATCTTTCAAGAGTTTAGACATTTATTGTTAATCATTTAAACTCATTTTGTTCTTTTCTTTTCTTTAAAATAACAGAATTAGTTTCAAATCATTAATAAAGCTGACGTTATTATTTGACGGATAAGAAAATATTGCAAAACATTCATATTAGACTGTAGATGAACCATAAATTATGTTTTACATTAAGACTTTCTTGTAGAAATATTTTGTAGAAAATCATCGTAAAAAGGAAAAGCTTGAAGTTTTCCCGGAAATATATAGATTTTGTTTCTATTGTTGTTTAAGAAAAGAAATAGGGAAAATTTATTCTCGGTATCGAGTTTATTTTAATTTTATCAATTATTTTTAGTTAGAATTCAGTTTCAAATCATTAATATAGCTTACATAGTTTTTGACGGATAAGGAAATATTACAAAACATTCAGTTCAAATTGTAGATAAACCATAAATTATATTTCACGTTAAGACCCTCTTATGAAAATATTTTGTAGAGAATCATTATAAAAGGGAATTTTCCTTGAAATATCTAGATTTTGTTGCTGTTGTTGTTTTAAGAAAAAAAAATGGGGAACATTTATTTTTGGGATTCAATTTTTTTTTAATTTTATCAATTGTTTTTTGGTTGGAAGTTGATTTCAAATCATTAATAATATAGTTCATATATTAATGGACGGACAAGGAGCTATTACAACACATATAATTTAGATTGTAGATAAACCATAAATTATAATTTACATTTTAAATGATAATTTTACGAAATGTTTAATAAGTATTAAATTTATAGAAATGTAGCAGTTCACAAATTTTGAAAAACAGCATAAACAATATGATCTGAAAACATACCTAATTTAATTTAAGTGTGGAAAACAAATTCAATTAAAAAATAAATTTTATTTAAGAAAATTCATTTTGTATGTTAAAGTAATAAAATATTTGTAACTATTATGAGTTATGATGGTATAATTAATTTGATAATTTTGATATTTATGTATTAAACATCAATATCGATTTAGAAATTGAGTCGTTTTATAGCCGATCAATGAAAATAATTGACCAATATCAAGAGAATTATGACAAAGACATTTTTCACGACTTAAACACCATATACGTTTTTTCCTTTCTCTGAGTCGTATCATTAATCATTATTAATACTTCTTCGTTTTCGAACTTTAGAAAAGAATTACGATTTCTTCTTTTTTTCAAGTTATATTGTGGTTTTAAATACATCTTTCAAGAGTTTAGACATTTATTGTTAATCGTTTAAACTCAGTTCGGTCTTTTATTATTAAAAAAATAATGGAAAATGGGTTTTAAATAATAAATATAGTTTAAATATTATTTGAAGGATAAAGAAATATTACAAAATATTCAATTTAGAATGTAGATAGACCATAAATTATATTTCACAATAAGACTTTTTCGTATAAATATTTTGTTGCGAATCATTCTGAAAATTAAAAATCTTACAATTATTCTTGAAATATCTAGATGTTGTTTTAAGAAAAGAAATTCGAATATTTATTTTGAAGATTCAATTTATTTTAATTTAATTAATTGGTTTTGGTTGGAAAATGATGTCAAAACATTATTAATATGGCTGATACATTATTTCATGGATCAGGAAATATCACAGCATTTATAATTTAGATTTTAGACAAACCATAAAATGTATTTTTGTGATCATTTTACAAAATTTTTATAACTATTAAATATATAGAAATAGAATATATCTTATAGTTCATAAATTATGAAAAACACTATAATAAAAAAACTATTTTTGATATGAAAGCATACCCGATTTTATATAAATACTAAAAAAATTGCACATTTATTTAATACGTTCTGAGTAATAAAATATTTTTAATTTGGCCTAATTAATCTTATTATTTTGTTATTTCAGAAATATACATCAATATTCATTTAATAAATGAATCGTTTGACAGGAAATTGACAGTCGTTTGGTAAATTATTTGATCACTGAAAATAATTTACCAATATGAAAAAGATTTACGACAAGGACATTTTTCACGACTTAAATACCATCTACGTTTCATACTTTCTCTGAGTCGTATTATTAATCACTATTAATACCGCTTCGTTTTCGAACTTTGAAAAAGTATTACAGTTTATTTATTTATTTTTTTGAAGTAATATTGTGATTTAAGATAAATCTTTCTTTAGACATTTATTGTTAAATGTTTAAGTAATTTTTTTTCTTTACAGTAACAGTATTTGGTTTCAAATCATTAATATAGCTGACATATTACTTAAAATATAAGGAAATATTATAAAATATTCAATTCAGAATGTAGAAAAAATTCATAAATTACATTTCTTATTTTGACCTTCCCATAGCAACATTTTGCAGAAAATCGTTGCGAAAAGGGAAAATTTGCAATTTTTCTTCAAATATATAGAATTTGTTTTTGTTGTTTTTTTTAAGAAAAAAGATAAGAAAAAATGTTTTTGTAATTGAATTTATTTTGATTTTATCTAGTGACACAAAATTATGAAAGGAATATGAATAGTATAACGAAATAATGAATATAATCAAATTGAATATACCGTATTATAAATTACCATTTAATTACTAATATATATTTTTATCAGTTAAACAATTTAAATTCGGCGAAAGGTCATTATGCTGAAGTAAACTGGTAAATTTGTGTCTCTGAACGTTTTTTTTATTATTTATATGCTCCAGGAGAAGATAATTCTCTGTGTGTCTGTCTGTATGTTGTCTGAAACTAGGAAAATATTCTGCATAGAAATAAAATTGCACAGAGATAGTCCCAGTTAAATCCCAATTTACCTGAGTATTTTTTTCATAATTAGCAGAGGTATTATTTAAAAAAGATGATAAGAAATTCTTACTTTTCTCAAAAGATAGACAGACGCATACAAGCATGTTGAGAATCTGATTTTAGAGAGAAAACATAAAATACTAAATGCTTGTTTTTTTTTTTTTTTTCGTTTTATACTTCGGTTTGTTGAAAAAAAGGAGACATATTTTAAAAAATCACATTCTTAAGCTTCAAAGGTCGCAGTCATTAGAGAAAATACAGTTATTGACACTTTGTGAAAAAGAAAAAAAACCTTTTTTGAAAATTTATGTATTTTTCCATTCGGCACAATTTCTTGGAAAACTATTTTGGTGGTATGGATGAACAAAAGATAAATATGAAAAACTAAGACATTTTTCTTTTCTATGGTAAAAACTACTTTTTAAATATATGAATTTTAAATATCTAAACAAATTCGCTACCATAGGTCACTTTTTTGCCTCAGATTGACGATTACTTTTTCTACATTCAAAGTAACTAAACGAATATTTTATAATACGATGTTTAGGATTAACTCTTAATGTAATATTTATATCATGCCATTTTTTTAACTCTCGGACAAGTTAAAGTAATTTTTACAACTTATAAAATGTGAAATTTCGATGAATGCACTAAAATCTGAGATTTTTCTTCTAGTGTCTCACCTCCATCTTCCATTCTCCCTAAAATAAAGATTTTTTTTTTTTTTTTTTTTTTTTTTTTTTTGCAAGACTTTTAAGAAAGTTCAGATATAGTTACATTTATAACCTAGGAAAAGTTCAGAGTTAGAATAAGAAGAAAAAATATTTTAGTTATGCTAATATGCTTGATGCGAAAACTGTCAAATACTGTGTTCAGTAAGTGTGATTGCAGATCGCACAAAGGCTTCCGTTTAATATTTCTTTCAAGTAACTTATTCTTTTTCCTTTTTATCCGAAATGGGAAAAAAATTAGTGGAAATATAAATACAATTTCATGTTTCTGAAAACAAAAAAAAAATTGTTTAAACAATATTTAAAATGCTGCATCATTAATAAACGGAGTAGAAAGGTTGAATTCCTTTAAATATTACGAGCGTCAGATGAATGGAACTGCAATAACATAAACTCTTAAATTCTCAAAAAAAAAAAACGAAATTCATTTCAATTAAATCCATACTTATATTAAAATTTCACCTTCCAGCACCAGAGCTAGAATCTTCTGTTTATTAGCGAAACACTTTACCTTCATTTGTCCTACGCGTAAATCGTTGAAAAAAATGTTTTCATTTAAAATTTAAATCGCAAACATGAACGGATGGAAATGAAAATCAATATCAAATAAAATAATAGACTTTTTCAAAATTTTATGACTTGCTGTGTGACACGAGGTATTCAGCTGTAAGAACTCAAAATTGGAGATCTTTGACTTGTACAGTATTTGTGTATGGTCTATGTGACTAACAGACACACAGAGGTGTGAGACGAATAGGGTTAAATTAGATGAACGAAACATTAGTAATGAAAGGAAGAAGAAAGCCTGTTACCTTTGCCAATTAGACATTCATATATTTCCTCGAATTTTTTTTCACGAGGAATATAAGGTCATATTTAAAATCGTATCAATTGGAGAATAAGAACCATGTTGTAATATATGTATGTGGACCAAATGAAAAGAAAATCTTAATCGATGACTTACGATACCAAGCAGATATCAATACTTCTTTTTACGCAAACTGTGTTAACATTATGCACAGCTTTTAAAAACTCCAAAAGATTCTACAATAATGGCTACTTTATACACATTTTAAAAACCGGATATAACCGCTCTCTTTATTTCATTATACTATGGGTGATCAATTTACGAAGAGATCGGTAAACGAACAAATGTATTTATGCGATATATTTCTATGTTTAGATAACGAACTTACATTCGGATAACGAATCCCTCCAGAAACAAAGTACAACGAGATGCCTTACTGTGTTTTAGATTTGTCAATCTGTAGTTAATTCAATATGTTGTTCATTTAGAGGTCAGTTTACGTATGGTCTTATTATTCATGGGTTACCAGGGATTCGGGATTTATACTTTAGTCCTACCAGAATTTTGATAAACGAATGAGAAACATTCATTGTAAGGTTTTTTACTGTAAAATAGTTATTTTAATTGGAGTTTATTGCAAAAATTATATCCCGGGCCCTTTAATAAAAAAGTTTTTTAAAGAAAAAGTTACAAACTGGTTTAATGCCAAATTCAATTAATGTAAACATTTAAGGTTCTGCAAAAAGTTCTAGAAAATTTTTAAACTAATAGTCACCAGGGTTTGTGTCATTTATAGGAATACTATTGCTACATCTATAGAAGTTTAGTAATTTCGTTTCGGACGTGGCTCCATCCGTTTATGGTCTCTTTCGATCAATGCAACACTTTTTCAAGTACCGTCAATTTGAAACTTTAAATAAAGTTGAAGAAGCATGTCAAGAGTTTTTCGATTTCGAAAAAACACCATTAAAAAACGGATTTTGGATGAACGACGATAAAAGGTCGTGGACTATGATGGTGCTAAATTGAAGAATTGTTTTTGTTGCTTTTGTTGTTAATTTGTGCGTAAAAACGAATTTTTACAAATTTTTCGGACGTTTTTGCTCAACTTTTTGCTAGTATAAATTTTACAAAGAGAAAGTTATTTTTTAAATACACCATGACATTCACAAGGCCATCAAAATACGAAATGTATATATTAAATAAGGGCTTGTATGAACCCTATTATAAAGGTAAGAATTTTATTATCTTTTAAACATTAATTAACTTTTAAAAACGAATTAATTGAATTTCCACACAAATCATTAAAAATTCTATGATCCGTTATTGAAGAATTCGGCCAGCAAATACTGTTTTGGTACAGATTAAGCTCGTTAACCCATCATGCACAGCATTTTAAAATTACGCATCGGCTATGAAAACGAAAATACATGAAAAATATGCCAAAAAACAGGTACATTCAATTCTTTTGCAAATACTGAAAATTAATTCTTGGAAAGGAATTTATAGTTCAAAGTCAATTTCCTTTTTTTCCCCTGCTTATTTTTACGAAAATTAACATTACACGCATTTTTAATTAAAACATATGCTTAATTTTACAGAATAGCTCCGAATTTTAAAGCTATATATTGATGTTACCTAGCGATTTGATTTAGTTATGAAAACACACATGAAGAAAAGTAAATAAATTAAAATAAAAATAATAATAATAATTACTTACTAGTAAAATTTAGATTTTTTTCACAGAAATTACATACATTCATTGGAAACACACACACACACACACACACACACATATATATATATATATATATATATATACATATGATTCACGTATTTTTTTGAAATATTACAACATAAAGGGAAGAGATATAATAAATCTCAATTTCAAAAATTCTTTCGTTAAGCAAATCTCAAAAAATACTTGTCGGATTTCGATTCTAACTGTACCACAAGGTACATATGAAGGGAACCTGCTGAATGCACCTACTTTCAAAAATTAGCTCCAATTAATTTAAAAGTTATATTAACATCTGATAAAAAAGCACAATTTATTTGCAAACGTCAGAGAAATTTGATATGCGTCATTTTTTACCGGTTGGGTATTTTCGTGGATAACCGAATGAGAGTACATGGAGTAAATAGTTATCTGAGCTAAGCAAAGGCTAATACACATAATGCGTAATGATATTAAAAGTCAAGCATGATTCTTTCGTCAAGCAAATTCGAAAAAATACATGTCGGATTGCGATTCTGATTGTACCAAACGGTACCTGTGAGGGTGGCCTGCTGAATGCACCTACTTTCAAAAATTAGTTTCAAATAGTTTTAATATTATGTCTAAAAAACTGATAAAAAAGCGCAATTTATTTCCATACAACACAGAAATTTGGTGTGCGTCGCTTTTCACCAGTTGGATGTTTTCGTTAGATTCCCAAATTTAAGCACATGGAGCAAGGAAAATACGAAAGCAATTTTTACGTACAATACATGATATTTAAACTTAAGAAACAAACAGGAAAACAATTTTGCTATTATTGTTAATTTAAAAAAATGCCTTAATTCTTAGTAACTTAATATTAGTATTTGAGATTTTGCGATAATCATTGTAATAGCACTTAATAACCGCCTTTAGAATCTTTTATATTTCGCACACACAAATTACAAACAATTATGTCGTGTTTTAAATAAAATACGTGTTTAAATAAAATATTAGTACTGGTGATCATTTGAAGTCATGCCGACACTTTGCTGCAACACCTACTCCTCAAAGCTCTAATAATAATAATAATAATGGTATTACTTGGTTATCTCGTTGATCCATTTCGCCAAATTGTACATATTGACATATTTTTTGTTTTAAATAACGAAAAATGAAATAAATTAGTGAAACATTGATAAAAATACAAATGAAAAGTAGTATAAAAAAATCACTTGACGTTTTAAACACGTTTCGTGTTTAATGCGATCGAATACGACATTCACGATCATTCATTGGCATTTTATCCTATTGTTTGGCGATACTTTTTTGGTCGATAGAATAATCAAGTAATAGCAAAAAAAGAAACAATAGTTGAAGTGAAGAAAAAACAGCTATAAAACATAAACATATTAATAACTATCATAAAAAATATAAGTATCACATTAAATCGTAAATTGTAAAACACTTATAGCAATATTCAAAAACAATGTTTTCACCAATTTGGCGGGAAAAAAATCGCGCGAACTCGCAGGTTATATTTTTACACATAAATATGACATCTGTGACATATTGCCGAGTAAAAATAAGCATAAACGATCATCAGGTTTGAAATCTAAATTTATGATGCCCAAACTGGACCATGATTTATAAAAACGCCAAGGTGAAGGTATTATTTCAAAAGTACCATGAAATTATAGCAGAGATATCATATATGCATTGGGGTTGGCGCAAATTTAATGAAAATAAATTTTCAATGAATTTTTATTATTTTAAAATGGAAGTAACAATTAAAAAAAACACGATTAAATCTAGATTAAATGAATATAGAAAAAAAGCAATTTATTAATAAACAAACAATAATAGCCGGATCACCATGCAATGTAAATAACAATATTTTGGCTCCAATTATATGGAAGAATTCCATATCCTGTTCTAAATTTTTTGGCAAGCTTCTTCATCCGTAGCTCAAGCTCAAACATCCGTATATATACACCGATTTATATGCAATCGGTAAACCTTATTTAGGGTCCCGTAGGCATGTTTGGTATTTTGTATGAAGTATGTGGGATTAATAGCTTATTTACAGGGGAACCCAAAAGAATTTCAGTACATTATGTTCTATTGGGAAAATCCATTGCAGAGTATTTTAATGAAATTACGCTATTGCAAATGTGTGAAATTTATGTAAGCCACTGAATTTCATTACGATTACGTTGTAACAGGACATTCATAGCATTTTTAATCCATTTACATGGACACACAAAAGAAATTGGTTGCAATACTGTCTTTGCGCAATAATTTCTGAAAATACGTCTTCAATTTTGGCATGTGCTTTTAAATTTAACTGTTTTTTAGGTGTGTCCCTAATTAATATAAATATTAAGTACCTAAAATTGTCGTCTGATCCGTACGTCTCTCTATCGGTACATAACAGCACAAAAAATATCCTATCGAATCGTTTGAAATTTTAAATATCTACTTGTTGCCGAATTTTGTAGAGTTTTTGCAAATTTTAATAAAATCAGATAAATAGTTCGGATACAACGACAGTCAAAAGTATAGTGTTACATTACGGCCGATAGGATGAAATAGTTCCAAGTACTTTTTAATGTTAAACCAGTCGATAGATAATGAAATTGATATGCATCTATGAAGAGCACTAGAATATATATTTTGTAGAACATGCTGCGAAAAAAATATTTATTATTAATTTGCATCTCACTACAAAAGAATTCCATTACAAAATTGTATGGGGGGGCGTAGACATTAACTTTTTAGCTTTATAATCTAGGGATTTTATTATAGAATCATTTTCTCAATTGTCACTAGCAGTCCTTTTAAATAATAACTTTTTCGGGCAAAACTGCATAATCGAGTTCACAGTGGAGTATTTGAGCCAGCATGTTATGCTGAAAAAAATATGTTCAGATTTGTGAATCATTTGTGATGACACTTTGACGACTCAAAGCTTATGAATACGAGCTATTCAGATCTTGTTCTTACCTTATACTATAGGCATTTCTAACAGTTGAATAGCCGTAAAAACAGAGAATATACGCTCTAAGCAGAGATTATACGTTCAAGTTAGAGAATATATCCTAGAATGTATATACTGCAGCTTTTTGAGAAAGAGGGCGAGGGGGTATACAGTGGTTCTTAAAAAATCCAGAAAGTATACGGTCTATAACTCTGTAAACTCTCCACCACATTCATGATTGCCAATTCGTTTTATTTTATGCATGCTAAAGCGAAATATAGTTCAATTTCATGAGAATTGGTTTAAAACGAAAACAAAACAGCGTATGTAGTGGCTAGCATACACGACCAATTTAAATCATATTGACCATATCTAGAACACTCGAATTTACACATTGTATTCCTTCGTTGGCGTTTTCGGGATTTTTATGTATCATTTTTTTTAACCCGGAAGAACGCGAGCTTACCAAGGATATGAATGGTTTTAACTTTGTACAATAAAATAATTAAAACAACCGCTTTTTTTTAGACTGAGACGATTCTTACAAATTTTGTGATAAAATAAGTTGAAGATTACTCTAAAAAAATTAGTGGTTGTCCTATGCGCGCCCTCCCGGGTTAAGAGAGAATAGCCCAAATTTTTATCGAAAACCTCTCGGATGCATAGAAAACAGATGTAGATATTATATTATTATATATTTTAATTATTTTATTCTAACTATTTACCACACACCAAATAAAAAATTCCCTCATTCTACTCAACCATCATGATTTGCGCCAATTTTAGGTAATAAAATTGATGTGTATATTCTTGATGTCATTTCAAAGAGTTTAAATTCCGATACAAGTTACCTTAGTGCTTTATTATCCGTATTACTTTTAATGTATTGGGCACTTCAAATTCTATACCCATGCGTGACTTTTTTATATAATTTGATTTCCCATTTTTTAAAACGTATATAGGGATTTTTATGTAATATTTTGCAACTGTACCATTCACTCTGATATTTTTTGTCATTTGAATTTGTGACAATATATAAGCAATTAAAGATAGCATACCTTTTTGCTTTTAGCAGATTATTATTAAAACTCTGTTCTAAGCAATTTCGCTCAGACTAATCCCTCTGAGGGAAATCCTAGTAAAAGTAACTATTCGCAAAAGAAGCAACTTTACGTTGCGTTTTTTCTGTAAAAGGTATTAATTTTTATCCTTATTATTTATTTTTTGCTAAACGTAAACATATTACAATATTATTTCTTCCTTCGCGATACTTCCTCTTATTATGCTAAATCGCCGGCATATTACCTAATGTCCTACTCTTTAATAATGTCTATCGTTAATCTTGTTAAATTCTCCTTAAATTAATTGTTATTTTACTCAATTTACTTAAATATAAAGCTTTTTGTTTATTCATAATTGCATATTCATTTTTTACAATTTAGCATGAATTCCAATGTTTTTTGAAAAGACATTTTTTAAGTTATTTTATTTATATTTTACTAGAGGGGCTTAGCCCTCGTGCTCGCTACGCTCGCCAACCCCCCGCGATTCCAAGTTCTAGGCTTCTCGATTCCAAGTTGTAGGATACCCCTGCTTGCTGTGCTCGCCAACACCCCATGGAATCGCTTCGCGAAAACTTATTTTCCATACACTCAATTTTGGAACGTTTCTTGATTGGTCTATTCGACTCATGGAACGTGTGGTCCACCCGGACGCGTTATTTCCGGAAATCTTACACATCAGCATCATTCTACGAGTTATTTCTTGAGATTTGTTTAAGTATAGTTTTTTTAACTATAGAAGGAGAATAAACGAGTGCATTCGTATTTCAATAGTATTCGATTAAGCGGGCAAGCATATAAATGTCATATTTCGGTAATATTCCATTAAGCTGGCAAGCATATAAATGTCGTATTTCGGTAATATTCGATTAAGCGGGCAAGCATATAAATGTCGTATTTAGGTAATATTATATTAAGCGGGCAAGCATATAAATGCCGTATTTCGGTTATATTCTATTAAGCGGGCAAGCATATAAATGTCGTATTTCGGTGATATTCTATTAAGCGGGCAGGCATATAAATGCCGTATTTCGGTGATATTCGATTACGCGGACAAGCATATGAATGTCATATTTCGGTGATATTCGATTAAGCGGGCAAGCATATAAATTTCGTATTTCGGTAACATTCGATTAAGCGGGCAAGCACATAAATGTAGTACTTCTGTAATACTCGATAAAGCGGGCAAGCACATAAATGTCGTATATCGGTAATAATCTATTAAGCGGGCAAGCATATAAATGTCATATTTCGGTAATATTCGATTAAGCTGGCAAGCATATAAATGTCGTATTTCGGTAATATTCGATTAAGCGGGCAAGCATATAAATGTCGTATTTCGGTAATATTATATTAAGCGGGCAAGCATATAAATGCCGTATTTCGGTTATATTCTATTAAGCGGGCAAGCATATAAATGTCGTATTTCGGTGATATTCTATTAAGCGGGCAGGCATATAAATGCCGTATTTCGGTGATATTCGATTACGCGGGCAAGCATATGAATGTCGTATTTCGGTAATATTCGATTAAGCGGGCAAGCATATGAATGTCGTATTTCGGTGATATTCGATTAAGCGGGCAAGCATATGAATGTAGTATTTCGGTGAAATTCGATTAAGCGGGCAATCATATAAATGTCGTATTTCGATAATATTCTATTAAGCGGGCAAGCATATAAATGTAGTATTTCGGTAATATTCGATTAAGCGGGTAAGCATATAAATGTCGTATTTCGGTAATATTATATTAAGCGGGCAAGCATATAAATGCCGTATTTCGGTGATATTCTATTAAGAGGGCAAGAATATAAATGTCGTATTTCGGTAACATTCGATTAAGCGGGCAAGCGCATCAATGTAGTATTTCTGTAATACTCGATTAAGCGGGCAAGCACATAAATGTCGTATTTCGGTATTATTCTATTAAGCGGGAAAGCATATAAATGTCGTATTTCTTTAATACTCTATTAAGCGGGCAAGCATATAAATGTCGTATTTCGGTAATATTCGATTAAGCGGGCAAGCATATAAATGAAGTATTTCAGCAATATTCTGTTAAGCGGGCAAGCATATAAATGTAGTATTTCTGTAATACTCGATTAAGCGGGCAAGCATGTAACACTCTGCTGCGATATTGCTTTGCAACCCCGGTTGGAAACGCTTCGCGATGCATAGACTGAGCCCTTTCCTGATTGGTCTATTCGACTCATGGAAGGAGTGGTCTACCCGGATTCGTTAGTTCCGGAAATCTTACACATCAGCATCATTCCAGGAGTCATTTTTTTAAGGCTAGTTTTTTTACTATAGAAGGATTATATATTATATATATAAATAATAAATATATATTTTATATTTATTATTTATATTTTATTATAAGTTATTTTATTTATATTTTATTACAGATATATTTTATTTGAAAATCCATGGTCTTCTAAACTGACAGATCTCTTTGCAGAATTATTTCCGTTGCATGAGACGTAGACTTCAAGCGTCCTTTAATTCCCTCATTGACGTGAGCAAACGATGTAATAGTTTATGTTAATGCAAGCTGTTCATAAAAAGTGGGTGCGATGGAGCGATGAGACAGATTTTCTTAAATATTGCACGTGCCAATATTCCTGCTGTTTGTTAGTTTCTTCTGATAGTAACGTATTTAATTCTAATTTAGTTCTAGCATTATAATAATTATCTGTTAGCGTTATAATACCAGAGCTTCTGAATGGATTGTTGGAAAGGTTTTCAATGATACACTGGTAAGAAAGTTATGAAGGCCTATGATGACTCCTTATTTCAGGAGTCCTTGTAGAAAGTCCTTTTGAACACTTTCCGATACAGTTGAAAAGTGCTTATGACTTCGGTTTGTCTGTCTAACCACGCACTAACTCTCGTAAATATACTTGTATTCCCTGAATTTTTGGACGGTATTTACATTTATCAGAACACGAACCCTATTTTAAATGAAGTTTGGAGCATGTTCAGTTCACCTTCAGGGACAGTCTAAAGTTTCCGTTATATTACGGAAAATATAAAATAAAATGTTATAAATGAATTTTAAAGATGCTATAGTTTTCAATCATAAAAAAATGATATTCATTTACGAAGTGCAGTAAAACATACATTCTGAAGAATATGCTGTGCCACTCCATTACACAATGGGAGAAATTTATTGCGGATTATTTTAATCCTTTTAAACTGTTTTTATGCAATAAAATAGCTATATATTAGTGAGGTTTCAGATTTCATATGAGTTATTCCATCTGTAATACGAAGAGCGTATGGTTTAGCGTACGAACATCTGTAGTATTTACAAAGCCAATCAAAAGATTTCAGATAGTGTAATCTTTCCGAGGTACTGTATAATAGCGATGATTGCAGGAAATGCCCTTTTAATTATGATAAGTACTCAAGTTTCACTATATTTAAGCATAAAGGACGGTGTGTATAAATGCGACTGTTGATATACAGGACTATACAAAAGAGTCTGTACAGTTTAGTGAGTAGAGCATAAATTCCTCAATGGATACTTTTTAATTTGTTATGCATTTGTACGCTGAACGGCGCTGAGTTTATTATAGTTTTTTATAATATTGACAGCATGATATACAGAGCCAAGCGAAGTGTCTGATACACGCTCGTCTATAGCTGATAATTTCGGGAAATGTGATTTCAGTAGTTTTATCAATATTTTAGTTGGAATTAAAAGTTAACTAAATACTGGCTTAAGTACTAGGCATTAGGTAAACTACAGGAATGAAGAAAAATATTTAAGTATGTTTACATGTATTAGTATAAATTTCTGACAGAGAAATTTCAACTTGTTATGCGCTTTCTTCCTAAAGAAATTTTCGTATTATACAGTATGTACATAAACCTACAGATCAAAAACAATTTCACTCGGTTTACCTAATTTCTTATCTAACTTACTTCCTAAATAAGGAAGTTTTGTTTAAGATTTTAAGAAGAATTTGAAACTGTTTCATAATCTATGCTTAACGCATGATTTTTATCTTTTGCTTTTCATTCCACTCCCTTTTTTAGATCAATTTACGACCTGAACCAATATCAACGAGGTATCAGCTTTTTATCGAAATATAATGATTTTGCGCACGACTAATGTATCGCACTAAACCATTAGGAATTATATAACTTCTAACAATAGATTGTATATTCTATTGAATACTTTTGAGTAAGCACGCGAAATAACTACAGTTATATCGATAAAAATTTATTCTTTTAGAAATAACATTCTGATTTAAAATTTATCTATTGCAAATTTAGTTATTTTTTATTAATGCTCTGTCTAAAACTCATTAATTTCATCTGAAAAAGGTAGAAAAAAAATTGCTTTCATAACATTACAACAGCTGTCTAATTAGTTGACAAATAAGTAAATTCCGTAAAACATTGAATTGGTGCTATGCAAAAATAAAATAAATTACGATTTGCTTTTTTCCTAGAAAACTTTAATTAAAAACAAATAACAAAATATGTTTGTTATTAAAATATTTTCTTTGCTAATTACCAAAACGTGTTTTTTAAATATTACTATTAAGCAATAAAAGATAATGATAGATTTGACAACAACAACAAAAAATACACATTGTATGATGAAAGACACTTTTGTGAATATATTTTGCATTATTTATTTTAATAGTAAGAATGGAAAAGTTTAAGGAAAGTTTTTATTATGTTAATTAAAATACACCAAAAGATTCGCCATACTTTCCGTTTATACAGAAATGATACATGCGGTTATCTCAAAACTTATCAATAAATCTATGAGCTTTCCTTTAATTGTATTGTTTGACAGCTGATAGTAAAAATAATAAAATTTAACAAAATGTAAAAACTTAGCACAATGTAATTTTTCATGACTGGAATACCACCTAAGTTTCATCCTTTATCTAAATCGTATCATTTATCACGACAAATACGTCTTCGTTATCTAAAGTAAAAAAGAATCAACATTTTATTTAGAGTAATATTGTGGTTTAAAATAAATCATTCTTGAATTTACCATTTTTTTTATAATCTTATACATCATTTCTTTTCATGTAAAATGCAGCATTTAATCATTTATATAGAAGTATTATTAATTGACTAATACGTAAATGATGCAAAATATTGGAAGGAAATCGGACATAAATAAAAAATATTAATTTTGCGTTAATTTTTCGAATAAAAACATAATAATAGACTATTATTAAAATTATTATAAGCTATTTTTTTTCTAATGAAATATTTCATTAAAATATGTATACATTTTTTGCATCATATTATGCTTCACATTGAATAAGATTTTTTTTAACATAGTGCCCTGAATTGTTAGAATACTTTTTAATATTTATATTTTTTAATCTAAAAGCAGAAAAATATTTTAGTAATATTATAGGCATTATTATTATTTTATTTATTTTAACTTAAGTAAATTTAAATTCTGCATGAAAGTTTATATTTATTTTATTTAATTTTACAAAAAATTTTATACATATTGTAAAAACCATTGAGTATTTTTAATGTTTGTATTACCTGCAAAATAATCACTTTTTTGTAAAATGATAATTAATAATTTATAACGATGAATAATTTTTTGATTTTAGCTTGTCTTATACAGAATAAATACTTTTACGTGCAAAAAAAAAATCTATAAATTTGACAGAAATAATTTAGATATATGTGTTTGTTACATATAAAAATGAAGAATTGTTATAGTTATATCTTCATAAATGAAAATAATAAAACAATAATTGTTATTTTGTGTGTCTTTAAACTAAAAATGAGGCACTTGGCACGCATGAATGTATTTAAAAGCAATTATTCTAAAATGTATACTTCAAAATTTTCAAAATGAAAATTTAAAGTGTAATAAGTGTATGCATTACATTTTAAATAGTAGTTGCACATTATTAATACAACCACATTATTAATATACTTCTAATCAACCACAACAACAAAAAATCGAACAGACTGGATACAGTTAAAGTTGAATTTTTTATGTTACAAACAAGAAATATTAATTAGGATTTGAACTTGAATCATTCAACATATTGTCGCTGCCATATTAAAATAATCCAAATATATAACCACAAATTCTAACTCGTCTTAAACACAAGTATTTACTTTTGCGAAAAAAAAGACAAAAAATTAGTAATATAGTTTTTATTTCATAATACAGTTAATACAGTGAAATGTTACTTTAAAATGTTTAATCATAAGCAAATCATTTTGATTTATAGAAAAAAATGTATAGGTGATGTCAAAGAATTCTACCCCTATTTCTGTCCTTGCTTTGCTTGGACCGTAGGATGGTATTTATATTTGAGCGATAACTTACAACCTACTGCAAATCGCCTTTACGACATAATGCATATCTTTGCTTTCTTTATTCTCTATGTGATATTTTAAGCATCATATGATACTTGCACACATTGTCTGTCGCAAATTTTTTATATCAACTTTTTTAAAGTTAATTTTATAGTTTGGAGTGCCCTCTTAAGCCTTAAAATTTATTTAAAAACTTCTGAATTAAAATATATATGTTTAATATAATTTTTCACACTCTTTAAATCTTAACATAATTTACATGTAGCAAATTTCATCATGCGATAGTTAAAAGTTTTTTTTAATTCATTGTTTTATTGTTCATACTTTTCTTTAACCGTAATATTACCGCGTTTTATATCTGAAACATACCCGAAAGTAAATGTTTCTTATTCATTAGGGTTTAGAAAACTATTTAATTTATGATTCCTACATCCTATTAAAGCAGTTGCTAGATTGGTCATAGAATTTTCAACAGACTGTGGTATTAAGCTAATTTTTCACGACAAAGTTTTCTTTATCATTTGAGCAGTTTTTCATTATTATTGTTAAATTACAATTCGCAAATTTTGTAAAACTGAAAATACTGGAGTTGTAGAACAATAAATTATATTACAAAGTTAAATTATTATGCATTACCAATTTGCATTAGCAAACTAACATTATTTATTAGACGTATGTAATATTCTGTTTATTGTTAATGTGAAAAAATATCTTTTACTCAAGAATTAATTATTGTTATGCTCTCATTTTTTTAAATTATTTATTTCGTGTTTATATAGTCATTAAGGATTAATTAGTCTTTGTATTTTTTTTAAGGAAAAAATATTTGACATTGCAATTAACTTCTTAAGAATTATTGCATGATTTTTTTTATGTGTTTTTTTATTTTTATATTCATTTGATCATAATTTTAAGTTTAAACATTTTTTTAAAGTAAAATATCGAAAGGGAATTTTTTATAGATATAGTATATTATGAACTGAAAAAGCTGAATATGAATGTTTAAACATATTTTAAAAGAATAATAGAAAAAAAATCTCTAACGTTTTTAAAGAAATTTTTGCGTTTAACTCAAAGCATGATATGTGAAGGGTTTAATGACTTTGAACATGTTAAATTTAAACAGGGTTATGTGCATTAACTGAATTATATTATGTTTTTGAAGCATTGCTAATAAAATACTTAAGTTTTTTTACAGTTTCTTAAACAGCTGTTGAAAATATTTTTCGATAAAAATTAGTTTCTGTTTATTTAAAGATTTTTTTTTTACTATTTAAACTGAAATCCCCCAAACTCTGTAGATAATTGCAAAATATTTAAAATTTTTTCATATTAATTACGTTAAAATATTTAAAACATTTGTTAGACTCCAAATTATCTGAAATTTACATCATTAAATTGGTTTAGTTTTAAGAATGCATAGTCAAAGAAAAATAAATAACTGCATTAACTCGGCAAAGGGAAAATGAAATATTTAATGTATAACAATCTTCGCAATAAAAATTTTAAATAATAATAGAGCTAAAATTTTATACGTCGTAAACGTAAAAGGTGTAAATGATGAAACGAATTTTTCCAATCCGTTTATTGGCTATAAAATATCTTATTTTTTATTTTTATTAAACATTAAAAAACTACTGCATTAAACTTAAAATGATATAATTTTTGTGTACTATTCCATTTTTTGTTAGGAGAAAAGGAGGCTTTCAGTGTATGCAATTCAAATCTTTAAACAAATGGGAGATCAATTTCAATGCTTCATCTTCCATGGGTGGCCTTGCATCAGATGTCAATTTAGTCATTTTAGTCATTCAGATTTTAGTCATTTTATTCTTTGCGTTTGGCTACGTGTTGGATATATTTATATCATCCGAAAAAAAAAGGCTCTTCCAAAATCCGTCACAGTTGACTCAAAAATCTTGGGTAGTATCAAGCTGCAAGCGCCTCTACATAGAATCTAACAAGGAAGGTCTCCAAACTGGGCATACTCAAAAAAATTACTAATTAAACTACTTATTAAGTAACAAAAGATCAGTCAAATTTAGCAGTGGAGTTACAATAGAAACTCTCTCTCTCTTTCTGAAAAAAAAAATACTGAATACGAAGATTTGGAGTGTAAAGACGAAAGTGTCACGCGATTTGGCGAGCAAAACTTTTCCTCGCCAAAAGCAAACGATTTTCATGTAACTGAAAATTGTTTGTTAATAGATTTTTAGAATGCCCGCAAATGGTATTTGATGAATTTAAATAAAAAAATGAGCGAGTTTAATATATATATATATATATACATTATATTGTATTTCATATATGTATAGCTTGTTGCAGCAGTTATTTAATGTTAATACTGTAAAAATAATTTTTTATGTAAAAAATATTTTCATATTCAAAATATATTTTCATATATTTAAACGCATTCCAGAATAAAGACTAGATGAAGAAAGTGGCAGTAATACAATCCAATATCGGAGTTTTTGTTTCCATAGCAGCAAAATTCAATATATAGTGTTCAATCGGACTTTATTTTGAGAATGAAACAAATTTAATTAATTCGATTTTAATCTTAATTTTAATTCATAAAATTTCATTGTTAACTTTCATTATAAATAGATATATTACAAAACTATATAACAAATTAAAACCGACAAAACTAAAGTTATTTAAATGAATATTTTAAAAAATAATTTAACATGAAACATTTTTACTTTAAAAAGCACTTGAAAATAAAAAAAATATATGTTTTTAAAAAATATATTTCGTCGCTAACTGGTGATAAATTATAAATTAAACTGGTGTTCATTATTATTTTACGAACATACTATCGGGGTTCCGCCAAAACATTTTTTATAAACATATATATGTTTATGAGAAGTACATTCTTTATTTTTTTAGAATTTTCTGAGTATGCTCATATGAAGACCTTCCTTGTAAATTCAACCAGGCGATGAATAACGAGGAGGTCACTCACCGTTTGAATGGAATATACTAAGACGGAATTTTGAAAACTGAAAAATTTACATTAAATTGAGAAATAATACAGCGAACATGATGGGCGTTAAAAAATCTACGAGATTTAAATACGTCTATCTACTATCTCACAAACGAAATTGGTTGGTGTTTATAAACTATTTATATAATTGTTAGAAGAGAAGGGTGTAATAAATGTGGGGACTTATTAAGTGATCCTAGCAATTATTTCCCACAAAGTTAGAACAAAACCATGAGAAACTCTTACCAGTGATGTAAAAGAGCACGATAAGCATTCGAACCTTTCACCTATCGTCTATTATATTTGAGAGTACATCAGCTATTTGAGCGGATATGATTGGAGCTAAGTGAGTAAGCAAGCAAGTAAGCAAGAGTGATTGGAGCAATGATCGACGTAAGAGATGTGATTCACATTAAAATTTATATGCATTTACAAAGTGTTACAATAAACATATTAAATTTTAAATTTGTCCGTATAGAACATGTTGGTGCTTAGAAATAAAGATGTAAATATTTCCTATCATAAGCAAAAAGATGGAGAAATGCTGTTAATCAATGTATGCATCTTAAATGCAATGCAAATGGAATGTTTCATTAAAATATGCATTAAGTTTGTTTTATCATAAACAGCTGAGTCACTTCCAGAACGGCAGCCAATATGTAGGCTAGCTACATTAAAAAGTACGGAAAACTGGAGACCTTAACAAAGTAATAAGGTAGAAGTAAGCCTCTAAGATCAACATGGTATCTAAATTATTATTAACATTAAAATTCTCAAACTCACAAGCTTGAAGAGTAAGCTCATTTGTTTCAAATGATAGAAAAAATTTCTAGATATCCCCATCGATTTTACCAATTAGCAGACATCTGCACAAAAATAAATTAGTAAATTTAACACAGTTCTTTTTAAGGCGTCATAGCAGATTCAAGAAGCCGTAACAGCAGTGACATTTCTGTTTATATTTTGAGTTTTCGGTGCACTTTGAACTCTATCACCGTACTCTCAAAAACTCGCAGTATTCAATTTAGGATAATTTAATTATGAATACATGTAACAAAGCTTTGTTCATAGCATTACTTCTAAACAATGTCTCAATGAAATTATCATTTAATATCTACCTCATGTATATAAAAAAAGCTGAATAGATGAACTTATACTTTAATCATAAGCAATAAATTTTAAAATATACACGTTACATAATATATAATGACAAAAAACAAATTTAACATTGTTGCAAAAGTACAGACAATCTGTATATTTAGAGGAAAATAATCATAAATATAAATCGAAATAAAACTACATTATCTGCAATTAGTGAAAAAAGTTACTTTTCATCGAAGAAACTAAATCTTGCATCACTGAAGATTTTATTTTGTATCAAAAACGTTTAAAAGCAGCTCTAAGCTCTTTAAGAGAAAAGTCAGAAGAGTATTGTCAAAAATTTAGCGTAAACCTTACAAGATATGATGTCACAAATATTTTTGATTGGGTTCATATCTGGGATACACGCCGGCTAATCAAAAACCGGAATATTTTTAGAGTTAAACCAAGTTTTTGTTTTGTAATTGATATGAATAAACGTATTTTCTTGCTAAAATAATACTTTGGACCGGCTAAAAGTTCAGAAAATGAGTGTAAATTGTTCTCCAATGTATGTTACACTGCGCTGTTTGGCAAACATAGAGGAATTCTGAAGATGCTTGAGTATTAAGGTAATGTGAAACCCAAATCATTAAAGTGCCACGTCCTTCTAGATGACTAGAGAAAGTCCAAAAAAATGTCTAAAGAAAGCCCAAAAATGACTGAAGAAAGGCTCTTTACACAAGTCGTACTAATGCCATGCGAAACCATCTGAAGAATTCAAATTGTGCTTTGCTTAACTCACTGAACATCACAGTGCACCTCTTGCGTCCATATGATATATGTTTGAGAGCCCACTGAATTCTAATAAATTTGTAGTGAGATTTCAAAAGTGATTGTATTTTCATTTTCGTGTAAACTAATTTTTCTCGTTCTTTTATTCATCTACGAATAGTCTCCGTTGTCACAGAAAGTCTTGACACCTTTTTAATGTGACTATAAACCATCATTTGTGTAGATGCCAGTTTATGGTTCTTTCTAGCAACTCATTTTCTGGTTACACAAGGTTTTCTATATCAAATTTTTGCTTTGAAATGTTAGACAATACTTGATAGACATACTTTTTAGACGATTCAAATTATCTAAAATTTCTGCAGTCCCTTTCGATTTCAGCTTCCATACTTCAGTTACATCGTCATATTAAATATTTCTGGCTCACAGCATCTTCACAAGCCGATGCTATTGAGAAAAACACTTAGATACTACACTTAGATGTATGTGACCTGTTAAGTTTGAAATTTGCATTTTTCTGTGAACAGTTGCTAAAAATCAAGACATTGCCTAAACTTTTGCAATATGCGCATTTCACTTTTTTTGGTTATTAAGGGGTCAGGCACCTTTCGAACCAACAAAATACGTGAAAAAGTGACCTCTGTAAGAACTGCAGTCAATCTATATCTAATTGACTGTTGACTATAAAATTGAAAAAACATATTAGGAAGGATTTATTTTATTAGTTAAAGTTGTTAAAAAAATTATACATGCATGCAATGTTTTTTTTTATTATTTTTAAAGATTTTACAATTTTTACGGAAGAATAAATCTTGCATGCCTTGCGCGCACGATTTTTCAAATTTGAATAGCTAAAAGTATTTCTGAGTAGAGAAATAATGTGTTTTCAAAATGACCTACGATGAAAAAAATAAAACTTATAGTTCCCGAGAAAAAAATTATTTTTTAAAGAAATTCGAAATATCGAGATATTTTTTACAAAAAAGTAGTCGTAAATTCTAAACTTCTAATTTGAGGAACATAATAGTAGGTCATTTTGTGCATGTGTACGTTTAACATATTCAGCGAAAATTTTGTTCAATTCTACGCAACCGTTTTTGAGAAATCGTGCGCGCAATGAACAAAATCGCTGTTTTGAGAAAATTGACGTCAAAGTTTAAATTTACCATTGGTCGTATAGGAAAAGCGCAAAGTTTTTTAGACATAACTCTTTTTCTAATGCGAATTTTTGAATTCGGTTTGTTTTTAAATGTTTCTAAAGAATCACATTTAATTATAAGCTATTTTTAAAAAAATCGATTTTTGGATTCTTTAAAAGGTACTTGACTCCTTAAATATTATCTTACATTAGAACTATTTTTTTCATCCTAAAATGTTTAAAATATATTTAAAAATAAGTGTATCCATTTGTATAACCCAAGAGTTTGAATTTTTTATTTAAAGCTTAAACATCATCAGTGTCTAAACTTTCGCTGAGCACTGTATTCTTAACTTTCACATTATGAAATGTCATTATTTAAAGCCGAAATAAATATTTGGCATACAGGCAAGACTTTATAATCTGGTTTCTCATTCTTATTTCTGTTTCTATGTACCCGTCTCCACGCCTGAGTAAACATGTCGATTTAAAACGACAAAATGTAGAAGACTTATCTAATCCAGCGAGCCCAAAAACATTTTAATCCTTAAAAACTCTGCAATTATTATTATTATTTTATCTTTTTTGAATTATTATTATTATCTTCGAAAATATGACCCATGACCTTCTTTATATCCAACACAAACACTTTAGTAGCCAGAAAAATAAATTTTGGGGGAGGAGGGGAAGAAAAAAACTATGGGTTTATACGCATTTGAAATGCTGAAATGAATAATAAAATAAGATCTTAATAAGAGTGTTAGTAAGATTAATCTATTGAATTGTCTCTTTGTTCATGCCACATTAAAATAAAAAAAAACAGTGTTAATGATTTTAAATTTAAATTTAAATAAAATACACTTTCCCTGAATTTGATGATTGCTCTTCTGTTATATATATAAAAGGCAATTGAAAATTTCGTTCTGACCACTTACAACGTTAGCTATGCTGAATGCATTTCGATGGTTCTTGCCCTTCTATTTAGATAACTTTTCAGAAAAGGTTTAAGTAGATAGTTAGGAGAATCCGATTATGAAAAATTAGACTTTTTCAAAAGCTCTACTACTTGCGGATATTGAGGATACTTGCATTTTAATTTTTTTAGTAACGGTTATTTAAATATAACTTCTAATAAAAAAATTCTTATTCAATCATGCAAAAATACCTGGTAATTTAAAACATTTCTTCTTTGTTCTGTTAATCCACTTGAGTTTTTTAAACATAAAAATCACCACAGAACACAGCTTGTAAATTTGAGTTACATAAAAATCTGTCGGTTAATACAAATATTTATATCCCGTAATTCTTATTTTCTGAAACCTGCAATATATTTTAGACTACACTTTTCAAAGAAAGTGTAACATTTATTTATAAAATATATTATTGGATGTTTTAAATGAAAAAAAAATACGTCTGAAGTCAAACCATTTTATTTCGAAGAAAAAAATACTATGTGTAATAAAACAACATTTGAATCTCAATTGTTCTGCAGAAAATAAATATATTCATCCGTTATTGCAAAAAATATTGCATACCTAGCTGAATGGTAATTTTCAAATTTATATTTATTTATTTTAATGAAATTCTGAATCCTTAAAGTAAATAAATACAAATATCCTTTATTATTCTCAATATTTTATGTAATTGAATGGAATTAACAGCTAAATGTCTTTTATCTTCCTAATGTTTTATCACCAATAATGTAAATTTCTTTTCAATTTCTAGAAATAAGTGAAACATAAATTCTAGACAAACATTATAATAATAACAAGTGCGAATAATCCAGTATTCCCTTTTTTATAGTTATATTAAACAAAACAATATAATCCACCATATTCGTTCATTTTTTTATTTGCAGTATATTTAAAGGAAATTTAAATGCTATAATTAAAACTTATTTGACATTACTTTATGTTGAAAATATTATTAGTTATGCTAAAAAACTTCTAATGTGTCTCATTATAAGATTACGGGTTGTTAAGATATGGCACTAACTTTAATAATGAGTTATGGAATAATAATTTTGAGGAGTCAAAATTTGATGATATTGTGCAGATAGTGTTCATATTGATAATATCCTTAATATTGTTCATATCCTTAATAAAATCAATAATTAAGCTCATGATTAACATTTATTTGGAGAAAATAAAGTGTCTAAAACTTGTCCGAATTTAACGTCTGTAATAAAATACAAATGCGACTTGTGTATTTTCTTTTTATTTTTAGGGGAGAACCAAATGAAAACTTTTTTAATGCATATTTGATTAACATTATCTTATATATATATAAGTATAAACTTTTTAAACATTTATCTATTTCTTAGTGGTCTCCCAGACAATTGCTTTTCCCTCTTTTCACAATTCAATTCGTAATTTTTAGTTTAAATATAGATAGATGTGATATTCTGTATCATCTGGAGTTCCGAAGATTATTTTTTACAGATTCTGAATAGATGAAGTTTAAATGGAAAAAAATTTATAATATCTTGGTTGCCTTTCAATCTTTTTTCATTGGATAGTTAAGATTGATTTGAATGTAGGCCGTTTTTTACGTTTTGATTTTGGATGCAGATATATTTATGAGGGTGCTTTTGCTTTCTAAACTAGTTCCCAAAACGAAAGTGTCAACGTAAAAATATCTTTAAACAAAATCAAAAAAGAAAGAAAAGACCTACATGCATATCGATCTCAACTATGTATTGCAAATAAAATACACCTAAAAATATTAAAATGCAATAGAGATATCTTTATAAATTTCTTCCACAGTATAAGTATTAGCGAACAGGTGTTTTAATTTGACTGAAGTAGCCTCTTAAGCTTTCGCAGAGATCTCTCTACTAGTTTGGTTTAAAGAACGAAAGGAAAATCTAGTATGGCCCTTCGTTTCATGTTTGCCCTAATGTTGGTTGCTCGCGAAAATTATGCCTTCTTCTCTTGCGGTTTGCAGCTTTGCTAGCAGATGACAGGGATAACAACTAGGTCTAGAATAGTACAGATAACATAGTGGCAAAGCATTGACATATAGTCTCGCAGTCATTTACACGTAGTCATTGACGCTGGTTTTTAATCTAGACTAGGGCAAATTTTTACTCCGATGACTTTACGAATTTTAAGAAATTGAAATTTTAAATTACTAAATTCAAAGCGTGTGGAATTTTCTGCGTAGAAATCTGAAAATTAAATGTATATATTTATATTTTTATGTTCTGTGATTTTTTCACGAAAAATGTTTCTATTATTTAAAATAATAATTGGGTGTTATCAAGAATCTAAGTAAAAAATAACATTCACTTTTTCTTATAGGCGGCGGAAAACTTTCCTTTAAACCCTGGGAAAAGAACGTTATATAGTAGAAGTGGAATTGTATCTTTCAAGAGTGTTATTCTTATAGATTGCTTTTCAGACAGAAGAAAATGTTTCATATTCAGATATTTTGGAATATCACATTTCTTACTTTGTTGTCTCTATCTTGCTGAAAGATTAATAAAAACTTATATTTTTGTTACCAAGATTAAGACTTTTGCAATAGATAAAATAAGCATAAATTTTATGTAGTGAACTACAATATGAAGAAAAGTTTTTGACATAACAAAACATACACATATTTTAAGTATTACTTTTTAAACGTTATATTGAATAAGTTAAATAGAGTAAGCATTTTATTTCCCCCTAATTTAAAGAAAATAAGTTATACGAAAATTGTTTATATTTTCCTAAGTAAAAATATCTTTTGTTAAATATTTATGAATTTGTATGCTTTTTAGCAATAAGTTTAATTCAATGAAACTTAATCTTTTAGAGATAATATTTTGGTTGAATATGAAACATTTTGTGGATTTTGAACGTTCCTTGTTCCTTTAACTGTGCCCTTATACGGCATTTCATAGGCAATAGTGGTAAATAATTATCCAGATCAGTGGTTAAAATTATGCCGCAGAAAACAATACATGTCAGAGCTGATATAATAACATATGAAACTAAAACGATTGTTTTTTTTTTTTTTTTTTTTTTTTTTTTTTTTTTTTTTTTGCAAATTTAAACAAATTTGAATAAGAACTATATAATTTTAGAATGTTTATAAAAAATGTCGAATCATTTTTCTTTCTTTAAGCTATTTCTAAAACAGTTCAATTTTAACGTATTTGGTAACAGGATTTACGATAAAAAATACGCTCTCAAACAAAAATCAACATTAATACAAATTCAATATGTTTTTCACTATTAGTTAGCTTTCTAAAGTAAAGGAAATATGTGAAAAAAACTTTTATACAAAGTTTTTTAATTTATTAAGAAATTTACACTACTGGCTATTAAAATTGCTACACCAGGAAGAAAATGTGGACACAATATTATTGGACAAACATATTATGATAGAAATAAAAAGTTATTAAATTTTCAAGAAATTTAGGAGCATAAATCCTGAGAAATTAGTACCCTGAACAATCATCTCGGTCATTAATAAAAGCATTTGTACGCCTGGGCATTGTGTCAAACACAGATTGGATGGCATGTACAAGTACAGATGCCCATGCAGCTTTAATACAATTCCACAGTTCATCAACCGTAGTGTTTGGCGTATGATTATGAGTCAGTCGCTCAGCGACCGTTGGTCAGACATTTTCTATTGGAGAGACATCTGGTAAACGTGCTGGCTAGGGCAAAATTCAAACATTTTCCGTTTCAAGGAAAGTCCGAACAATTCCGGAAACATGCGGTCGGGGATTATCCTGCTGAAATAGGATTTCGTCGGTCTCGAATAAAGAGTAGAGCCACGGTTCGTAAAATATCAGAAATGTAATGTGCACTGTTCAAAGTGCCGTTAAGACGAACAAGAGATGACCGAGACGTGTACCCAGTGGCACCCCATATCATCACGCAAGGTGATGGGCCAGTATGACGATGACGAACACGCGCTGCCAATGTTCGTTCACTACGATGCCGCCAAACATGCCTGCGACCATCATGATTTTGTAAATAGAACCTGGATTCATCTGAAAAAAAATGACTCTTCACCATTCGTGCACCAAGGTTCGTCCTTGGTCCCAAAATTAAAGGCGCTCCTGTCCATGATGAAGCGTAAAGGGAAGTCTCAGCCATGGTCTCCGAGCTGCTACTGCAAACATCATCGAACTAATCATGCAGACACATTTTTCTCTTGCAAATGACCCCATTTCTTGACTCAGAGCTCGTGATGTAGTTCCGGCCATAAGAATAACATGACTGTCTTCTCGGCTGCTAGTGATACCGGGCCGTTGAGATCCGGAACGGTGTTCTGTATTACTGTCCTGAATTCATCGGTTCCATATTCTGCGAACAGTCATATGATCTCGACCTACACGAGCAGCAATACAGTGGTACGATAAACGGAATCCCGGTAAGATACAATTCGACCTTTATCAAGGTCAGACATATGCTACTACGCACTTCTCCTTCTTACACGAGGCATCATAAAATTTTTTCACCAGGCAACAACGCTCAAACGCAATATCTGCGTAAGAAACCGGCTGAACAATTTCCTCATTTGAACACATTGTAGGTGTCGCTACCGGTACCTGCTTTGTCAGAATGCGCTGAAAAGCTATTCATTTACATATTACAGCATCTTCTTCCTGTCGTTTAAATTTCACGTCTGTAGCAAGTCGCCTTCATGGTGTAGCAATTTTAATTACCAGTAGTGTATATTCCGTACGTTTAAAAGTTATTGCGTTAAATAACTTTAAATTTACAATAAAATGCCTTCTCAGCACGATTTTCCTTTATAGACGAAATTCCTCACACAATACGGAACAGCACGGAATTCCTCATTGACGTACTATGGAAACATAAAACATAAAACTGGGATGTGTAAAGCAACATTATAACTGTACAAAAATAAATACTTTGTACTAGCAAAATCCTTTTATGGTGAAAGAAATTGTCATTTCGAATCTAATGTTATCTTTATTGTGATTATGTCCAAAATGATACAAAAGTAACTGTGTAAATATCACTTGTTTATGAAAGAGATTGCAAATAGCAAATGAAGTAAATCTAACAACTAATCTTGTTTGCAACGATTCTATATCAGTTCTTAGATGATATTGCAGAAACCACTATTATCTAATCGCCGAAACGATGAATGTTTGTGACGCTCAACATTATTCACATTATGGTTATTATATTCCATTATCTTTAGTCTAGATAACATTTAGAAAAAGTTGTTCTATGTTTCACATCTCAATTACGAAAGTAACAAAGATATAATGATTATGATCCATAATTCAAGGTTAGTATTCATAATATTACTTTTTTTTACTAAAGAAGAATGAAAAGAGAATATCATACGCTTTGTTGTTGCTGTTTTTTGTACAAAAATATACCAAATACAGCTTCGAATAATGTAAAATTTAGAAAATACTTGGTATTCTACATGCACTACTCAATACTTCGGATGTTCATATGATTGGGATTAATCCTTTTTACTATACGAAAGAAGTAGTTAAATTGATAAATAGTTTAAAATGTAAATGATTTCTTTCCTAAAAATAATAATAAAGAATTGCAACGAATTAACAAAAAACTGTAAACTCGTACTTTGTTTTAATGCATGCACAGTATTTATAATTAATTATTTAATATTCTCTAGTTAAATGGATTGAAGATGTGAAGTGGTTTATTTTTCTATCTCATAATCTGAATTAAAATTTCAACTAGAATGTTTCAAAAAACTTTTACTATTATAACTTGGTCTATAAAAAACAATCAAATTGTATTTATTTATTTTAAAATTAGCCACCTCTGTTGACCAGCTTGGTGTCCCTGAAATGTATGCTAAGGATTACAACATGCTACGTATATTCATAATTTTATTTAATTCCATATCTTCACCAAATATGAAAGTTTTGATAAAAAATCTACAAATATATGTGATTCAGGTAGCATTTGATACATACGTCTTTATTTCATATATTTGTTATGAATATTGTTTTTACTGAGAAAAAAGCACTTACTTCTATTAGTAATTTATTTTCATGTCGTTTGCTTATCAGTTGCAATGCGTTCAATAAGTAATCTATAAAATCATTTTACGTAAATGAATCCTCCGCCAAATAATGAATTTAAGCTAATAGGATTTTGTCAGTGACTTTTCTGTAAAAAGCCTTTAATGAAATTTACACGTACATTAAACCAAAAATACCGTTGCTAATGTACAGGATTTCAAGTGCTGGGCATATTTGCGTAGAAATACAATTGCTGCGCATTTCTGCGCCGAAATATCGTTTCTCATTAAATTTGCTCCAAAGCGTACTTAGTACCAAAATGAAATTTACTGCGATTTCGACGATCCGAGAAACAAAAAAAATTCTGAAATATATAGGACAGTTGCACCATAAAATTTAACTAACAATAACACTTTGCTCAGTGGTTCAATGATCTGAGGGCCAATCTCAGGGTCAATCCCCATCACTTTATCTAATAATCTTAAAAAAGTCTATATCGGCATGACTACGCGGAAACTTTTAATTAGAATTAAAGAGCATCGCAGAGATATAAAACAAAATAAACAGAATGCTGCCCTTTCTCGCTTCTACTTGGTGAACAAGGGTTGCCATATTAATTTTGAGAAGGCCAAAATCATAGTTCCGTGCAATAAGCCAGTTTAAGGTAAAATAAGAGAGTCTATCGAAATCATAGCACGAGAAAATAAACCATGTAATGATAATTTATCCTACAATATACCAAAAATATGGCATAACATCAAAAAATCTTAAAATTTTTATTTACTTGCAATATTTTAATTTTTACTCACGTGTAAGTGGCAACATTTTTTTTATTTTAATTCATTTAGATTTTAATTTAGTAGAAATATTATCTCTGGATCAAGATGCAAACGTAGTCCTTCCATTATCATATTTTCCTGAAGACGCCCGCAGAAGACGGTGCGAAACGTTGAAAGTTTTATTTTATTTTAATTGTACAAATGTATATTAAAATTCCTGTTTTGTGCACTACTGAGCAATATTTTATTATTAGAAAAAAATTCTATTTTTAACTTTTCCATATAACTAACTTCAGCAAAAAAAGATAATAATGATAATATAAAAATGATAATAAATTATTGCAACTAATTAACAAAAAATCGTAAACTCGTATTTAGTTTTAATACATACATCATATTTATAAGTAGTTAATATGCTCTAGTTAAATGTGTCTAATTTTGAAGTAGTGAAGGGGTCTATTTTTCTATCATATAATCTGAATTAAAATTTCAATTAGAATGTTTCAAAAAGTTTTGCTATTATAACTGAGTCTATGAAAAAGAGTTAAAATTGTATTTCTTTATTTTAATCCTACCCACCCCTGGTGACCAGTTTGGTCTCCCTGAAATGTATGCTAAGCATTGCAACTTGTTACGTTTATTCATAGTTTTAATTACTTCCGTATCTTCTCAAATCTGAAGATTTTGATAAAAAGTCAACAAATATATGAGATTAAGGCAACATTTGATAAATATATCTGTATTTCACACATTTGTTATGAATTTCGTCTTTACTGAGAAAAACCACTTAGTCATTTATTCTTCATGTCCGTTTGCTTATCAATGCATTCATTAAGGAATCTATTAAATCAGTTTACGTAAGTGGATCCTCCGCAAATAATGCATTTAAACAAATAAGATTTTATCAGTGACTTTTTCTGTAAAAAAATTTTAATGAACTTCACACGTACATTAAACCGAAATACCGTTGCTAATACACAGGATTTAAAATGCTGTGCATATTAGCATTAAGTAATATGCACAGCAAAACGTTAAGTATAATATTGCATAACATTTATTGTATTTTAGAAAACCTTAAATTTATTTAAATTACAATTGAACATAAACGTGTTTGTTGCTTATTATGTACTTCCTGCCGATATTTTTTGGAGAAGTTTCATTACAAATCCAATATTGTAAAACAAAATTCCCCTCCCCTCTTAAATTATATATTGAAGCTGACATTATTTCTCAGAATTACAGAGTGGTTATTGGGAAACTTTTGAACTGTTCATACCTGCCCCAACTAGTCTGTTCAAAAGTGCCCGCGTGGCCAATCGAGTTAAAATAAGAAATCATTATCACTTCTCTTAATTGTAAAAGATTTTACTTTTATTAAAATTATTTATTAGTGTTCAGAGTACATCTTAAAACACTGAATTCAAATGAATGAACAAATAAATAAAGTTATTCACTTAGCAAGTTTGAATTGAGATTTTACTTTTGTGAATTATAAGCAAGTTTTTAGCTACTGAAAACGAAAAAAAAATGGTCAAAGAACTTTTTTAAAAAATGTGTTTACAGGTGCTGTCATCGTTGGTAATTTAAATATATATATATATATATATATAATTACTAGTGAAAATGGTAATTTTTACATATTCTCCACGTACAAATGTACCCCCAGTCTCCCTATATAATTATCTATATGCAGCAGCTCTTGCTAGATAATTATTTTAGAGATCTAAAATCTTAATATGTGTTACGTACATTTTAATACTTAATTTATTTAATGATCAGCCACAGATATAAACATCCGTCTAAAATATTTTATTAAATTTTGCTTAAAATTACTAGATATATGTTTAATATTCTTCACTTATTATATTTTAAGTCATATTATATTTCCGTCATTTTTAAACATGCATTTCCTTAATGAATTACATAATCCATGTCTAGACATACTTTAATTAATTTTTGGAAAAATGTGTTACGTGATATGAATTCTTAAACAGTGCTCAAATTTTGTACATTTTCATAATGAAATTTATGAAGAAACAATTACGTTAATTAAATGATGCAAAAATAATTTACTCGATGGATCGCACTTATTATGCTTTTTAAAAGTATTAAAAAGAAGTCAGAAAAAAAGAGGAAATAGAAGTAGTTTGTAAGTATAAAACAATATTAAAAAAGGTTATTTAAATATATGTTTTGATAAAAAGTTTTAAACATGGATGTCAAAATTAATAATGTGTATGTGTATGTGCATATAATTGTTCGACAAATATTTTTGCTAATATGAAATCACTGTACCTTCATTTTTCGACCTCTAAATGCGACAATGTTCTTGTATTTTTTTTTATTAATACAAATATCGCAAATAAGTGCTAGGGTCAGGAGGGATAATTATGACCTCTTTTTACATTTTCATCATTGTTAATTTTTTAACTTGATTCTATTCGGGAAAGTGGTGATTTTGGTATTTAGGGAGTAACTTTGACACATTGAGAACACTTCTTAAATGTTTTAATTCTTATATCCCCCTATTTTAAGCTAAAAGAACGGTTATCAGTACCCCATCAAGAACTCATGATCACACATATTTGGGGTAATTAAGATTACTAGTGGGGGAATTATGACCAATATATTTTTTCTTTATACTGTCTTAAAAACATTTGTTTCAGGTAACTAGGACCATTAGAATTACAAACTCACAAACCGTTCATTAAACATTTTGGTAGACATTTTTCAAATTGCTATTTTAATCTCAAAAATGCTTAAGATCGGTGATAAAGAATGGCTAAAATAAAAAATACATTATAAGGTTAATATATGGGCGTGAAATAAAATTTTACCATAACCATTTTCTTCATTATAATGATGATCAATAACTGCCCCCTGATTATAATTACTCCACCTGCTCCTATATAACAAGACATCTACACGTCAGGAACAAAACCCGAAACACTTCTCTGGTTTAAAAAAAATCCATTAATACACATCGTTCATATTATAAACAACGCCTTCATCTTCCCTAAACTATGCAAAATATCGAGAAAGTGGTTCAAAGAAGTGGGTTTCAGAAGTGGATCTTATTTATTTATTTGTTTATTTTTTTAATTTGACAATCAAATAGTTCTATGGGTGTGGAAATGGGAGAATGCGATAGTAAAGATTTTTATTTAACATTTATCAAGCGGCCTCGGAAAAAGTTCAGTGTAGCTGTGAGATTATATCTGTCACATAAGTTAGGAGTTAAATGAATGTTTTTAGATTAATCGCCATATATAAAATGCTTAATCACTGTTACGGCTTTGGGCGTAAACTTTAAATGTTGGCTGTCGTTAATGCGTCAAAAATCCTTTAAATGCGACAACTGCGTATCATAGAATTATACTTCGGATTTTGTTTATGTCTGTAGAAAAAAACTATTTTGGAACTTAAGCTACAGAATTCAATAATTATCTCCATATTGAAATATATATTTATTTAATAAAGTACTATACAGGGTGATTCATAAAAGACGGGCAGAACTTTAAGGGATTATAGTACACTTAAAGACAAATAATATTAAATAGGAGACTAAGGGTCCCAGACGTATTCCCAAGGAGATAGGGGGCATTAAAGTTTAGGGTCCGAAATTTCAAATGATTATAAAAAATGGAAAAATTGGTCGATTCGTTTGCGGTTTTTGCAAAAAAAATTCTTTATGCCAGTATTTTCTTGAAATAAAATTTTAAAGTTCAATTTCAAAAAATGCCGATAGCGGGCGCTTTAGACTTTGGAGTAACAAACAACTATTTTTTAACGTTATTTTTTGTATTTCTTTAAATGATTTCGAAAGCTTAGACTTAAACTTAAATTTTGATCTAAAAATCTGAGTCCTAACGAGTAGTTAAGTAGCGTAAACTGAATTTTGAAATTTGAAACCCTTCTCCCCCCAGAACAAAAATCAGTTATTCCCGATCTTTGTGTCGTAGATTAGGCTCTAACTACTGCCGCGTTTTGCTAAAATTATTCTTTATGTCAGTATTTTCTTGAAAATAAATTTTAAAGAAAAGTTTCAAAAAATTCCGATAGAGGGCGCTTTAGACTTTGGAGTAACGAACAACTATTTTATACCGTTATTTTTTGTGTCTCATTAAATGTTTTCTAAAGCTTAGATTTAAACTTAAATTTTCAGCTCAAAATCTGAATCGCTGAGCGTGGTTCAGTAGCGAGGGGAGGGGGTTCAAATTTCAACTTCTGAACATAGTTCAGTTTGCACTACTTAACCATGCCCAACGATTCTGTGCTGTGATACGAGGCAAAAATACAACTTTCGTCAAGGACTGCATAGTCGGAATTCACTCATAAAGGCACTGGCACAGTTGGAAACGTCGCTCATGAAAACGTTAAAGCTCCATTCCTGACGCTAGTCACCGGGTGAAGAAGGAGACAGAAAGTATGCAAATGTCAAATGGGGAAGAAGAAGAACACGTATGCAAAATTTCGACACGATTCAGGCATAAAAACCACTGAAAGGTGAGTCAAGTGTAAGTCGCTGTAGTAATGAATCGGAAGATGGTGCCCTTCACGAATAAGGAAAAGGCTGAGATGCATTTAATTTACGGAGCGGCAGATGGAAATGGTGCAGAGGCACAACGAATGTACGGAGAGCGATTTCCCAACAGGCGGTTGCCTAACCGCAAAACTTTCGAGCGCTTGCACAGACAGTTGTGTGAGACGGGATCATTTCTCGCTTCCCGGTCGAATGCAGGTCGTGCAAAAAAGGACGAATCAGTAGTTGTTGCAGAATCCATTCTGGATGTAGTAGCGGCGCAGCCAAGTACAAGTACACGAACAGTGGCTAGGCAGGTGGATACCTCACAGTCCATGACTTGGAGGGTACTGAAGGATGAACATTTGCTCCCGTTTCAAGTGCAACGAGTCCAGAAACTGTCTCCAGGGGATTATCCAAATCGTATTGAATTCGCCCGCTGGTTTCTGCAGCAGAACGCGCTAAATCCACATTTTGGACGAACTGTGCTTTTCACCGATGAATGTACCTTCACACGTGAAGGTACATTTAACACACACAATGCACATGTATGGGCGGATGTCAATCCACATGCTACGTATCCACATGCTCATCAGAGACGCTTTTCCATCAATGTTTGGGCAGGAATCCTCGGAGACCACCTAATCGGACCGTACCTTCTTCCTGAACGCCTCAACGGTAAAACATACCTCACATTTCTGCAACGTGTGCTGCCAGACCTGTTAAACGTTGTTCCTCCACGCATCCGGCGGGTCATGTGGTTCCAGCACGATGGAGCGCCAGCCCATTACGTACGAGACGTCCGCAACTATCTGGACATCACATTTCCGAACAGATGGATTGGTCGAGGTGGTCCTGTTGCTTGGCCTGCTCGCTCGCCAGATCTTTCACCCCTCGATTTCTTTTTTTGGGGACAATTGAAGGCTCTTATGTATGAGACACCCATTGAATCCCCCGAGGAACTGGTCGCCAGACTTTCCGCCGCTGTAGGGGAAGTGCTCGAAAAGCCTGATGTTTTCGCGAATGTTCGCCGTTCCATTCTTCGCCGTTGTTCTGCGTGCATAACCTCTGGTGGTCACAATTTTGAACATTTATTGTAATTACATGTTAATAAATATGCTTTGGTAACATAATCCTAATTTGTGTCTTTTTACCTCGTATCACAGCACACAATGTGTGGACATGGTAAACTGAACTGTGCTCAGGAGTAGAAATTTCAAACCCCTCTCCTCAGAAACTTAACCACGTCTAACGATTCAGATTTTGGGCTGAAAATTTAAGTCTAAGCTTTAGAAAGCATTTAATGAGACACAAAAAATAACAGTATAAAATAGTTGTTCGTTACTCCAAAGTCTAAAACGCCCTCTATCGGAATTTTTTGAAAATTTTCTTTAAAATTTATTTTCAAGAAAATACTGACATAAAGAATAATTTTAGCAAAACGCGGCAGTAGTTAGAGCCTAATCTACGACACAAAGATCGGGAATAACTGATTTTTGTTCTGGGGGGGGGAGAAGGGTTTCAAATTTCAAATTTCAGTTTACGCTACTTAACTACTCGTTAGGACTCAGATTTTTAGATCAAAATTTAAGTTTAAGTCTAAGCTTTCGAAATCATTTAAAGAAATACAAAAAATAACGTTAAAAAATAGTTGTTTGTTACTCCAAAGTCTAAAGCGCCCCCTATCGGCATTTTTTGAAATTGAACTTTAAAATTTTATTTCAAGAAAACACTGCCATAAAGAAAATTTTTTGCAAAAACCGCAAACGAATCGACCAATTTTTCCATTTTTTATAATCATTTGAAATTTCGGACCCTAAAATTTTTGCCCCCTATCTCCTTGGGAATACGTCTGGGACCCTTAGTCTCCTATTTAATATTATTTGTCTTTAAGTGTACTATAACCCCTTAAAGTTCTGCCCATCTTTTATGAATCACCCTGTATATGCCTCAATTTAGAAAAACTATTCAGAATATCATCTGATTTAGGAACAATGAAGTTAGATTACTTTATTTCCCATTTATAATTTTTTAATCAAAGAAATATTTACACTGAACATCCGAGATAATTTTACAATATACGCAAAGATAAGCGTATGAAAAGCTTACTTCCAACATAAAACATTTTAAAATTGATTTTAAATCCTCTATGATAACATTATTGATTAGAGAAAAGTTCTTATTTTAAAAATAATAAAAAAAAACACATAAGTAATTATGATTTAATGTGCGACGAATTTATAAATGAAATTCAGAATCAGAAAACTAACTATATATATATATTTCTTTAAACATTGGTGTTGTAAAAAATATTTTATGCTGATCTTATTATAAAGATAAAACTATGATATGAGTGTTTATTTCCAACATCCGATGGATTATAATTTAAAGAAAGATGTAATAAAAAAAATTTTTATAACCAGGAGTCAGATACAATTAAAATTTCACTTTGATATAGGCACAGTGGAGATTATCATATGGGGAGGCCGTGTTTCCAATTCCGTCTTCAAATAACTTTGCTGTCTCCATATTGAGATAAGTCCCTAAAGCGTCTGTCTTGAAGATTTATTTTTGTGATAAGGGTGAAAGGGGTTGAGGAGATTCTATCGTACAAGACGTCTATGCAATTTTATATGTAAAAAAAGAATATTTAGTGTTAGTTATACTTTACGTCATATGATCGAACACATCCCATCGAAATTGTGAAAACTTTTTTGGCCTCAGTTTTCGCTTGCATCGAGTGACCTTTTTTCGAAATCTGAACACATGTCTGAAAAGGACAGCACTTCATGTCGTTCATATCTTCATGGATAATGAAACATTATATGAAGAGAGGATTAGAAAGCTCGCCAAAGTGTATCATAAATATCTCAATTTGCATTTTTATTATATTCAAAAGAAACATTCATTGTGCATGAATCCTCATTATAAAACCATTTTGTTATTCAAATTTGTGTGTAATTTACGGTCCATCAGAGATTGAAAATTAATATTCAACATCAGGCTGAAAATTAATATTCAGTTTATTTTGTATAGCTCCATTTAAATGTAAGCTAAATCTGTGGATCAAATTTTATTAAAAACGGTTACTATGAGGCCACGATTTTTTTCTCCTTTTGAAGGGAATGACTCTGTACTGATTCTTTATATTGTTAAAAGGAAAAAATTTAACAAAGTGTAGTAAACCGTGTTCTCTACAAAAAACCATTTCCTATTTTAAGATATTCTTTTTATACTAGAATGTACGCAAGGAAGATGAAGTTAAATTTTGTCTGTGTTTATATAGATAATTATTTAATAAAGAAAAGAAAAATATACATTTAATTACATTATCTATAAAGCTATATTTCATTTATTTTATATATTTCAAATTTAACCTGCAAAACACTACTGTGCATCAACTAATGAAATTTTGAAACAGCATTACATAATATATTTACAAAAACATAAAAAAAAAATTACACGACTAAAATAATATTTTTAATAGAGGGTAGAAAACATAAGGAATCAAAATGAGATATTGCAGATTCCGTCTTTCAAGAATGTTTCTCTTGTAGATTATTTTTCTCTACGACAAGATCCATAATAGCAAAAAATATAGCAGATTATCTCATTTTAACTGTGGGATTTTCTTTCTTGCATTAAAATAAATTCCGGTTATGTAGTCTGATGAATATTCATTTTTTTTCGTCAAAGATTTGCATTTGTCTAAGAATGTATTTCAAGTATTTTTTTAATGATATATTTTTTTCACAAAATTTTTATTTGTTCCATATTATTGTATATTTTTAAATTTCAAAATCCTTAGTGATATATTTGTATTTAAAAAAAATTTCGATACTTTAAAATCACAGCTCTTTTTCACATTTGAGTAGATTTTTATTGATTATTAAGTTAAAACAAAGATCAAGATTATGAATATGCATGCCACAGGTCATTATTATAAAAAATTAAAATGCAAGTAAATTTTTCACAAATATATTTTGTAATTTTTATTGTTTTCACTTTTACAAAATATGTTTTCGATTTTAATATTTTTTTTATTTCAATAACAATTATGACAAAATCGTTTAAAAAATACATTTTTTAGTTAAACATTGTTCAAAATTCTGTATGTGACATCCAAATTATTGAATACAATGTTATAAAATATGATGGAAATGTTATAAAAAATACATATTAAAAAGTCTTCATTAACAAACTAAGGGATGTGAAAATTTAGATAAGAAATAAAAAACGGCCTACGTTAAACTATAAATAGGATGCGATTTTAAAATAAATTATTTGTTGATTATTTAAATAAGATCTCATATTTTGTAACAACAAAATGAATATGGCGAATGAATTACTTGCCATTGGAAATGACCCTTCGTTGCGGAAAATTTCTAAATGGTGAAAATTTCAAATGTTTCAAAATTTCAGAATTCCCAGATTGTCTAATGGGTGTAAGTAATAGAACTTTGGACAAACAAATAAAAGATCAAAGAAAAAAGTTATACCTGAAAATAGTATTTGACACTATTGCCTAGGACAGGGATTCCCAAACTTTCAAATTGACGTACCAATAAATCGAAGTTGAAACTTCCGCATATCACCCAGTGACAAACTCAAAGATAATTCAGAGAAACCTGTCTAAACGTAAAATGTCTATAACGAAATATTTTTCCAGTATTTTTGGTTCCGCCTGCGCATAATGCACTGTATTTAATTGCAACATTGCATTATTAACTCTTTGAATGAAATTGATGACTGAGGCTTGCCATAAATTTTGCCACCAGTTTTTATTTTATATACACAAGGTTGAACCCGTCGAATTTCGACGAAAGAAAATTTTATAGAAGTTTTTAAAGAAAGTTCATATATTTCTAATAAATCTACAAAATTAGTTACAATAAAAAATACATTTTATATTGGCAAGTCTAATTCTTAATCAAATCGCATATAACTTTAAGTTAAAGAAATGCTATTTCTATAAAACTCAGTTGTAGAAATATTTGAAATTAAACTTTAATAACTTAAACGGGGGGGGAGGCAAAATCTCTTTACTCAGAGGGTGGAAATGTCCATCCTCAGCCCACATCCTGAATTCAACACTGATCAGTCTACATGTTCTAGAGCATATAATCATACTTTTTCCATGCATTCAAGATAGAGGAGCGTATTTTGCTTTTTTAATCAGCAAAGAAAAAAAGAGGATTTAAAAAGTTCTCTTTTTTCAGTTGGGCGAAAGATACGTCAGTTCCTCCTTGATGAATTTATTTAAATAATTCCTATATTGGTGTGACGTTGCTTTTAATTATCAGAAACCAAGCAAAAAAATTAAAGTCATTTTTACCACAAAAAACGTGCGATTGATTTTAAGGTATAAATTGCACAAGTTTAATTTATTAACATGTACGTGCGAGGTAATAAATTATATATATATTTATTGTTCAGGATCGGTATACATATATAATATCCCAAAAAGACTGAAATGCATTCTAATATTTTAGTTGTTCGAGTTCGAAAGGCAATCTAAATAGTTAAATTGTTCATGTAAAACTTAAGTATAAAAATTAAGATAATCTTGCAGAACTAGGTGTGGTATTAATTTTCAATATTTTATATTTTTAATACGGTTTCTGCGGTCTATAAGTAAGTTTTATAAAATATTTTTCCATAATCTGAAGACTAAAATAGTAAAAATTATTTCCTGACGTATTCACAACTCACCCATTTATCATAGATTCAATTTTATGAATTGCGAAATTTTTTTTGTTAAGAAAATATCATCTGTAAACCGCAGTGATCCAATAGCAATTCCGATTTTTTTTTTTTTTTTTTTTTTTTTTTTTTTGAAGAGAGGCAATTTTTTTATGTTTTACTTACCAGAGCAAGTAACATACAATAAAAAATACATTTATATCGGTAAGTCTAACTCTTAAACAAATGGTAAATAACTCAAAGCTAATAAAGTGTTATTTCTATAAAACTCATTTGTAGAAATTATTAAAATTAAACTTTATTAAATTAAACGGTTGGTGGGGGGTTGAGTATTGCATGTAAAATTTTTTTATTATCTAATACAGCTTAAAGATCGCATAAAAATTTAAGAATCAAAAGATAACTATTGGATTTCATAGTAAGTTTATTTTATCAACATTATCTTAAATCCTATTACATTTGAAACTCTTTCAAATCTTACATTACTTACCTATCTTAAATAAGTAAAAATTTAAACGTTTTTCGAATTTGCTGGGACCCTATACGTGCAAACACACGTGAAACAATATAAATCAACACCTAAGAAAGAAATTCCAATATTCCAATACATTTTACTTATTCAGCGTCAGTGATTCCATGAACATCTGTGATTTATTATCACACTTACCAAATGCTACATATTTTCTGAATGCATTAAGTATGCCAGCTATAATCTCGTTAATTTCTATCCTTTATATATTTGTACTTATTATGTGATCAATGCTAAAATATAAGAAGCTGGAACAATAAAAATACTCTACTTTCCTTCCATTAATTTATATAGTAGTTATTTCCCTGCATTTTTATTCAAAATATGATATAACAAACCTGTTATGTATTATCAGATAATCATGGTTTATGAGAGAAATTTTATTATTAGGAATAATATATTAACTAACATCAGATTTATGGAAAAAGTTCTATGTGAATAAGGTTTAACCTCTTCGCTACTGGCGATTATTAAACTTTAATTAAACTAAAGTATTCAATTTCAGCTTTTCGGGTTACATAATATTATTTGTGAAAAATATTTTAGTTTTTTATTGAAAACTGTTATTGATATTATATACTTAATATTTTTTAAAGTTCGGTAGTTAATAACACCAAAAAATATTTTTATAAGAAAAACAGCAATTCTGCATACAAATAAAGTTATGAAATTTATTAAAAGCAATTATGTTGTGAAATATAAACTATTTATTTCTATATTTTTAAAGACAAATTAGTCTTTTCGTAATACTGAATTGATATTGATATTACTATTTATGATTGCTGCTGACTTGATTTTGACTATTTAAACATATGTAATCATATATAATTCTACCATCAGATAAGAAGAAAAGAGTTGTTTAAAAAAACTGGTGTCCAAAAAAAACTAGGCACCCCCGATTTACGATTTACCTATTTTTAAATATATCTATATGTAGTCTATAAAATAAGTATATGTATATAAATGTAGTCTGTAAGATAAGATTAATTGAGATAAGATTATTAATTAAGATATTTATTTAAATCTATGATAGGAAAAATGCAAAAAATGGCATTATTTTACGTTTACCCTCCGTGAACCATGAAAAATATAATAATCTAAAAAAATTACTTTATTTAACAAATAAACAACCAGCATACGTGTCATTTCGCAGTAACCGATAAAGGCATTTGTGGGTAATTATTTCATGCATTTTTTATGTTACGGAGAAAAATATACAAAATGATTCAGAAATCATTGTCATATTCAACATGTAGATTTGGATTACTATAACAATCAAACATTTAATTAGGAACATAGGATTGCAAATGCAATGCATACACGCCACATGTCCAAAAAATTTGGGGGCGGCTACCCGTCTACTGACGAAACTAATCAGTGAACAGTGAGAACAGTCCGAACTGTGCTGGAGAACTCACTGAAGAAGCTGCATATGATACGAATATAGTATTAAGACTCCTTGGCCTCCTTGTATAAGATAGGCCAAACTCTGGATTAATATTCACATACATGTGTTGCAATACGTCGAGTACTTTACACTGAGATGTTTTCGACTTCGGACAGTATGACTTTTACCAGTATGTGTCTGCGTCTCAGTCTCTGAACACCAGTATTCATAATTTGTGCGTCGAAATGACCCGTTTCGCTTAATTGATGATGCAGATGTGCGAATTAAGTATGAGTAGGCACATGTCTGGTTGGCATGGAAGGTCTGCGACCTTGGTATGAATAAACATAAGTCTGGTTGAAGCAACTAGACGACATAGTCCCTAGTGGCTGTTCCACTGCACCCCGTAAACGAAATGCATGTCCATGCGTTTGTCTTTCAATATTAAAACAAACTATTTGGAAATTAATGTTACTCAATCAAGAGAAATGTAATTCTATTGTAATGAAAACACAATTCCCTATAGAAAATTATTGCTAATTCAATAAAGATATTATCTACGTACATTTTCAGATTTAGTTTTTAGTTTAAATAAATAGAAATATTTCAAATAAATGTTTCACAAATAATTAAAATGCATTAAATTTGTAGATGAAATTATCATTCAAAATCTCAAATGAACGAGGTCATGAAATGTCAAGAGTTATTCATTTTTACATATTTATAAATTATGTTTAGCACATACAAACAACTTCGATAGGGTAAAATGAGGTACATGCGTACTTGGGGGCAGATGTAAACTTTACACATTCTTATAAGTTATTACTTGTTATTCTATTTGAAAAACATTGCCAACTGTGACAGTCCCTGTAAACATATGGTGAAAAATTTTTTAAAACTCTTCGACAGTTTGTTTGTCTTCAGAAATCAAAACAATATTTATAGATGTCAAAAGTAAAATCTCAGTTGAAACTTGTTGTGCAAATAAATTTATTTATTTATACATTTTTTTTACTTTTTAATTTTTAACATATACAATGGATACTAATATATGTATATTTAAAAGGTATCCCCTTCCTAAAATTGATAAATGTTAATGATCTGTCATCGTAACTCTGGTAGCCATAAGGAGTACTTGTGAATATATTAGTTGGGGCAAATATGAACAGTCCATAAGTGCTCCAGTAAGTATTATGTGATTGTGTTCTTTTTAAATAACCTCATAAAAACTATGTCCGATTTAATATCTATGATTTTCCTCAAATAGAATTTTTTTTGTCATACAACCTTTGATTTTGGATTGAAACTTCCAACTAAACAGATGTCAAAAAGTAGATAAAGAGCAATAAGCTCATTTACGTTCATTTACGTTCATTTGTAATTTAAATAAACTTAATATTTTCTAAAATGCAATAACGCAATTAACATTTTACTAAACGGTTTATAACAATATTTTTATGTATTTTTAATACATAAAGTATTATGTTAAACAACTTTGCAATTTCTGTTGTGCCGCGAAATTGATTAATATTTTGTAATTACTTTTGGTTTTCATACTCTCATAGTGACTCCATGGTCATAGATTTCATTTTTCGTGCAGGCGATCATGAGCAATAAAAAAGAGTAGTAGAATTTTCTGAAATAAAATATATGTTAATTTATTATCTGAAATGTTTGAAGTTTCGTTTTTGTAAGAGACTTAAATTATTTTCACACGTTTAAATTAAAACGATGATGTTTATATTTTCGGGTAGAATTTATAACATGGACATCGCACTGTTTGCGATCTGTTTCTTTTCTTCCAAACTTGCAATGATGGCTTAATTTCATCTCAAAAATAGCTATGTATGTTCTTTTAATGGAACTAAATATCGGTAAGACTTAAAGAAATTAACATTTTTCAACTGATAACTACCACAAAAATCTCGATTGTAGGCACCGTACCCTCTTTTATAAAAGCAAAAGAAGATGCATTTTGGAAAGATCTATAATCTAGATTGTTTTGTAAACCCTTTTTTATCATTAATTTAAAGGTAAATAAGGCAATTACAGGAGTGAAAATTTTTCATATTTTGGCATTTCCGTTAAATATTATCTAAATGACCTCTTCCTAAAACTTCCCCGTTATTTAATACCTTACTTTACTACCTTATTTAATAAAACGCGATAACAGCCATTAACATCAGTAATTTATTCGGTCTTAAACCAAGTCTATAAAACTGAAAATAATGAATATCCATTTATAGGGCAATCGCCACTTTATTATTATTATTATTATTATTATTATTATTATTATTATTATTATTATTATTATTCAATATTTCGTACCTTTTTAAAGCTGATCATTTCAAGTGATTTTTTAAAGGCGGGACGGGGATTGACGAGCATATATCATCGAAGGAAGAGGCCCCTAGTTTTGCATATAAATACTAGGAAATATTTTTGTTATAAATAATAAATGAGTACAAAGTGTTAGAATAAAATTAATAAAAGTGAGCTTGCCGTTCCAGTCGATTCTTCCCTTAAAATATCTTAAAATTTCTATTTTTTTTTTTTTTTTTTTTTTTTTTTTTTTTTTTTTCTGCGAACAGAATATTTTATAAAAGTGTAAAATTTCTTTTCTAAAATTACACTGCATCAATTAGGTTATTTGTCAGTTTGATTTATTCGAGTAGCTTTTAACCACCCGATTCATATTTTATCGTATCTGTAAAACTTTTCCAATTACGCCCCTACTCTTCATATCTTTGTTTACTTAGTGTTTACTTAACTGTTGTAATAATGAATGCAATCTATGCTGAAGTTATGAAAATAGCCTGATTAAAAAGACACAAAAATTGAAAATGAAATTTATGTTCATGAAAGTACAAATAAATATATGATCTTTGAATAAAAACTCCGATTAATTATAATTTATTTAAATACCAGTGCGCATTTCATGTATAATTATGTTTTTACATGTAAAAAGGCCTGTAATTCATATTGCGCATCTATTAAAATTGGTCGCAGATTTCATATGCAATAACTTTTACTAACTTTTTTTTGTATGTATGTTTTCTAATATTTCGTGAAATATTTCTGCAAACTAGTCTTTTATTAAAATAATAATTTTGTGAGTTTCGAAATATTTAACGAAATTTTCGGGAACACATAATGTTAGTTTTAAAAAGTGTTATTATTATTATTATTATTGTTATCGTTATTATTATTGTTATTATTATTATTATTATCATTCCATGTGTGTAAAAACAAATAGATTTTGAGCAAAGACTATAAATTTTCCCTACCTCATTTTTGAAAACTTTTACTTTCTCTGATTAATTTATATTCTCGTAAGATATAGATTAATTAAATAAATAATGGCTACTTTTAATGTACATTTAATATTTAATTTGAATAGTTTTTTGAGATTATTTTAACATTTCATTCATATGTGTAAGAGTGGACAGCATAAAAACCTAAGGTATCAAAAACAGTAAAAGCTTTCATTTTTTGAAAGAATTATAATAGGGGAATCTAATGATCAATGTCTTCCGGAAGTGAAGTGGTGCATAGCACAAAATTTAATAACACTAGCGGGTTACACATATGCTCATAATTGTGTTTGTCCAACAATCATTTCACACTTTTAATTCTATTTTGAGATGACTGTTTATATAATTCTTTATCTATATAAGTCTTTATATACCGCATTTACTCGTGTATAAGGCGCACTTTTTTTTCAAAAAAATTAGAGCAAAACTCCTAGGTGCGCCTTATACACGGAATAATTTTTTACCGTTGAATGTAGTCGAAAGATATACATATGAAACAAGACATTATTCAAAGAAGATATTAAAACTCGGAAAATGTTACTTAATTGAAGCATTACTGCATATTTATTTCACTCCTTGCAGTTTTTTATACAACAGAGCTAGTGACATTATCTAAACGCTAATTAGCAATTCTTTTTACCGTCACTCATTCCTAATTTCCCGTCATTCTTTTACAACTCGAAGTCTACAAATGCATTTTCATCTTGTTTTCTGGTCTGGTGTAATGTTTGTTTCGACTTTTTTTTACTGAAATTCATTTGGTCATTCTTTATTAGTCTATCAGATTTATGGTGCGCGTTATATACGAGATTTTAAGAAATCGCCATTTTTACTTGTAAGGTAGGGGTGTGCCTTATACACGCATGCGCCCTATACAATAGTAAATACGGTAAGTCTTTATAGTCTATCTTTAAGTACTTGCTGAAAGATGTGTTTGCAGCAGTTTCAATACAAAATCAAATTTGTATCAGGAATATGTTTTCTACTCTTATGTACAAAATTAAGATCACAAACATGGAATCTGAGAAAATTCATAAACTGTGTTGCCACGTACGTAGGACGGAACTTCTTATTCATGGGCGATAATATGAAACAACACAACACTCACATTGTTGAGGATTTTCTTGAAGAAGAGGATATTTAACATATACACTAGAAACCCGACTATCTGAATCCCGGCAATCGGCATAACTGAAAGACCTTAAAATTTCTTAAAATCATTTTAAATGTGAAAAATTTTATTGTCAATACTATTTTTACCGATTACAAATAACACCTTTCAACATATTTTGATATGTGATTACTATTTTACTTGTAAATTTTAGATCAAAATATTTCTGAATCATTTCAGAAACATTGAAGAGTTATTTTAATACATATTAGCTTTAGAAATTTGAAGCAAAATAAGTAAAAATCAAAACATTGAAAAGCATCATTGCATACTGGCAGGAATAGTGTTGAAAAAGCATATTATTTATGAAATAAATGAAGTTAACTTACTTATTTAGTCCATTGAGTAATTTCGGGCAAATTATTAGATTAAATACACACATATGACACATTAATTCTTTTTACAAAAAATGTTGTGATTCTCTTTTATTTTTCAAATTCAAGGCGCTTCGAATATGGTACCAGAACATTTCTATCTCAAAGATGTTCTACTTTAGTATCGCAACTTTTCATCAAACAAGTTTTCATTATAAACCTACTGGTTATTAAAAATTCATATGGAATCCCGGTTAACCGAAAATGCTTTGGCCCCATGCTTTTCGGATAACCGGGGTTTTACTGTAATTTGGTCCGCAAAGTTTAAGGACTTCAACTCTACAGAGCCTGTTTGGGATAGTGCAAAAAGTATCACTGCATATCGCAATCTCGGATAAAAGATAAGATTAGAGGCCAAACCCCAGTGTTCTTTCACTCAGAACTTGTATCCTTCATGTTTTCGCTGTTTCATCGCGAAAGGAATGTCATCTTTGGCAGTTATTGCCAACTTTTGGATTTCGTTCTCAGTCAACATATGATCCGGACAGAGATTTTAAGGAAAATTTACCGATAGAAAAATCGGTTTGGCACCTTCCATTACGTGACGGAAGAGAGAGGTATAGGATCTAGGAAATGGTAACTGAATTAGAGTCTACTTATATGAGAAGTCTGTGACCGTAACCCCTTTACCCTCTAGGGACCCAACAAGATTTAATAGCTGCGGGTTTGAAAAAATGGGCTTTGTTACAACAATCATTTATTGGCATCCTCATAAACATTATGAGGTATCTTTATCACGCTTGTACAGCATTGCACAAGGGACGAACTCCATATTAGACAGACTTTTATCGAGATAAATGCTTTGTCTCTAATTCGTGATTTAAAACTTTTTCATATAACCTATTTCTTAATTCATAATTAAAATTTTATCCACGTGGCTATAATCTTTCTCCCAAAGAAATATATCTCCGGGCTAAATTTCGTTCCAACGTGGTAAATAGTATATCAGTTTTCACAAATTTTATGCATGGGATTTCCTGTTGGACAGATGTATACATAAAGTAATTTATAGCTATTTTTACAGACATTATTTCTCACGAAGTTAAATGAAATGAATAGAATCACAGATTGGGTATTGACACTCGTGTGAATTGTTTATATCATCCCAAACTAGTCTATTCGCAAATGTCTCATATGGCTACTAGACAAAATTGAATAAATATTTAGTTATTCTCAATTTTAGAAGAAGAAAAACTTCATAAAAATATTAATTAATAGTTATAGTAAAACGTTAAAACACTAAAATTTTAATAAATGAATAAAAAAATAAAGTTATTCGGATTTTAATTTTGAATTAAGACTTTATTTTTCAGATCAATAAACAGTGCTTTGGTTACAGAAGACAAAGTGCCAAAAATTAAAAAAAAATTACAATCTTTCTACATCTACTATCATCTTTAGTACTTTTTTCACATAAAAACTTATAATTACTATTGAAAAATATTGATGTTCACACCTGCCCCATGTAATCAAGTGCCCCAGTTCCCCATATACAAATATTCAATTAGAACTGAAAAATTAAAAACAAAATGTAATTTTTAAATTTCTTTCTTGTAAAATAATACACGAATAATATATAGAAAGAGTTTTAGGATAAGAATATTAATTTCAGGCTAACTAATTTCAAAAATTTATCATCTGTATTATCTTATTTATTGGAATCAGATGAAATCTCTGTTGCTAAATATGACATGAAGTATTTGTAAATATGTTTTGTTCGATAAAATTTTGAATTCCGTTCTCGTATTTTATCACACGCCAAAGTTTTGTAATTAAAGATACCTTACGCATTTATCTCTCCAAAAATACATATTTAGCTTCCGTTATTGGATATCTTAGATCTGGAAGTAATTCAACTGTCTGAATAATAACAAGATTATGTTCATAGCGGTAACTTTTATGCATCAATGGATCATCTCCAACTTTTGTATTCCGTATAAATCAACGTGTATTAGAAAGGTTAATAAATCACTGTTGCTAGATTATATCTGCTTTTATTCAGTTTCGAAAACTGACTAATTAAATTTGTTAGAGTGAGTTTATCAAAGAAAAACTTGCAGAATCATAATTTACAAAAGATTAGGTTTGTACTTTGAATTATAATATGCTATTTATAAATCATCTTCAACATTTACATTTCATAAAAATAAACGTGCATTTGAAATGTCAATAAATCATTCTTCCAAATTTTTAAATACTTTTATTAAGTTTTAAAAACTAACTAATTAAATTTGTTAGATTGTGTTAATCAAAGAAAATTTTAAGCAGTTATGATTTATGATGTATTAGGTTTGTGCTCTAAAATAATAATGCTTAATTTATGGGGTTATATTTTGTCATACATTTCGAAAAGATGCCTTTTTAATTTTAAGTGCTTTTTTACCAGAAAAGAAAGTAGATGATACTATGTAAAATGAACATATTCTTAATAAAATTATAATAAAAATCTTTATATACATACATATATTTTTTATTTTTTTACACCTGTGTTTCATTCTCATCTACACAAATATTCAGTGAGAATCTGAAAATTAAAAATAATATGTAATTTAAGTTTTTTTCGTGTAAGATAACACAGGAATAATATGAAGAAAGATTTTTACCATGAAAATATTAATTTAAGCCGAACTTATCTTTAAAATGTATACTTTATACTATTTTATTTTTTTGAAACGGACGAAATTCATTGTGCTAATCATGACATGAAATATTTATATGGATGTTTTTTTTTTCGAAAACATGTGCTATTTATAAATCACCTTCAACTTTCATATTTTACAAAAATAAATGTGTATCTGAAGCGTTAATAAATCATTCTTCGAAATTTTTGTATGCATTTTTTTAGTTTTAAAGACGAATTAAATTTGTTTAACTGCGTTTATCAAACTAAATATTACGCAATTATGATTTATCAGGCATTATGTTTTTGTTCTGATACATAAATTTGTAATTTATTAGGGGTTATTCTAAATTTAAAAAAATTAACTTACTTGTCTTAAAAGCTTTTTGAACTGAAAAGAAACTATTTGATTCAATGTAAAAAAATAAAAATAATAATAATAAGTTTCGTATTATAATTATAAGAAAAAATCTTTAAATAAATTTTAACCTTTTCCAGTCTGGTGTATTAATAATAGTACAAATCTATTCGTCGAGAATTAATTTGTCTTAACACTTACTCAGTTGCTTTCTTTAACCCTTTCAGGCACACTGTGCCCGGTCTGGGATACTTAATTTTAATTTCAAACTTACAAAAGGCACCAGTAATATTTTACTAAAATTTTGCGTTTACAATAAAAGCTTAAATTAAGGCTTTCAAAATATCTAAAAAATTCGTTTGTGAATTCCGGTGTCAGTCGATAATTTCCCATTTTATTACAAATTTTGCCCGTGCCGGAAAGGGTTAAATAGAAATGATAGTATACGGATATGCCTTTTTTCTTATGACTAGGCCTTTTTTTATTATGGCTATTCCTTTCTTTTAATTCTTATTTCTTGTAAAATAACACACAAATATTATAAAGAAAGCATTTTACGATGAAATATTAATTTTAGCCTAATTAATTTTACAAATTTTTCCTTTATACTATCTTATTTGTTTGAAAAGGACGAAATTCCTTCTGCTAATCATGGCATGAAATATTTGTAAATATCTTTTGTTCGAAAACATTTTGAATTCCGCTCTCGTATTTTATCACATCGCCAAGATTTCGTAATTAGCGATCTCCTGCGAATTCATCTCTCTAGGAATACTTATTTAGCTTCCGTAATCGGATATCTCAGATCTCGAAGTAATTCAACTGTCTGAATATAACAAGATTAGGTAACTTTGATGTTTTATTGTATCATTTCGAACTTTTTATTCCGTAAAAATAAAAGTGTATTTGAAACGTGTATTTGATTAATAAATCATGTTAGTCGATTTCTATTCAGTTTTATTTTTTTTCAAAAACTGACTAATTAAATTTGTTAGAGTGTGTTTATCAAAAAAAAAAAAAAAAAAAAAAAAAAAAAAAAAAAACTTGCGGAATCATAATTTATCAGGTATTAGACTTGTTCTCCGGAATATTAATTTGTAATTTATTACTGGGTTGCCATAAATTTAAATAATGAATAAAAAGATGAATTGATCGGACTATTAATTTGGAGTTAGAATTTCATTCTTCAAATAAATAAATAGTGTTTTGGCTACAAAGAACAGACGAAATATCAAAGATCTTTAAAAAATATTTGCCATATGTCTAATTCTGTACCGTCATTACTGATGTTTTTCAGATAAAAAACTTATAATAATCATGAAAAAATATGATGTTGACATCAGAACAATGCACACACGTGCCCTGGTCTCCCTTACACGTACATTCAGTTATTAGTATTAAATTTGCAAACAATGTGTAATTTTGAATTTTTTTCCTCTAAAAAACCATTCAATAATACAAAAAAAGTATTTAAAGTTGAAAATTTGAATTTCAGCCTAACTAAATTTAGAGTTTTATCATTTATAGAAGTTTATATTGTTTATTCAAAACAGACAAAATTCATTCTGCTGATCAAGACATGAAATATTTGTAAATGTGTTTTGTTTGATAACATTTTGAATCGTATTTTATCGCACGCCAAAGTTTCATAAATAACGATACCCTGCGCATTCATCTCACCAAAAATAATTATTTGCCTTCTATAATAGGATATCTCTGATCTGGAAGTAGTTCAATTGTCTGATTATAACAAGATTAGGTGGTACTACTCTGTTATCCCGTCGACCAATTTCGCCAAATTATACAAATCGCCAAACTAATAACCAAATTATACGTAAGACATAATTTTGTTTTTACATAACCAAATAATTAGTAGAATATTAATAAAAATATTAGTAAAAATTCGAAATAAAAATCACTTACTGACATTTTAAACACGTGAATCGTATTTAATGTCATTGAATGTGACATTCACGATTATCCATTATTGGCATTTAATCTTTAGTTTGGCGATAATTTTTTGATCGACGGTATAGCCTAGTAGTACCAATTATGTTTATAGCGGTAACACTGATGTTTCACTGCATCATTCCATAAAAATCAACGTGTATTTGAAACGTTAATATATCACTGTTGCCAGTTTCTATCCACTTTTTTTTAACTGACTAATTAAATTTCTTACAATGAGTTTATCAAACAAAAACAAGCAGAATTATGACTGATAAATTATTAGGTTTGTGCATTGAAATTATAATATGCTATCTATAAATCATCTTCATGTTTTACATTTCATAAAAATAAACGTCCATTTAAAGCGTTAATAAATCATTATTTCTAATTTCTATACACTTTTATTTAGTTTTAAAAAATGACTAATTAAATATGTTGAATGCGTTTGACAAAGAAAATCTTACAAAATCATGGTTTATAAGGTATTAAATTTGAGCTTTGAAATAATACCTTGTAATTTATTACAGGGTTGTCATAAACTTTAAAAATGAGACTTTTTGTTTTAAAAACTTTTTGAAGAGAAAAGAAATAATAATTTTATGTAAAAAAAGTTTCGTAGTGAATTTATATATATACTAGCAGCCTTCGCCCGCTACGCTGGTCAGTTTTTTTTTTTTTTTTTTTTTTTTTTTTTTTTTTTTTAAAGAAACTTTGAATCAAACGAAATTTTTATATCATAGTAATTTTTAGTTTTATATCGTACTTTAGACTGTCTGTCATCGGTGAAAAATCAGTCATCTAAACGGAAAGTTCAATGTTAGTCACCAATGAATGACGTAGCGCTCAACATGTTAACAATTTTAATCACATAAAAATTCATTCAGCGGAACTTTTAAAATAAAGCCAAACTTTTGTAATTGGGTTCATCTGATAAAAAACATTCCCTAAACATTCAATTAAACAACGTAGAATGCTATATTCCATTTGTTACAAAATTTCTGAAAAATTATCCAACTAACAATGTAAAATCCATAAAATCTGTCTTGTAGAACTTAAGTTATAAGCGGCCCCGATGAAATTTCACTTTGCGTTTTACATATATTGAGATAATTTAATATAGCTTTCATATAATAATCATGTTAACCTGATTATAGAACTCTCTTTCAAAATTATAGGTTCAATAGATATTTTTGTGCTGTGATTAATACGAAATCCAGACTTTCTTTTATATATAGTGTTCTCTGATGTGTTTCTATATATATAAAAGAAATCCAGACTTCCTTTTATATATATAGATAAGGTGAAAATTTTCAGGTTTTTGCGCCGAAGACACCGCCAAATCAGGAAAATGGGAAGTATCTCGCGAACTACTGAACTTAAAAGAATTTGCTTGGTACCATTCGATTCAGCAGGAAAAAATAAACTAAAATATGTTAGCAGTTGGAAAATAACTAAAAAAGTCGATTTTTAAGGAATTTTTTAAAAGTTCGTACCTTTTTTTAACCCCCTTAGGGGTAGAATTTTCGAAAATCCCTTCTTAGCGGCACTCGATGTTATCAGAAGTATTTTTACCCCAATTTTCAAGATTTTAGGTTCGGCAGATTTTTTTGTTCTGTAATTAATACGAAATCCAGACTTTCTTTTATATATATAGATAAGGATTGAAAATTTCAGGTTTTTGCGCCGAAGACACCGCCAAATCAGGAAAATGTGAATTATCTCGCGAACTACTGAACTTAAAATAATTTGCTTGGTACCATTCGATTCAGCAGGAAAAAATAAACTAAAATATGTTAGCAGTTGGAAAATAACTAAAAAAGTCGATATTTAAGGAATTTTTTAAAAGTTCGTACCTTTTTTTAACCCCCTTAGGGGTAGAATTTTCGAAAATCCCTTCTTAGCGGCACTCGATGTTATCAGAAATATTTTTACCCCAATTTTCAAGATTTTAGGTTCGGCAGATTTTTTTGTTCTGTGATTAATACGAAATCCAGACTTTCTTTTATATATATAGATAAGAATTGAAAATTTCAGGTTTTTGCGCCGAAGACACCGCCAAAACTGGAAAATGTGATATATCTCGCGAACTACTGAACTTAAAAGAAATTGCTTGGTACCATTCGATTCAGTATGAAAAAATACTCTAAAGTATGTTATGAGTTGAAAAATTACAACAAAAGCCGATTTTTAAGGAATTTTTTAAAAGTTCGTTCCTTTTTTTAACCCTCGTAGGGGTGGAATTTTCGAAAATCCCTTCTTAGCAGCACTCGATGTTATCAGAAATATTTTTACCCCAATTTTCAAGATTTTAGGTTCGGCAGATTTTTTGTGCTGTGATTAATACGAAATCCAGACTTTCTTTTATATATATAGATTAATTAGTATAAGTAAAAAATATTTCTGATTCATTTTAAATATGACGTCATTATTTATCTCGCTCCATTAGCTATATGATATTCATACCCCTTGTATTTTTAACGACTGCTATAAAGTACCTGTTTTATTTCAACTATGACGTCACATTTTCATGAGTGAACCATTTTATTAAAAATATAATTCTTTTTCATTCTTTTTACTTTTAATTTATGTCACCATATTTTACACAAAAATTCCCATTAACTAAACAAATATCCTTGATAAATGTATTATAAAAAATACACCTTTTATTTTTATTTCAACCATGACGTCATATTTATTTTCTTTTAAATTATTTTATTATAGTTTTTCGCGTGGAAGTTTTCTATTAAAATTCATTGCCGCTGAAAAATTAGTATTCCAATTTTTTATTTTCTTGGCAACAGGAAAGGAAAATGATTAAATTTCATCTTAAAAATGCCTATTGATTTTGTATAAAAAATAATTAAATTTTGAATTATTAAGGAAAATATTTGAATAAAATAAATAAAAATTACCCTATTATTTAATCCGGACTTCTAACTTTACGTCTGCAAATTTTGAAAGCAATCGGTTCAGTAGTTACGGCGTGAAAGCGGAACAAACAAACAAACAAACAAACAAACAAACTCACTTTCCGATTTATAATATTAGTAAGGATATATATATATATATATATATATAGATAGATAGATAGATGGATAGATAGATATTTAAATCCTTTTTTTTAATCAGCAACCAAATCACTTTAAGGTTTTTAAATTTGCTTAGATTGTTTTTTTTTCGTCAGAAATTTTAGAGAGAGAGCATTTAGATACAATAATTGTGAAAAATACATAAGATGCCCATTGCACTATTCGTCTTATTTATTTGTTGTTTACAGATAAAGAAGGGTTTTATATGATTAAATTTATTTTACTATGAGCCATAATTATGTCATGATTAATCTCTTTTGTATTTTAAACAGAGTTGGGATTACAGTCGTGATTTTGTGGTAACTATTACACTAAAAACTTTACTTTCTTAAAATATTACTTTTATTTTTGCCAATTCAAAGCATCGTAAACGTTTTTGAGATAGAAATAAAACAAAGCAGCAAATTTGAAATAAACCAATTTAAAAAAAAATGCAAGTCGTACTTTTGTATGAAACTGTACAAAAAATATTTTTGTAAATTGTAAAATAATACATAACACTCATAATTTTTTAGAAACCGTTAAATGTATTTAAATTGGAATCGAACAAATCTGATCCACATTCACAAGTACCCCATTCTGTACTACATATTTAGACTCTTAGGATTATACTTATGATTATAAACAAAATGCTATTGATTAATTATTTTTTCACAACTCTGAAATAGTACAAAAAAGTGTTTTAATATAGAAATATTAATTTAAGCCTAAATAATTTTGAAGATTTATTCTTCACACTATTTTATTTATTCAAAACAAATGAAATCCCTCTTGTTATTTATGATATAAAATACTTGTAAATATGATTTGTTCGATAGCATTTTCAATTTTGCTCTCGTATTTTTTCACACCGCCAAAGTTATGTAATTAACGATCCCCTGGGCATTCATCTCTCCAGAAACATTTATTTAGCTTCCGTAATCGGATATCTCAGATCTGGAAGTAATTCAACTGTCTGAATATAACAAGATTATATTCATAGCGGTAACTCTGACGTTTCAGTGGATCATCTACAACTTTTGAATTCCGTAAAAATCGGCGTGTGTTTGAAACGTTAATACGTCATTGTTGCCAGTTTCTATCCACTTTTATTTAGTTTCTAAAACTGACTAATTAAAGTTGTTTGAGTGACTTTATTAAACAAAAACTTCTGGAATCATGATTTATTATGAATTAGGTTTATGCTTTGAAATTATAATGTGCTATATATAAATCATCTTCATCTTTTACATTTCACAAAAACAAATTGTGAGGGAGTGACCTTTCCATAAAGGCACTCTAGTGTTTCTGAGATCGTGACGTCAATAAGTTAACTTGTGTAAGCGTAAAAGCGACATCTATCCTCTCTTTTACTTTAACTTTCTAGAGTGTGTGTGCTCTTTCGGATTTTACAGTTAGCTTGCGGTTATTAGTAATATGTTAATGTGAAGTATCTCAGTTTGCAGCATATAAAAGCTTGGGTTTGAGTGAATGGAGTGTGTCTCTGGCATTAGCCAGCAGCCAGCGAGTGAGGTTCTCTGCCATTAGACAAGCGAAGTGAATTAGTGTTCAGCGAAGTGCTAGCCGATTGAAAAGTAGCAACGAAGCCTCCAGTGAGTGGAAAGAAGTTCCGACAGTTGACTTGAGCACAGTTTTCCTACAGTTGACCGGGGTAAGAAACTTCTTAGTTTCATTTGGATTGTTTGTGAATAAAGGATTACCCACAGCCACGGGCTGTTTAATTAAGCTCTATTTAGCAGATCAGCCAAGAGATAGCGGAAGGTATTAGTAGGTGCCCCGACTGAGCTAGGCCGAAGCCTGTGAGTATGATTTAGCTGTTCATAGTGTTTTCAGTTGGGTAAATTTAAGACTTGCTCCACTTCCCTTCAGCCATTATCACTTTAATAAACTTTTTTATTTTATCCTAAATTACTGAGTATGTCTACATTTAACCTCCATCACGACCAACCAAACGTTACAAATGACGCTCAGCATGCATGTAACGTTACAAATGGCGCCCAACGAAACATCGGACACTGTGAGATTGTGCCACGTGTGTATTTTACCGGTGAGGGTGATATTAGTGAATTTTTAGTTAAATTAGATGATTATATTTTGTTCAATAATATACCTGAGAAAAGTAGGTACGTAGTGCTTAAATGCTCGTTGAAGGGCGAAGCACTTTTGTGGTTGGAAAATATAGGAAAGTTTTTGATTAATGATGAAGCGAAAAGATTTTAACAAACTGTGATTGAGTTAAAGAAGGCATTTCCTCCAGTTAAAGATAAAAGTATTTTGAGAAAAGAGTTCTATTGTAATAAGCAGAATATTTATGAGTCGGCGTCAAAATTCTATCTTCGTAAGCTGGAACTAAAAAATAAATTAAATTTAGATATCACATTTGAGGAATTGTTGGACATTGTTTTTCCTCTTTTTAATCCAAGTATAAAGGACTTTATTGAAGTTAAAGCACCGAAGAATTTTGCAGAAATGCACCAGTTACTATCGAAGTATGAGACTCGGCATAGCTCGGATCAACGGGATTTCCGTAGCCCTCGCCAGAGACCGGTCACAGATAGTAATTTGAGAAATGAGGGGGAACGTAATTTTGTGAGAGGGGGGCAGCGATTTCCGGATAGTAATTTGCGTAATAGAAATGATGGATTTGGTCGTAATATGTCGAATACGAATAATGGTAATAGGAATTGTGGTGGTGCTAATAATTTTAGAAATGGTGAGAGAAATATGTATGGAAATAGACAGAATAGTGGTTATGATCGGAGAGGGGGAGTACGGGACAGGAATGTTTCTTCGCAAGTAAGGAGATTAACTTCGGATGAGAATTTTCAAGGTAGATCAGTGCAAAGGAGAGGTGTGAGGAGGTCGGGTCAGTTAAACTGGTAGGTGACTGTATTTCGGAAGGTATGCAGTCACAGATTAAATCGGAAAAGCCTTCTGTGAGTTTGAATAAAATTACTATTAATCCGGTTGAGTTTCCTGAAGTGTTAATTGTGTTAGATGGTATTGTCGTTAAAAGTGTCTTCGATACAGGGGCAGATAAGTCGTTAATTTCTTTTGATTGTTATCGGAAATATTTTTCGTATAAGAAGTTGAAGAGGTTAAGTCTGGTGGTTCAATCGGCACAGGGAGTAGCTTGCGATAATAAAGGTTCAGTAGAATTGGAAGTTGAAATTCGTTCGGTTAAGACATGTTGGGAGTTTTGTGTGTTAGATGGATTAACAGTGCATTGTATAGTTGGTGTGGATTATATGAAGGATAGAGGAATTAGTTTGGATTTCTTTAAAAAGTCGTTAATCGTGAATAATGATGAGAATGTGAGTAAGAAAGAGCATGTTTCAGTGTCAATTAATTTGGAGGAGTCGGGGTTAAGTGAAATCGAGAAGGAGGAATTTAATAAGTTTTTGAATGAATTTGGAGAGGTTTTTTCTGATAAACCGGGTTTAACGCATGTTGCGTGGCATGAGATTGATACTGGTTTGAAAGCACCTGTTGCTAGTAAACCATATCGTTATGATAAAGTTAAACAAGGTATAATTGATTATCATATTCAAAAAATGCTAGCGGACGATATTATAATGCCGATTGAGTCTCCTTTTGCATCTCCAGTAGTGTTATGTCGTAAAAATAATGGGAAAAGTTTAGATAATCCAGAGGCATATAGGTTTGCAGTAGATTATAGAAAGTTAAATGCGATAACGCAATACCCTCAGTATCCTATTCCAGTTATTGATGACATTTTGGCTAATATAACGAGTACGAATTATATGTCAACGTTAGATCTTACGTCAGGTTATTTTCAGATTGCAATGAAGCCGGAGGACATACCTAAGACTGCGTTTATTACTCGGGACGGTTGTTTTGCTTTTAAAAGAATGAGTTTTGGTTTATCGGGAGCGCCAGCAACGTTCCAGAAGGCCATGAATAATATCCTTAAACCTTTGCTTGGTAAGGGTGTCTTGGTCTACCTGGACGACATAATTATAATGGCAGCTACTTTTGAAGAGCATTTAAGATTATTGAGGGAAGTATTTACGTTGTTAAGAGATGCTGGGTTAACAGTTAAGTTAGATAAATGTAAATTTTTGAGAAAAGAGATAAAGTATTTAAGAGTTAAAATTATGCGTGATGGTATTAATATAGATAATGAGAAAATTGAGGCAATTACGTCAATGAGTCCCCCCAAAAATAGTAAGGAAGTGGCGACATTTTTAGGGATGGTGGCTTGGTTTGCCAAGTTCATTCCACGTTTTTCGGAGTTATGTGAACCGTTGTATAATTTAAAAAGGAAAAGGGTGAAGTTTGTATGGTCATCAGCGGCTCAGAGATCGTTTGAATTATTAAAAGAGGCAGTAGTTTCCCCTCCTGTTTTGGCTCACCCCGATTATTCATCTCAGTTCGAAGTATATTGCGATGCGAGTGCAGTGGGGGTTGGAGCGATGTTAGCACAGAAAGGTCGACCTATAGCTTTAGCGTCGAGAATTTTAAATGCAGCCGAAGGGAACTATTCGATTACGGAAAGGGAGTGTCTTGCAGTAATTTGGGCTTTGAATAAATTTCGTTGTTTTTTCACTAATATACCGGTTAAAGTCATTACGGATCATTCAGCTTTGACAAAGTTAATTAAGGGAAAGGGTTTGTCGTCTCGTATGGTCAGATGGTGTTTGATGTTAGCAGAGTATAATGTGGTTATAGAACATAGGGCTGGCAAGGAGAATGCGGTAGCGGACGCATTGTCACGAAACCCGCATGGTGGTTTAGAGGTCACGGAGGAAGTTAAGTGTTGTGCATTGTCTTCATTGGTGTTAAGGTCGCGAGAGCAGTTGATAAGGGAACAGAAGCAAGATGAAGAGTTTGGTAGTTTATATCGTTACTTGGAAAATTCTGATGATGTACCGAGCGCAGATGTGCCTATGTTTGAGAAATGGTCCCAATCTTTTAAGCTTATCGATGGTCTTCTTTTTTATTCTAAAATTGTAAATTCACGTGGAGAATTAAGAGTTTTTATTCCGGCTAGTCTTCGTAAGGCCATCTTGAAAGAATTTCATGATAATCCATTAGCAGGTCACTTAGGAATCAGGAAAACTTATGCTCGAATTTGTGAATCCTGCTACTTCCTTAAAATGCGGGAAGCAGTGCGCGCTTATGTCTCCAGCTGTAGCACATGCCAACGTTATAATTATAAAAATGTAAGTCCAGCTGGCAAATTAATTCCTATTAAAGTAAATTTTCCTAATGAATGTGTAGGTGTAGATTTAATCGGTCCTTATCCATTGTCTAATCCTAAAAGATATAGATTTGTGCTAGTTATAGTTGATTATTTTAGTAAATGGGTAGAGTTAGTCCCCCTCAGGAATGCTTCTGTACCTGCAGTTGCCGATGCATTTTTCGATAATTATATTTCTAAATAAGGTGCACCAATTAGGGTAGTGAGCGATCATGGCCCTTGTTTTATTTCTGATATATTTAAGGCCCTGTGTGAGAAGCTGGAGATCGATCATTCTTTTACTGTTCCCTATCGTCCTCAGTCTAATATGGCTGAACGTGTAAATCGTACATTAATTCAAATGATTTCTTCATATGTTGGTTCTCATCATGCAAATTGGGACCAGTTTCTTCAGCATTTTGCGTACGCACTTCGTACAGCAGTTCATGAGTCAACGGGGAAAACGCCAGCTGAATTGTTTTTGGGTAGAAAAGTCATTACTCCATTCCAAAGGCTAGTTATGGTGTCAGATGCGGAAAGTCAGTACATGTGTCAGGATATTGAGAGGTTGGTTAAGGAAGCTCAGGTTCAGATGGGAAAAGCGCAAGAAAAGCTGGCTCAGTATTATAATATGCGTAGGAGGGAGTTAGAAGTGAAAGTTGGAGATTTTGTGTTAGTAGAAAAGCATTGGTTAAGTTCAAGTCGTCAAAAGAGAGTAGCTAAGTTTGGTCCGAAGTTTGTAGGTCCGTTCGAGGTTTTAGAAGTTCGAAATAATAATTTGGTTGTTGATGTCAATGGTGAAAGAATGACGGTTAATTTGGATCAGGTTAGAGTTTATAAGTTTAGACAAAACGGTAGTGAAGGTTCTCATGTGTCGAGTGGTGTTTCGCGAAATTCCCGATCCAATGAGTGTCCCGAGTCCAGCACTTCTTCATCTAATTCTTTTCATCAATATTTAAGAAGAAAATTTGGTCAAACAGCTCCAAAAACTGTTGTTGAAAGTAGAAAGCCTATCAATCCGAGAGCACAGTATGATAATAAAAATAAGAGAGCTGTGTCAAATACATCAGATTCTGTGTGCCATAAATGGAAAAAGATTATAAACTGTCCCGTTCCTCCACTTAAGAGACAGCAACCTCACAAACATACATTATCTAATAGTTCACCATCTTCGGTACTTAATCCCCGGAAAAGATTTCAGATGGACACTCGGCAAACTGTTAAACGAACTTTAAATTCCGAATTTTTGCCTAATAAGAAACAACATAGATCCGGAAAGAAACGTGGCCTAGGATCTTCAGTAACTTCGGGTGCGTCTAGAAAGAGGAGACAACTCTCAGATTACCGGCATCAACAGTGTGAATCTCGCCATGGAGTGACCCCAGCGAACCGGCCAGAGCAGAGTCGTCGAGCGGAACCTACAAGTATCCCACGGCATCCGTTCAGAACCAGGCTGCAGGCACGACAGTCAACTGTGGCGTCACCATACAGTTCTGATGACGAAAGATCCTTCGTACAAGGTTTCTGGGACAAGAGGAGAAAACCATCCTGTAGTATGAAGCCAGCCAGCAGCGAATCATCTCTATGATTGGGTGATAATGTTCTTTATTAAATTTCTATTAGAGTGCATATATGTGGTAGCAATATGAAGGAATAGAAAGCAGGAAGACTGTTTTGTATTTTTGGCCATTTTTGGAATCTTTTGACGGACTCACGATTGGTGCTTAATTGTGTTCAAAATTTGTTTGCAAAATTGTTAGTTTTATGTATGTTTGAGATTTTGGTCTTAACTGCTTTTAAAAATTCTGGATCTATTGTTAAATTGTTGTGTTATTTGTTAAAAATGTTACTATATTGTTATATTGTTCATGTGTTATAAAATGTATGTTAATGTATGTTTAAATTTTCAGAAAGTACAGATAGTAATTTGGGTTATTTTGTACACGCGCCGCGGTTCAGGCGCGCACGTGTTTTGCGGTCAAGAAGTCCTTGACACGCGTTTCTATCTCTTATACTAACATTTAATGAATTAACTTTCTCCTTATCGTTCGTGTTTTATGTGTTGCGTTTGTACTTTAGTTGGGAATGGTTTCCGCAAGTTGCGATGTTTTAAGCTGCGTTTGAATTTGAAATTGTATTGTATTAAAATTGAATGTTAATGTGATTTTCTTGCAGGAAAGTATACCTGTGTTATGTATTGATTCTGCTATTTTTCTTTTAGTTAATACAGATGAAGAGCATGATGACGTCATTTTGTAAATTTTTGATATATTTTTTTTGATTGTTGCATAAGCACAGCGATATGACGCTGTACGTATGTGCCCCAATTATTGTTAAAGTGGAGTTAAGTTCTGAAGAATTTTGGGAGTTAGTTCATTGGCTAATGGGAATGTAGGTATTACGTAATAGCAGAGTTATTTTGAGTATGAAGTAAAATTTAATTTCAGATGAGTTCGGAATTTGGATGAGGAACATTTTTGCGTATTGGGTTTTTTGGACTTGGTGCGAATTTTAGTATTAGGAAAGTTTTATGGGAGAAATTTTTGGTAATGTTATAGTTGTATTGCAATATTGAGGAAAATTTCGGAAGTTTAGTGTTTTGAGAAATTTTAGCACTCCCAGTGGAGTGGGCTGTTTTGAAAGAAGAAGTAATTAGTTTTGAGAGTTTTACGAGTTTTTGGAAGTTTTACGGAGGCTATTTGTAAGATAGAAGAATGATTGGATTGAATATGTGAATATTTGAGGCAAACTGAGGTTTTTTGGTTGAGATGGGTTAAAGTTAATATTTTGAAAGTTATGTTTCGGCGCTAAATTTCACCCATCACTGTGGTTTTTACGGTTCGAAATTTATAACAAGAAAAAGTCCTGGGCATGCATTTGGCCCAGTCCTTTTTCTCTGTAGAATCCGAGGGGGGTTGTGAGGGAGTGACCTTTCCATAAAGGCACTCTAGTGTTTCTGAGATCGTGACGTCAATAAGTTAACATGTGTAAGCGTAAAAGCGACATCTATCCTCTCTTTTACTTTAACTTTCTAGAGTGTGTGTGCTCTTTCGGATTTTACAGTTAGCTTGCGGTTATTAGTAATATGTTAATGTGAAGTATCTCAGTTTGCAGCATATAAAAGCTTGGGTTTGAGTGAATGGAGTGTGTCTCTGGCATTAGCCAGCAGCCAGCGAGTGAGGTTCTCTGCCATTAGACAAGCGAAGTGAATTAGTGTTCAGCGAAGTGCTAGCCGATTGAAAAGTAGCAACGAAGCCTCCAGTGAGTGGAAAGAAGTTCCGACAGTTGACTTGAGCACAGTTTTCCGACAGTTGACCGGGGTAAGAAACTTCTTAGTTTCATTTGGATTGTTTGTGAATGGAGGATATTCCAAATCTGCGTTCGAGGCTATAAAAGGTCACGTGGTACCGGTAATTTACCCAAAGAACTTCTAACTGATAAGCAGGGAGGCTGCTACTGCTTTCCCTATGAACTGTTTCATTGGCTGGTGGGGATTTACATTGCATCTAACGAAGCTTTCTCTTCTTTACCCTAGAAGCTTTTGCCTTGACCACGTGATCAAAACGTAAATGGAATATCCTCCATTAAGGATTACCCACAGCCACGGGCTGTTTAATTAAGCTCTATTTAGCAGATCAGCCAAGAGATAGCGGAAGGTATTAGTAGGTGCCCCGACTGAGCTAGGCCGAAGCCTGTGAGTATGATTTAGCTGTTCATAGTGTTTTCAGTTGTGTAAATTTAAGACTTGCTCCACTTCCCTTCAGCCATTATCACTTTAATAAACTTTGTTATTTTATCCTAAATTACTGAGTATGTCTACATTTAACCTCCATCACGACCAACCAAACGTTACAAATGACGCTCAGCATGCATGTAACGATACAAAATATGCATTTGAAGTGATAATAAATCATTCTTTCAAAATTTTATAGACTTTTATTTAGATTTAAAGACAGAATAATTAAATTTGTGAGAGAGCTTCTTTATCAAAGATAATCTTACGCATTCGTGATTTATGAGGTATTAGGTTTGTGCTCTGAAATAATAATTTGTAATATATAATGTGGTTGTCATAAATTTCGAAAATATGAGTTTCTTGTTTTAGAAGCTTTTTGAACTGAAAAGAAACGAGAAGTTCCAAGTAAAAAATATACATTTTGTATTACATTTATAAGAATTTTTTTTAAATTAGCAACCACAATCACTCTAATGTTATTAAGGTTTCCTTAGATTGCTTTGTTTGGGAAATTTTTAGATAGGGCATTTAGCTACATTTTATCAGAAATCTGGCAAAATACATAAGTTGCTCACTCCATTTTTTGTCTTATTTAATTGTAGATTATAGATGAAGAAGGCTTTATCTATAAGGGTTCTTATGGGTTTTTTATATTTAAAAATTGTTTGACCATGAGCCATTCTTAGCTCACGATTAACATCTTTTGCTTTTTAAAGAGAGTTGGGATTACAATCGGGATTTCGTTGTAGCTATTACTCTAAAAGTTTTACGTTCATAAAATATTTCTCGATTTAAAGAGTCATTAACATAAATGTTTTAGATGTGGGAACAAACCATCACTGCAAGTTTGGAACGCACGAGATAAGAAAAAAATTAAAAGTCGTACATTCGTATGAAACTGCACGAAAAGTGTTTTTATAAATCGTTTAGTAAAATAATGCATAACACTAAAATTTTTTTAGAAAACGTTAAATGTATTTAAATTGCAATAGAAGGAATCTGACCTATATTCACATGTTCCCCATTTTGTCTTTGAGATATACTCACTTAGAATCTGAAAATTGGATACAAATGTATTTTTAATTTAATTTTAATTTTTTTAAAAATAATACAAACAAAGAGTTTTAAGATGAAAATATTGATTTAAGTCTAACTAACTTTAAAAAAATTATCCGTTATGCTTTATTATGCTATTTATTTGAAACAGACGAAATCCTTTTTACCAATTATGACATGAAATATTTGTAAATGTGTTTTGTTCAAAAATATTTTGAATTCCGGTCTCGTCTATTATCATATCACCAAAGTTTCGTAATTAACGATCCCTTGCTCATTCATCTCTCCAGAAATGCACTACTGGCCCTTAAAATTGCTACACCATGAAGGCGACATGCTGTAGACGTGAAATTTAAACGACAGGAAGAAGATGTTGTGATATGCAAACGATTAGCTTTTCAGAACATTCTGACAAATCAGGTGCCGGTAGCGACACCTAAAATGTGTTTAAATGAAGAAATTGTTCCGCCGGTTTCTCACACGGAAATTGCATTTGAGCGCTGTTGCCTGGTGAAAAATTGTTGTAATGCTTCCTTTTAAGAAGGAGAAATACGTACCACCAAGTTTCTGAATTTTATAAAGGTCAAATTGTAGCCTTCAGGGAATTGCGGTTTATCGAATCGCAGTATTGCTGCTCGCGTTTGTCGAGATAACATAGCTGTTCACAGAATATGGAATCGATGAATTCAGGACGGTAATACGGAACGTCGTACGGGATCTCAACGGCCTTCTATCACTAGAGGCTGAGAAGACAGGCATGTTATCCGTATGGCTCTAATGGATTTTGCAACTACGTCACGAGCCTTGAGTCAAGAAATGGGGTCATTTGCAAGACAAAAAGTGTCTGCACGAACAGTCCGACGACTTTTGTAGCACTGTGGACTCTCAGTTTGGAGACCATGGAAGCGACTTTCCTTGACGTGGCGTCATAGATAGGCGCCTTAAAGAACAAACCTGGATGCACGAATGGCGAGGTGCCATTTTTTTCAGATGAATCCAGGTTCTGTTTACAACATCATAATGATCGCATTCGTATTTAGCGGCATCGTATTGAACGCACTTTGGCAGCATGCATTGGTCATCGTCATACTGGCCCATCACCTGGCGTGATGGTATGAAGTGCCACTGGATACACGTCTCGGTCATCTCTTGTTCGCATTGACGACACTTTGAACAGTGCAAGTTACATGTCTGATATTTTACGACGCGTGGCTCTACCTTTTATTCGAGACTTACGATGCCCTACGTTTCAGCAGGATAATGCCCGACCGCATTTTTCCGGAATTGTACGAACCTTCCTTGATACGGAAAATGTTCAGTTGAAGATAAAAGACATACAATAACAATTGAAAAACTGGCTTTTCACATCTGCCTAAGATTGTATATGCATATATACATACTTAAAAATTGAAAATTATAAACAAAATGTAATTTTGATTTTTTTCTTGTGAAATAACACACGAATAATACAAAGAAAGAATTTTAGGATAAAAATATTAATGTAAACTAATTTTAAAAATTTATATTTTATACTACCTTGTTTATTCAAAACAGACGAAATACCTCTTACTAATTATAACATGAAATATTTGTAAATACGTTTTGTTTTAACATAACATTTTGTAATCCGCACTCGTATTTTATCACATCGCCAAAGTTTCGTAATTAACGATCGCGTGCGCATTCATCTCACCAAAAATAATTATTTACCTTCTGTAATCAGTTATCTCAGAACTGGAAGTAATTCAACTGCCTTAATATAATAAGATTATGTTCATAGCACTAACTCTAATGTTTCAATGGATCATCTCCAACTTTTCATTCCGTAGAAATCAACGTATATATGAAATGTTAATAAATCATTGTTGCCAGTTTGTATCTAATTTTATTGAATTTCGAAAACTGACTAATTAAATTTGTTAGAGTGAGTTTATCAAACAAAAACTCTCGGAATCATGATTTATAATGTGTAATCCGGAATTTTATATTTAATTGTTTGTGTTTCAAGTCATTATGTAATCGTCCCGTCATTTGTGTTCCATGTGTGTAATTAAACTTTTGTTTTCTTCACACCTTACTACGGAACACCTGTGTATATCGAAATAATCCAAGAACTCAAGCTTTGATGAAAATAAAAGTTTAATTACACACATGGAACACAAATGACGTGACGAAAAGGGGATGACTTGAATCACAAACAATTAAATATAAAATTCAATATTACACATTCCCTTTAAAACACTTCTGCATAACTCTTCTTTCAATAAAATCTAAACACCGTGCCCTTAGCTCACATATATACAAATGACAGGATAATTTTGTATTATTTTAACCTGCCTAAAACATTCGCAGGTTCTTTCTGTTACCTACGATACATTTCTCATTTTCCGTACCTCCTCCCTCACCTCACTCTCTCTCCCGCTTGTCATGTGACAAAAAAGCAAAACCGTTAAAACATTGTCAATCATCACACTCCCCACGCAAGATTGAAAATAGGATACATACTCATTTTTAATCTGAAATTCGACTGATGTTGTTACACTATTTAACAATGGTTACACAAATTATAATATATATATTAAAATAATAATAATACAACAAATACAAACGTATCAGGAGAAGACACTTCTTCTGGGGTTCTTCCTCTCCGCTAATACAAAATACAATTAATACTTCATATACACAATATACAATACAATAAACAAAAGGCAACACACATATATTTAATACAAAGTAAATAGGACACTAGTAGCTGCTGAAAATATATATATATACAATACAACAATGTTTACTGAATGTTCATTCATTGGATGCTTGAAAAGTTCTCTACAGTGTCCAGCCGAGATAATGCATTAGCATTAATTAGCTGGAACCCGGGTGGTGCGAGATCATAATGTCATACTTTTGCAACGCTAATGCCTATCGCTGCAGATTGGAAGATTGAGGTGCATTTTTGGTGAAGGAAGTTAATGGATTATGGTCAGTAATAAACAGTGTTTTCGATGATATTTGACCAACGTTTGTAATTTGGCTAATTAAAAATTAAAAACATTCGCCAATTGAAAAAAATGTTAGCCAAATGGATTTGCCGTGTAGCACAAAAAAAAAAATTTTTAATCCTTTAATGTACCTCCTTTTTTTCAATATTTCTAAATTAACCTAAGATTTATAGCTAAGACAACGATGTTATTAATCTAATTTCAACTATCCGCTGTATACAGGGTGTCCGAAAAGTCTGGAAACGGCCGAATAACTCGAGAAATACATATGAGATTGAAAAACGTAAATATACGTGTTAAATATTTTTAAATAAGCTACTCTGTGATACCAAATTTGACCTTCGAAACCGACCCCCTGGGGGTCAGAGGGGGTCCAACTTTGAAATCTTAAATTATAACCCCCATTTTTTAATGCAGATTCGGATTCTACGGACAAAAATACGTAACTTTTGTATTTGATGTTTATTTCAAATCTTCGTTTATCACGGTGTAATCGAGCATATTAAATCGATACATATTCCCGCTTTTCCAACGGGATTTTCCCTAATCGAAACTGATTGGGCAGAATTTTTGACGTCAAATTCCTCGTCTTTTGTAGGAATAGCGTTTCCTGAAAATCACCCGTGGCGATTATTTCAATAGTGCTACACTGTTAAAAATTTGACCCATTTGCTGCAGCGTCACTCCACAGCTATTATAGAATATCTCTTTTGTGACCAATGAGAATGCTCCATAACACAGTAAAGTAATCGTTTTCTATAAAAGCGGTGGAGTGACAATGCAGAAAAAGGGTCAATTTTTTTACAGTGTACTTTATTGTGTTATGGAACATTCTCATTGGTCATAAAAGAGATATTCTATAAAAGCTGTGGAGTGACGCTACAGCAAATGGATCAAATTTTTAACTGTGTAGCACTACCGAAATAATCGGCACGGGTGATTTTCAGGAAACGCTATCATTGCAAAAGACGAGGAATTTGATGTCATAAATTCTCCCCAATTAGTTTCGATTAGGGAAAATCCCGTTGGAAAAGCCGAAAAATGTATCGATTTAATATGCTCAATTACACCGTGATAAACGAGGATTCGAAATAAACATCAAATACAAAAGTTACGTATTTTTGTCCGTAGAATCCGAATCTGCAATAAAAAATGGGGGTTATAATTTAAGATTTCAAAGTTGGACTCCCTCTGACCCCCAGGGGGTCGGTTACGAAAGTCAAATTCGGTATCACTGAGTAGCTTATTTAAAAATATTTAACACGTATATTTACGTTTTTCAATCTCATATGTATTTTTCGAGTTATTCGACCGTTTCCAGACTTTTCGGACACCCTGTATAAAAAAAATACCTTAAAACTATGCATATATGCATATGTATGAAAAAGGAAAAGGAAAAGAAAGAAAAAGAAAAAATTGAGCGCTAGCAATTTGGCGAATCTAATCGTTTGTTTACTCGTCAAATGAGAAATTTAGTTGCAATTTGGCTCAATGGCGAGTGACAGCGAGAACACTGATAATAAGCTCCACGGGTGACCCAAAAATCCAAGTTTCGAACTTTTCCAAACTCCAGATCACTGCATAGGTCTTCCTTTCAATTGTCGGCCACGCCTGTTGAGTTTTGACGAGTTTTTGACTGGCGTAAGTTACCGGATACAATACCCAATCTTTTCTCTTCGATAAACAAGCACCGATGCCGATTTCAGTTTCATCACACTCAATTATGTAAGGTAACCCGATAACGGGAGTATGCAAACTGGGCGCTTCACTGAGACCTTTTTTAATTCGTTAAACACCTTGTCATGCTCTGTTAACCACACAACTTATCTGGGATGTTCTTTTTCGTCAGTTTAGTGAGGGGATATGCCGTTTCAGCATATTTAGGTATATAGTCTATATAGTAGTTGCAGAACCCTAGAACACTTTTTAGTTTCTTCTTGGTTTGAGGCACTGCTAGTATACGAATGGCCTCCACTTTTTCTGGATCGGTCCGATGGCTGCCGGACCTGATGATATGACCTAAATATTTTATTTGGGGGTTTACAAATTCACATTTTTTCAAATTGACTAAAAATTGCAACTGTGATGGTTTGGAGAATACCTTTTCTAAATGTACCAGGTGTTACGCGAATGTTTCGGAAAACACTGCTATATCATCAATCTAGGCTCTTGCAAAATCCTAGTATTCGGAAAGTGGTCTCTTGATTTCTCGTTGAAATGTTGCAGCAGCATTTCGAGCCCAAAAGCCATGACCTCGAAACGATACTGAGCTCTGTGAGTCTTAAAAGATGCTAACTTTTGACTCTCTTCTTCTGATGGCATGGCCATAATACCCTTTGAGTAAGTCTAATAATATAATATCTAAATTATATCGAAATAATAATACCCTTTGAGTAAGTCTAATGTGGAAACAACATTGACCCTGCCAATATTAAATAAGAGATCTGTAGAATTTTCTATAAGAAAATCATCAACCTTGGTGATTGCGTCCTGTGCCTGAAAATCTACGCAAACGCGTAGAGTTCCATCTTTTTTCATCACGCACACTACCGGATGTGGTGCTTCTTCCTCACTTTCCTCAATCAAACCTAACTCTAATAACTCCTAAATCTGTTTGTCGACTTGCTGTTTTAGGGCCTCTGGAATTCGATAAACATAGGGTTTCTTCTTCTCAGTATCATTCAACCTTATTTTGTGTTTACCAACTTTTGCTATTTGTATTTTCTTTGAAAATAATTCTTTATATTTAAACTATAAATCTAACATCTTTTCCGTTTCTACGTTTTCTAAATGATTTAAATTAACTTCTCAGATGTTAAAATAGTTCGAGTTATCCTTTGTACTAGGGGTGGGATGGACCTTCCCTAATTCTTCTTCATTCTCAAAAATTATCCCCACTGCTTGTACTAGAGGTCTGCACGGGCCCGGGCTTGGCCCGTGGCTGGTAGCCGAGCCGGCGGAATCGTTTCAAATTTTCTAACGGGCCGGGCCGACAAACAAAATAAACGGGCCGGGCCGGCAAAAAAATTGAACGGACCATACGGGTCGGGCCGATAAGAAAATTTTGGCCTACCGGCCCGTTTTGAAAATTTAAGCAGAAACGATAAAATATGACCTATTTTCAACGCAAATGGTTTTAACGAGAATAAATATAAATGTGCGTCACGAACCGTACTATTTTGACAGCATCAATATAAAAATGTAACTTGTACAGTGTGAGATCGGCATCGGACAGTTAAATTGTCTGTAACCCGTTTTAATATTTTTTTAGCTGACTCATACCAGACCGAGATCAAGCTTGCATTATTTTTCTACATATAGACTTGTCGGACTGAAAAAAGACTTAATTATTCTCAAGATCTGTAGGGCAGACAACATGATTTGTAAAATTATTAACAGCGGTAAAGAACTTATGTTAGATTAATCTTTGGATATATACTTCTTGATGGTTTTTAAAATTAATTTCTCAATAACGCAAAAGTTTGACACATTTTCAGATTAATTTTTAATTGTAAAAATATAAAAGTGATAAGCCTGACTATTGAAGACATTTGGAATCGAATAGCATTTTTAATTTTTTATGAAAAAAATACTTGCATAACCTTGTTCAGATACAACAGTTTCTCAAATTTTTGCAGGTTTTTCTCCCTTCCCATGTTATCGCTTCTGGAAATTCTATTGAAAATGCTAACTATAACAATAATTTATTTCTTTTCAGTATTCTTAAATTGTTTGTATCAAAAAATGGATAATGCAATTTGATTATATAGTTTCTGAATAAAGATACCTGCTAAAAATTTTCTGAGAAAAAAATGACTTTAGAAATGTATCAGAAAGGCGGATATTTGAATGAACATATGAATTTGGATTTAAAATCTTTAATAAAATAATACAGAAATATTTTTTATAAATCTTCTTTTATTAAACAGCCTCAAAAGTTACGATGTTTTTAACTTTCTTTCTTTTTTCTTTTTTTGTAAGCCATATTAATTTTTTGATAAATCTTTATTTGATTGTTGAAAGCCTAAGAATCTTAGTAATCACTAATGTTGTTAATGTGTATTTTCTGTAAAATATATTTTAAAATAATTCCATAGGTATTCTTTAAAAAAAATTTTAATTATATGAAAAAAAATCTGAAATTTTTAGAAATCGTAGAAATTGTAACGGGCCAAAACGGGCGAGACCTGTTCTCACTGATTTCTGTATGGGCCGGGCAGGGCCGGGCCTAAAATATAAAAATTTAAACGGGTCGTGCTGGGCCCGGGCCAAACTTATGAGTTTTACAACGGGCCGGGCCGGGCCGGGCCGGGCCCGGGCCTGGAAATTCCGGCCGGTGCAGACCTCTAGCTTGTACAATAGGAGTAAATTTCCTGATCTTATTCACGTGGACATTTTTAATGCTTCCGTTCATTAATCTGACTTTGTAAGAATCAGGATTACAACGTTTCACTATTTCGGCCGGTCCTGTCCATCTAGCGTAAAGTTTATTACTAGAGTCTGGGATTAATAAATATACCTGTTCCCCCAGTCTAAATTCCCTATAAATCGCCCTTCGATTCGCATACTTCGCATACGCGCCCTGCTTGACCTCCTCTACTAGAGAAGCTTGTTCCGCTGCTTTTTCTAAATTAATTTTTAAATTTTGAAGGTATTCGGTGGCACTTTTTCCAAGATTTATAGGTAGTGGAATTTCGCCTGACCATGTGGATTTTAATACCACCAGTGGCCCCCTAGCCTCCTTTCCATAGACAACCTTAAACGGCGATACCCCCGTCCTACAATTAGGAATTTCTCTATAAGCAAATTATAAATAAGGGATGTGTTTATCCCAATTTTTAGGATCGCTCCAAATGATATGGTGCAACATGCGTTTCAATACCTGATTATACCGTTCAACCAATCCCGAACTTTGTGGATGTCCCCGTGTTGAAAATCTAGTAGCCGCCTCCAGTCTAGCATGAAATTCCTGCTTTAAACCTGAGGAAAAATTTCTCCCCTTATCATTTGCTATTACGCGGGGCATCCCTGTTCACATAAATATCTCTAACAGTGCATCACACATAGCATTAGCTGAAATTGTTCTTAACGCCTACTATGTTGATCAACCAAAGTAAGTACATATTGATGCCGACGCGCTGAAGGCGGTTCAGTTTTTCTCATTATGTCAATATTTACTACGTCAAATGGGAGTTTCAGTCTCTCAATCGGAACAATATGTATCTGATCACTGGCCCTCTCCCGGCTTCGCAATTGACCGGCCTTGCAGGATTTACAGTATTCCTCTACATCCCGCGCCACACCTGGCCAAAAAAATTAATACCGAAGTATTTCATTCGTTTTTCTTAAACCGAGATGGTTCGCAAAAATTGATTCATGTGCAACCCTTAAAATGTCCCCCCTCCTAATTTTTGGCACCACTAATTGCATGACTTAGTCTGCCGAAACCTTTTTCCTATGATAAAGTAAATTAACCACTATGACAAACGCATTTTTCCCCTGTTTAGCATCTTTAAATGCTCCCTGTAAAGATTCACAATTCTTTTGTTGCTCCCTGTAAATGGTCGTTTCAGAATATTGATTCGAATTTAAATTTTCACAATCATTTTTCTTTCCAAAACGATTAATAACCAATTTCCCTTAAAACGCTTCCTTTTCGACCCGCAAATATAAATCTTTATCACTCATATTTTTTTCTTCTTTCTTATACCCCGATTATCTTACATTTATTTTCGTCCCCCCTTTCAATTCCATCTAATCCGTCGGTGCCACAATGTCGACTAATCTTTTCCCTTCTCCTCCAATTTGCACCGATTGTAATAATTGATAAACCTTCGAAGTAATAATATATGATCCACATAATTTATCCGTCACTGCAAACAATAGATCTACACTATTAAATAAACAATTTGATTCACTTATTTTTAATGTTACCGGTAATGTTTAAAGATCGGAAGTTATTTGTTCGCCAAAAGCCGATATCAATTGAATTTTTGAATTTTCATTATTTTTAAATGATTCTGGTATGTCGTTTGAGTTAATAATAGGAATCTCTGCGGCGCTATCAATTAATGTTTTTATTTTTTGTTTCCCAACCCAAATATCATCGTATTGGAACGGTTGAGTAATTGTTGCGCTATTTTGAAAACATAAAGCTGTCACTAGAGCAATCAATTTATCATCTTGTTTATTCTTTCCGAAATAATCTTTTTTTATTTGATAATGCGAATTTCCTAGTTTGTCTTTTTCTCTGTTGTTAGGACAAAAACGTAAATTAACGATTTGACAGCACAATTTGCAAATAGATCCTTTTCTATCATTACGCAAATTAAAATTATTCCTTACATATATTTGCCGCTACCATGACTTACGGAATCATAAAAACGCGAGGTTTTATCGATTTATCATATAATTCAGAAAATGTTCTACCTTTTGAAGCAAACCAATTATCGTATAATATCGCAATCTCTCGCGCTTTCAACCAATTATCTAATTGTTTTATTTTGAAATAGCTTCGCACTTCTGATTGTAACGCGTCCATGAACCTATCACTTACTATTAATTCATTAAGCGATTCAAAGTCATTTACCTTTCTAAGCTCACAATAAAAATCCCAATTCGCTCTTAACCTAGATGCAAATTGCATATGGTTATCATTTTTCACCCTCTTTGCTGAAAGAAAATTTTGAAGAAAAGCGTCAGGAGGGGGTTGAAATTCTTTTAAAATTAAAGCCTTAACCTTTTGATAATCTTTCATTTCATCTGCACTTGCATACACTAATAAATGCGAAGCTTTTCCCCCTACTAAATTAAACAATATTTCAACTTTCAAACCTTCCGCGACTTTAATTCAAATGCGCTTTCGAGCGAAGTAAAAAACAAATTCCACGATTCAGGTTTCGTAGGAATCGCAATAGTTATAGTTTTAACACCTTTTATTAGGGCTTCTAACGAATTAGTTTTGGGATTTTGTTCATCCCCCCAGTATCAGAATTTTTATTCTCAGATTGCAGTTTAACCATTTCTAATTGAGTTTTTATTACCTCTAACTAAAATTAAAATTTACTTCTAATTAAAATTTTCTTTTTCAAATTTAAATGTCTCGGCTTCCTGTTTTTCTTTTTGAATTCGTTCTGAAACTGTCGTTGACAGAAATTCCTTTACGAAATCAAAATCTTTTCCATACTACTCGCTAACTTCGATTAGTGCTTTTAAATCGACACTTCTATGATCGGAGTCTACTATTAGGCCTAATTTTGTGGCAACAATAATTAAGTCCTCTTTCTTTAAACATTTAATTGTAAACATCTTCTTTTACTTAAATATGCACTATTTTTATCAATAATTATAATTACTAAATACTATAATCACTATAATCACTTACTATATATAGAACAATATTATCTTTCAATTCTAATACGACTATCTCTTTAAAATCATTAAACATATTCATTAATATAATATTTATGTTTCTAGAGTTAATACACAGAATTATTATTTTTCAACTCTTATTATCTTCTTTTTTTATTTTAAAATTCTATTCCAGAACCATAAAAAATAATTGCACTTACTTCATTGCGTCTCTAGTTCTCGTAAGAAAGCATGTCATAACGCTACATCTGTTTTCTTTACACCTTACTACGGAACACATGTGTATATTGAAATAATCCAAGAACTCAAGCTTTGATGAAAACAAAAGTTTAATTACACACACACTGTAAAGAAAGAGTCGATCTACTAAAAAAATTATAGTGATCCTTGTAATTACTAAAAAATTTTAGTAATCTTACTTGGTTACAAGGAATCTGTAAGAATTACTAGAAAAAAGCTAGCAACGAATAGAGTTAATAGGTTTACATTTTTAATAGCTATTACTAAAACTCTCTTGGTGTGGCCGTGATAGCCTAGTGGTCATAGCACCGAACTCCAGGCTGAAAGTACCTGGGTTCGATGCTGGCCGCCACCAAATATGCGAATGTATGTAATGTAAGTACTTGTTAAATAAAGGGATAATGAAAATCCTGTCGTAGCAGTGACCATGGGTAATGATATCTGAACTTTCCCTCCCCTATAGAAATTAGTCAAAATAGAGCATGTAGCAATGTTTGGTGCTGCCATCTATTGCGACATTGCCGAAAATCTTCCGTTTCAGAAGTCTGTCTTTTTACCCGCTGGATGCAGCTCGAAGGAGTCTCCTGCCCTTCGGGCACACGTAATGGTTACTAAAAATAATTTTGGAGCTATTACTAAAATTTGCTTGATGGCTTATATTAAAAAAGTTTTAAGTTAGTTATGCAAAAAATTCTTTTGTTCAGTTTACAAAAGAAATGTTTGTTTCACTTGCAAAAAAATGTTTGTAATGGCTACCAAAAAATTCTGTGGAATAAAAATTTACTAAGAAATTTTTAGTAACCTCTTGAACTTTTTTTTACACTGCATGGAACACAAATGACGGAACGGATACAGGATGACTTGAAACACAAATAATTAAATATAGAATTCCAGATTACACATTCTTTTTAAAACACTTCTACACAATTCTTCTTTCAATAAAATCTAAACACCGTGCCCTTAGCACACATATATGGGTGATTCTTAAAATAGGGGACAATTTATGTCTTTCGGCATACAAAAAAAAAAAAAAAAAAATTGAGAGGTTTTCTGTCATGTTTTTATATTTAGATATGTTTGTCTTAATATTATTCATTATTTGCACTCAAGAATTACTCACTTTTTAGTTAAAAACACCTTAAAATAACAGAATAAATGTTCAAAATGTCATTAGCATGGATGTCCACAGCAGCTGTGCCTTGTATATACTAGCTTTTTCAAGAGTTAATATCATGTTTATAAAATAAAACAAATGTTATTCTTTCTTTAAATTAATCAAGGAGAGGATTTATCCAATAAATTTCTTTTTAAAAATAAAATTATAGTATATAAAAAAAGAATTAAAGTTTGTCCTCCATATTCTATTTTCAAAACAAGGTCATGCTATAACAGCTGGTTATTAATCAAAATTTCATTTTCACATATGACAATAGTTTGAAAATATAAAGTTTCTCCGTGGCAACAAGTAGCCATTTTATCCCAGCCTGAAAATAGAAGCATGTATTATATTTTAAGAATAGAAGTTGAATATTAGGGGCGTACATCAATTGTATGTCATTAGAATAATTTTCATGTTTATTTTATAATTAAAATTTTTATTTTACTTATTTGCATAGGAAGTTTGTGTTTTAAAAAGCCCCAGAAAGGACTATTGCATTGTGATTATGTTATGGCTCATAATATTATTTAAATTAAAATTTGTCATTAGCATGGTTTTTCTGTCCATGCTAAAGACTCCTATATGCATAAATGTAACCATTGCTTATATTGTATCTTTTATAAAGTTTAATTTTACATATAAATTTAGGTATTACATTTATTATCCCTAAAATATGCATTAAATCTGTCAGAAAATCACTAAGACACCTTCTTACATTGTTAGTGTCAGAATGTTGCTCATGTAAACAAAGTTTGTTCTTTAGTAATGTTTTTATTCTCCTTATATGTATATATGTAAAAATGGAAACCAATTGCTGAAAAGGAAGGCTAATACATATAGAAAAAAATATTTAAACATGAATAAAATAAAAATTTATTAATATATTTATTCCATGCAATTTGTTTTGTCATTAGCATGGCTCAAAAAATACTAATTTTTTTAAGTTAATTTTTAAATATTTAGCTCTGCTGACTACATGTAAAGTATACCTCATACTATATTAACAACACCTATTTTTTTCAGAAATTTTGCTAACAGTAATTTTTTTTAAGATTTCACTTTTGAAATTGTCCCCTATTTTGAGAATCACCCATATGCAAATGACAGGATAATTTTATATTCTTTTAACCTGCCCAAAACATTCACAGGTTCCGTCTATTACCTATGATACACTTCTCATTTTTCGTAGCTTCTCCCTCACCTCACTCTGACTCCCGCTAGTCACGTGAAGAAAAAGCGGAGCCGTTAAAAAAATAGCATTAGTCATCACATGTGCTTTGTTATAATGTGACATTTATAAATCGTTTTCAACTTTTACTTTTTTAAAAATAAACATGTATTTGAAGTGTTAATAAATCCTTCCTCCCAAATTTTATGCACTTTTATTCAGTTTTAAAAACTAATTAAGTATGTTAGAGCACGTTTATCATAGAAAATCTTATGTAATCATGATAAATTGTAATTAGGTTTGTGCTCTGAAATAATTATGTCGAAATTAGTATGAGATTACATCTTCTAACCTACTTTTTTTCTTGTAAAATAACACGGACACTATAAAGAAAGAGTTTTACGGTGAAAATATTAATTTCATCCTGACTAATTTTAAAAATTATCCTTTGTACAATTTTATTTAGGGGGAACTGGGGCACATTGATACAGCTTTTTTCTACAAATTTTTTCGGTGTTCAGAAAGCAGAAATTTCAAGTTTGTTTTCCATGTGGTGTCAGCAAAACTTGTGCAGTGTGATATAAAAATGTACAACCATTGTTTTATATATTATTTTTGCATGTAATTTAAAAAAAAATAAAAAAGGCCATTTGTATCAATGTGCCCCATCTTCGCGGCAGATTGATACACCTCATGAGCACTTTGATATCTCTGAGAAAATGGATATAAAATAATACCAATGCATGTTTTAGAAAAAATAGTTAGCAAACCATTTCATATTTATTTATAGAAATTCAAATCACCCACAATTTATTTGTTAGCAATAATAAAGCAATCAAAATGAAATGTATAATGACCTGATGTTCTGGCTGTTCCTTGTTTGACTGTTGGTTGTGGTACTTTTATCAAATCTGGCACTTCAACATTAGCATTATTTTCTTTCGTACGAAAGATGAAAAAATTACCAGGTTTTCTGTTTATAAATCGGTTTTTAAAGTGAAAATAAAGGATCATTATATTAAAAATTCTGTTTATAACGTAATTATCATGTGCTGTTCTGCAGCTTGTTTCTCTTACTTAACATTTCTCATGTCGAAAATACCTTTTCCCCTGGAGAATGGATATAAATTTGAAATCTTCCAAGCTGCCGAATTTTTCTTTTGTTAGTTCTACTAGCACTAAATATTGGGTACGTTCGTATGTCTTCTGTTTTCAAAAATACTATAAAATGTTCTAATATAAAGAAATTAGGGCTATTTCACTTCAATAAAAACTAATATTAGAAATTTTTGTTTAATGTTTGGATTAAGAAGTGTATGTTAAAAAAATAATAAAAGGTCATGAAAAAATGAACTAAAAAAGGATTTAGGTTGTATCAATGTGCCCCATACAGCCATTTTGAATAAAATGAGTCTGAAATCCAACACATCACAATTTATCTAACAATAGAGAATGAGGAGCTGATAAAGAGTAGTTCTATTTGCCAGGGAGAGTATTCTTTTTGGTTGAAAATTCTGGAACAGTTGTATAATACCATTTCAATTGTAGAACTCAAATTTACTTTGACCAAGAAAAAGAATAAATCAGCCGTCCCATTTGATCAAACTACTGAAATATTCCAGGAGTTTCTGTATGTAGTTGAGTGCACTAGCATCACCTTTAGGAGCTGTTGTGAAACTTCCTGTAATGACCCTGCGAGCAGTAGAGGGGGTGTATCAATGTGCCCCATGTATCAATGTGCCCCAGTTCCCCCTAACTGAAACATACGAAATCCATTTCCTAATCATGACATGAATTATTTTGTAAATATGTTTTGTTCGAAAACATTTTGAACTTCGTTCTCATATTTTACCTCATCGGCAAAGTTTGGTAATGAACGGTTCAATGTGCATTAATCTCTCCAAAAATACTTATTTAGCTTCCGTTATTGGATATCTCAGATCTGGAAGTACATAACTGTCTGAATATAACAAGATTATGTTTATAGCGGTAACTGGTTTTTTCAATGCATCATTTCCAACTTTTGTGTTCCAGAAAAATCAACGTGTATTCGAAACGTTAATAAATCATTTTTGCCAGTTTGCATATACTTTTATTTAGTTTCGAAAACTGACTATGTAAATTTGTTGGAGTGGGTTTATCAAACAAAAACATGTGGAATCATGATTTATAATGTGCTAGTTTTGTACCTTCAAATTATAATGTACTATTTATAAATCATCTTCAACTTTTATATTTCATAAAAATAAGCGTGTTTTGAAGCATTAATAAACCAGTCTTCTCAATTTCTATAGTCTTTTACTTTGTAACTGACTAATAAAATTTGTTAGAATGCTTTTATTAAAGAAAATCGTAAGTAATCATGATTTATGAGGCATATTAATTTTATGCTGTGAAATAATAATGTATATCCAAACAAAATCTAATTTTTTCCCTTGTAAAATAATACACGGAAAATATACAGAAAGCGTTTTACAATGAAAGTATTAATTTCAGCTTAACTAATTATTAAAATTTATCCTTTATACTATCTTATTTATTCGAAACAAACTAAATACCTTTTTCTAATCATTCCGCGAAATATTTGTAAATATGTTTTGTTCGATAACATTTTGAATTCCACTCTCGTATTTTATCGCATCGCCAAAGTTTCATAATTAACGATCCCTTGCGCATTCATCGCTCCAGAAATACTTAGCTTCCGTAATCGGATATCTCAAATCTGGAAGTAATTCAACTGTCTGAATATAACAAGATTATATTCATACCGGTAACTCTGACATTTCAATGGATCACCTCCAACTTTTGTATTCCGTAAAAATTAACGTGTATTTGAAAAGTTAATAAATCATTGATGCCAGTTTCTATCTTGTTTTATTCAGTTTCGAAAATTGACTAATTAAATTTGTTAGAGTGAGTTTATCAAACAAAAACTTGGTTTATAAAGTTTTAGGTTTTTACTTTGAAATGATAATGTGCTATTTTTAAGTCATTTTCTATTCCCAAAAATAAACGTGTATTTGTAGCGTTAATAAATCATTCCTAACAATATCTATCCACTTTTATTAAGATTTAAAAACTGTCTAATTAAATTTGTTAGAGTGCGTTTCTCAAAGAAAATCTTATGCAATCATGATTTTTGAGGTATTAGGTTTATGCTATGAAATAATAATTTGTAATTTATTACACGGATGTCATAAATTTCAAAAATGTAACTTCTGGTTTTCTAAGCTTTTTTAAGTGAAAAGAAATTAGATGATTCTAAGCAATTAAAAAGATATTTCGTGTTAAATATAAGAAATATTTCTCTTTAACTTTTTTTTAATCACTGACCACCATTACTCTCAACTAAACCTACCTTAATCGTTCACTTACATCGTTTTCCTATAGAATAATTTTATTTTATCATTTAGATTTTATTAGGTGATTAATATTTCTTTTCAAACATAGATATATATTTTTCTTTTTTAACGACGTCATTGTGGAATAATATCAGATTTCCATAAAATTTTTTGTGGAACCTTTTGAAAAAATTATATAAATTAAATCTTTTTTTTTCACATTAGTTCTATTTTTCTTTAAATTTCACAGAAAGTTACAATATATATATATATATATATATATATATATATATATATATATATATAAATTAATTGTAAACCAATATTCATCAACGAAAGATTAAAAAAAAAGAAATCTAAATTAATATTTGGAATCTGCAGAACCATATTAGATTTTTCAGACCCCTTATATATAACTAAAACACAATTTTTTTCTAACTTATTAATTTTATTGTCAGCTGTAATCCCTTAAAAAAGATATTCATTCGTAGGGATTTTTTCGAGTTTTCCGTTCATTTATTATTATTAATAATAATAAATGCATGAAGATGCATCATGATGAAGATTTAGATAACATTCTTGTGTTACTTTGTCAAAATAACTGCTGAATTGAATCAGTTTTCCGGTTTATTTATAACGGATTTCTTTGTTATTGTTTCCTATTACAATAAAATCAAATAGAACATGAATTTAAGATTAAAAATGGCAACTTTATCTTATTAATTTGAAAATTGCTCGTTTTTAACACATTATATAGTGTAAATAATTAAAAACAACTTTCATTAATCACTAGATGAATTATTTGTAAAAATTACTTGATTTGTAACAATTTGAGCAGTTTTCTCATACTTTATCATAATACCAAAATATCGTTTCCTACACATTTGTCTTTTCAAACTTACTTATTCAACATTTGTGATCTAATGTTTCACGTCTATAAGCTATGCATATTAGGGTGTATAGAAAAGTATGCGAAAAAAAGTTTTTTAGAAATCACTATCGGAGCGGCGTGCAAAAGTTGCCTTTTATGAATACTAGTTTACAGGATTTTTTTTATTAAAATCCATTCATATCTTCCGGTGCCCCAAGCGCCCCAAAAATAATTAAAAATTGTGTTTTTATGATTTTTTTAAATATTTTTTTGTTTATTTTTTTTTTCTTAATTACTTTTGGTGCGAGGTGCAAAAGCTATCTTTTATCTATCTTAGCTTACATATTTTTTTTAAATAAAATTCATTCATATCTTCCGGTGCCCCAAGTGCCCCCAAAATAGTTTAAAATTGAAATTTTCTTGAAAAAAAAGTATTTTTTGTTTTATTTTGTTTTGTTTTGTTTTGTTTTGTTTTGTTTTGTTTTGTTTTGTTTTGTTTTGTTTTACTTTTTGAAATTCATTTGGCACTGGGTTGGAAAGTTGTTATTACAACACTACATAACTCTGCAGTTCCCATATATTGTTTTAATCAAAATCAATTCCAATCTTTGATGCACCAATTATAATTAAAAACTGAAATTTTTACAAAAATGTATTAAGAATTATAATTTACGAAAAATACTTACAAATTTTGAAAACAGTTTAATTAATAACGTATAAGGTTATAAATAACATTAATTTTACAATAATAATCGACATATAAATTTAAAAATCAAAGCATTAAATCATAAAAATTACAAAAATCGAACTTACGTAGAGAAAAGTTTTACATCCTTCAATTTAGAAATTTACATATTTTTAAAGTTTGTAATCTTTTTTGGTATCATAGTGTTTTATTCTTGATTTTATTCTATTCACTATAAAACCGTGTCTCTTTTCTTGACCAGATACAGTTTCTGATGCCTCAGACACTAGTCGAACGCATCTTTCAACCGCTTGGGTATGGCATGCATATTTTGACCATTCCTTCGTTTTTACATCTTTTATCATATTCTCGATTTCTTCGAAAGGCACATTCATCAAAAGAGGTGGATCAAAACATCCAATTCGTTGACAGTCAATAAATTCAAAATAATCCTTCGCTTTGAAGTTTATTTGGGGTACTTTGAAAGTTCTCACTTCTGGTGATTTTCTCTTTTTATTTCTAGCATAAATTAGCTTTCGCATTGCTAAAGCTCTGATATGCTCTCTGTTATCTGTGAGCATTGACAATAGCAAATTTTCAGGGTGAAAAAAAAAAACTATTTCGTTGAATAACAGCATCTACGATCTTTCTTAAATTGGGTTCCAAATATCTATAATATGTGATAAGTTTCCAAATACGACGCGCTCCTTCAGTTATGGATGGCTTTGTTTTGATATGGAACCATACCGGTGCATATACCTTCATAATATATGTTCTAAGAGTAATGAGATTATCAGAAGGATTTTCTGTAGCCACTTATAACCTTAAAATTCTACACGCAGTTGTTAGCCATCTTGAGTGATAAACTGGACCAGGTTTCATTAATGTTAGATCAGAACCACATTCACCATGTGATGTTGCTATGCAAATATTATATAAATATTGCTGGTCATTGCTGAGAACTCTTCTATCTATGTTGACTTCCAAATAATAAAGTATAAAAAGTTTATTTTATACATTTAATAAAATACGATAAACGATTTCTCATCCTCTCGATCTTCGTTTTACGTTAGATAAATTATTCTTTAACTGTTAATTTTACTTGTATTTTTTAGCTCAAAATTTGCATGAAACTCGATTTTCGGCAAATAATTAAAAGTTTTGGGTCACTGGAAAAAATTTATCAAAGTCGAAAATTATTTGTAGGCATGCTAATATACTATAAAATGCATCTTTTTTATCCCGCTGAAAAAAATAATTTAAAAGAAATTAAAAAAACAAAAATTATAAATTTTTATAAAAATTTCCATTTTTTTACTATTTTGAGGGCTTTTGGGGGCACCGGAAGATACGGATGGATTTAAATTAAAAAAAAAAAAGATTTAACTAATATATATATAAGGCAACTTTCGCAACCCGCGCCAAAAGTAATTTTAAAAATATTAAAAGGTAAAAAAAAAAATATAAAATTTATAAAAATTTCAATTTTTAACTATTTTTGAGGCGTTTGGGGCACCGGAAGATATGAATGGATTTCAATAAAAAAAAAACATATGTGAATTAGTATGCATAAAAGGCAACTTTTGCACCCCGCGACAAATCGATTATCCGAATTTCGATTTTTCGATCCACCCTAATGCATATGCGAAATTGTAACAAGATTCCACTCATGTCAGTAAATACTATAATTCGATTGAATATCTCTAACTTTTACACTACAAAAAAAAATCTGCGCATTTGAAGCGATCTTAAATCATCAGTTCCTCATTTTTGAATTTACTTTCTGAAACATTTCTACTTATAAATACTATTGAATTTGCTAGAATATTTTAGGAAGAATAATTAATGTATTAATGAAATATTAGGTGATACAAAAATATGTCTATTTAAAAAGATTGTATGATGTTTGCATTCACTTTTCAATTACAGTTTTTTTTTCACATTCTTGTTCTAACATGTCAGTCTTGAAATTTCAAGTGCAAATTTTTATTTATTCTATAAATTTCTTGTGTAAACGTAGAAAAATAGCTTTCTATAAAAAATCTAGTAATTTAGCATAAGATATGAAATATGCTTTTATGTTTTTCCCTTTCACATTTTTTACAAACATCAAATGTACCAAATATGTGCTTAAATTATAATGTTAAATTTAACTTGAATAAATAATTTAATTCGTATAAAACACAAAAAAAAGATTTGTTGTAGGTACGTACGTATAAACTTATTTAAAATTCCTTAAAATATCTTAAAAATCCATAAAATACCTTAAAATTTCTAAAACTGTTTTAGTCATATTTACACAATCCTCTTTAATGCTTAATCTGCAGAGGATAAAGATAACCACTGAAGATGTTCCTGCACATTTGTTAGAAATTTTTTTGGTGACTTTAATGGATTTCTTTAAGGAATTTTATGTATTTCAACCTTCCTCAAACATGCCTGTTGGATATACTAAATAACACCCTTTAAATTAATTTAAATTTGTCTGTTATTAATAAAATTATCTCTTGACATTTTTAATAAATATGTGCATAGCTTATGTCATAAGCTTTAAAATATATGCTGATAAATTTTTGGAGTAATTTTAAACAGAAATTTCTGATCATCCGTAATATTTGTTTGAATACTGAAGAGGTTAAATAATTTTATATTACATGTAAACTTCAACAAGCAATTTTAGTTATATTAGTTAGCAATATTAGTTTTAATTAGAATTAAAGCAATGTGGCAGCCATGTATAGCATTAAACTGGAAGTTGGATTTTAAATAATAGTATTTACAAAAATGTATTTTAAATTCTTCTAAAAAAGAACTCTTTGCTTTAAATAAAACAAAGTCTGTTTAGTTATATGAAACAAGATACTAAAATTAAGAAGTTCGATTTAATTGGTAACATTTTGAAAGTCATTTTCTTATTTGAAGGTTTCACTAAAATTTCGTGTTTAAATGCACCTTGAGTTTTCATCTCACCACAAATGCTTATTTAACGTTCATGATCAGACTTTTATCATCTAAAAATCATCGAATTGTCTTATTTTAATAAAATTTGGTGCTTATCGGTAAGTAATGTTTCAATTAAACATTTCTGACTTTTACATTAAACAAAAAAAATGGAATGTATCAGAAGTAATAACTAATGACGGGAGATAGCTCCTGTACTCTTTCCTTTACTTTTTAAACTCTTAACTTAAATATGTTAGATTTCAGATTTAAAACATAGCATCCTTAACCTATAAAATTAAAATGTTCGACTATTTAAACTGATATGGTATTAATTTTGTCTGTCCTAACTGAGAACAACTAATGCAATTTTTTTCTCTTGTGTATTTTTTCTTCTTTCTTCTATGCAAACATTTCTAATTTATAAAATGTTGTACATTTTAAATAAAATAATTCCTTCTTGATAATGATTTGGGAATAAATTGCTTGAAATTGCGATTTGTTTGCTAACATTTTGACCACCGATCTCATTCCTTACTTAATGAAAAAAAGTTTCATAACGAATGTCACTATACGTTGTAATATCTCCAAAAAATATCTATTTCGAAATCTGGGATCTAAAAATCATTCAAACTATGTTATTTTAACAGTATTCCTTTCATGATGTAAAATTTCAATGGAACATCGCAAACATTCCGTAAAATTCAGCGTGCACTTTAAACGTTAATAAATCGTTTTTGCTTACTCCTATTCACATTTATTTAGTTTCGAAAACTAACTAATTTAATTTGTTAAAATAAATGTAAAAAATGCTTGTGGAATAATGCCTCATGGCATATTAGGTCATCACAAGCATGGCACCCATGTGGAAAATGTGGAATCAAAATAAAAGTTTTAGTTTCTCCGATCTGTATTGTAATCAGATATTAGTGTACTGACTCTGCGTCATATGCAAATATCCTCCTTGCGCCCCAATCGAGTTTTTTCTATGTGGGGGGGGGGGGGAGATTCCCAGAGCGGTTTTTTGTGCGTGCATAAAATATCCTTTTCTTGCAATACACGTACGGTTCCAACGCTCTTTAGGGTTTTCGCATGCGCTGAGCATTTTGCGATGAAAAAAAATGGGTGTTGCCATTCGAAATTTTCGAGTTTCTGTAACTATAACCGTAACCGTGAGCGCCATTTTGTTGTCGTTCACAGAATCTTGAGCTCATACCTCTGAATAGTTATATCTGAAGGTTCATTTCGATCGGTTGAGCGGACTGGCCGCTAGATCTCCGTATATCGGCAAAGTTTTTTTATGGCCACCCTGTACATATACTTTCTGCTGCCTCAGTTTCTTGTTCTAAAATGACTTGTTTTTCCATTTCATGAAACATTTGAAATGCATGATCATAGGGTTAAGACGCCTAATAATTTTATGCAAGGTCAAGCTTGATTTCTTCTTTACATTATAAATTTATCTCCTGTTCATGCGTTTCCACATTGTTAGATCAGAATCCAATAAATTTAATTGAGCATATTTTTCTTGGTGTACTTCTCATGAATATAGGTGAGACTTATTATGATAAATTTGTCCCTGGATTCTAAAACAATATGGGCCCGTACCATTGGGATAGTGTGACAGCACAAGTAGAGACAAAAAACACAGCCCTGTATTTGTACCTTACGTATTCCTGAAAATAGGCTACAATCGATCATTGCCATCGATAAGCTGTCTCATCTTATTTGGCTGTTAAGACGTTCTAAAATTGCGTTACCGTTTTGACAACAATGGGCATAAATTACTTTTTTATTTTCCTTTGCATTGAACAAATGCTCTACACATTATGAAAACATTGTCCAAATCACTACATTCTTGATCTTTTGGGTGTAACCTACATCTTCCGACATTATTTGTACTATCCATAGTTCGACGTCGAACAATAGTTTATAAGCGGTTTTCCCTCCGAACCGGTATTTGGATACCATCATCGTGATTTTTTTAATCTCTCAGTGCGGTTTGAAAACTTCTAGAAACAACCTCTTCCCCCGTTTGTACCATTTACCTTTGCCATCTTTTTCTGGCATTACGAATCTTCTAGCAGCAGCTTCTTCCACCATTTCTTCTCAGCGTGTTTCCCTGTCTTTTTTTTTTTTTTTTTTGCCGTAGCTAGTCTTTATGCAGCAGCTTCTTTGTCTGTCTCATCTCCACTTTCACGCTGTCTTATAGCTGTCTCTTTTCGTGACGAATTGGCAATCATTGACTTTTTGCGCGTATGTATCTTATTTTGAAAACATCGATTCCCAAATTTATGAAGAAATATTAAAAAATATGCAAATATCAAAGAAGTGTGTAATAGTTTGTGAGTGGTTTGTCACTTCTTTCAAAAATAAAGAAATATGTAAAAGTCTATGATCCCTTTTTTAGTATGACTTTTTAAATTAAAATCCGTAGTAAAAAATTATAGTACAAACCAAATTTACATCAATTAGACATAATAACAATCGAATATGATGCGAAAATAATCCAAAAATGCAATGAAAACAAACAGCTTTAAAATATCAAATAAGAAAACTAAACTCCTCAGCTAAAGTGTTGTTTTAAGGAACATAAATCATAATTCATAGGTCTCAACAAGGACTTAAGGCGTTTATTCTACACAGTTGATTCCCCTTCGAATACAGGCAGTATTCATATTTTTATGTAGTATACTATCCATACTATGGAAAACTACGATTATCTCACTTGATTTTTATGCATTGTATTTGCCATTTTTCTCGTCCGCAGATAAATTGTTATCGCATATATACATACACACACTTTCTACTGCTTTAGTTCCTTGTTATGCGATGATTCGTTCTTTCATTTCATAAAGCAATTGCAATACATGTGCGTAAGGATGAACATACCCGATAACATCGTCAAACTTGCTCTTGATTTCTTACTTCAATTGGATCAACAAGAGAAGTATTATGATAAATTTTCCATGAATTGTAGAAATATTCGAGTCGGTACCGGAAGAGAGGGGGCGTGGAATTTGAGCACACGCTGTGGGAAAAAACAACGCACTGTTATGTGACCTTATGTGTTCCTTGAAGTGGACTGATGATCTATCATTGTAATCTATAACCTGAATCATCCGAATTGGATATGGTTAGGAATCATCTGAATCGGAAGAGTTTAGAAAACTGCTCTGCCATTATGACAACTATGAAATTTAAATTTCTCTTGCAAAACTTGCAGTATACGTTGTGCAAACTTCTCCGTATCGCCACATTGTTGTTATTTTGCGGTTGGACGTAACATTACTTGCATTCATTATTCGATGTCGACCAATACTTATAAGCGAATTTCCTTTGCAGCCAGTGGTTTGGTACAATCATCGTAATTTTTTTTTTGAACTCGCAGTGCAAATTCATATCTTTTTGAAACAACTTCTTCTTTCGTTTGTGCTATTCGTCTTTGCCCGTCTCTTTCTTCCATGGTTGATTCTTGTAGTAGTTACTTTTCTTCTTCCTCCGTTTCTTGCATTCGTCTATTACGGTCTCTTATTCCGGCTAACCCCAACATCTCTTTCCTTTTGAAGGATTTGATCTTGGGGCTATTTGCAGAGCATCTTGTTTTCGGGGATCTTCGGTATCGATTCGTGGAATCGTCACAGTGGGTATCGTTGTTTCGCCCGTCACTGACGTGATCTGAATGGCTGAATGGCTTTTCCAAGCGGAAAAGCCATTCGAACAATTCGAGTTTTGGATGGTGAGGACTGTAGCATGCTGCCGTTTGTATATTACTTGGGACCAAGGCTATGTTACGTGCATTGGACAGTGCACGGTCGGTGAGAGTAGCACTTGCAAGATTGTGTATGCTATAATGATAATAATCAATGGATATATGGGTATAGCCCCTCATTTTTTTGTTTCAATTTGGGAATGGCAGATTTTAGGCTCATTCTATCGACGATAATTTACATAATTTTCAAGCTTGTTTTTAAGTTGAACGACAACAAGTCAAACGAAAGTTGTTCTATGCATTTAGCTGACACATTATGCAAATTATATTTTGATTGCGTACACGCATGCACAGTAAAACATTATTTGGTAAACCTGCTAATTTTTCATACAATTTTATCATATTTAATTCTGATAACAAGCAATTATGTTTAATGTTGTTTGTCATATTTTTTTTAAATAACATTTTTTTTAGCATAAGAACTCTGCAAATCATAAGCAAAAAACTTGACAAAATTTTGGAGTGTTTATAAAAACCTTAATTTTTCTATGACTTATGCATGCTGTCCTCATAAAAATGAATGCAGCTCATTACAATAAGCCATTAATAATAATCTGCAGTTTGAATGATTTCGCTATATTAGTTTTGACAGGGTTATCCAAAAGACATTCGTTCTTTTTTATTTTGTTGACGATTCCCTATAGAGTTTCGGGAAAAAATCTTCATCGAAATGTGTGACCGGTACTATTATGTTTATACACCTAGAGTTTGAAAATAATTCCTTATGTATTTTTCTAGATATTAAACAAAATGTTTGAAATCTCAAGATGATGGTCATTTTGGGCCATATAATGTATATCTAAATCGAAACAAAATAATGTTTGAGAATATATTACTAAGAAAGTCATACAAATCAACAAGAAGGTTAACTTTTCTTACTATAATATGAAATTATAGCATTGAGCTCTTCATGAAGTTGTAAAAACTTGCTTAAAAGTATGAAACCTTTAAGGAAACATGGAATTTCTCAATGAATAGTTATCCGTCTAACAAGGTGGTGTTAAATTGTTATGGCGCATAAGTCGATGCAATCCAAATTTGAGACTTTTTAAATTCCCATTTTCAATAATAATAATAATAATAATAATAATAATAATAATAATAATAATAATAATAATAATAATAATAATAATTTTTTTTTACAAAATTAAATTTAATAAAACAAGTTGCGTAAGAAAATTTCTTTTAATAAATAATTTTGCAAATTTTACTGAAACAGGGTTTTAATTAATTATTATTGTTTATTGTTGTTGCTGTTCGGTTTTAAAATAAGTAATTAACAAACAAGTTAAAAAAGGGAAATCCCTTGGCTTGGTTTAAATTTAAGTTACATAATTTCATCTTTTGTTTCAAAATATTATTGTTGACAAACATACAAGAAATTTCATATAAATAACATTAATTTTTACTAAAATGAGGATTCAAAATAATATCCCGCATAGACTCTTGCGCTAAATGATTAAGGACATAAAAAATTATGATGGTGGATGATTCTAAAATGAGATATATTAAGTAATCGGGGTAAATATGAAGTCTGTTTATCGAAATGTATTCTTTTATGCTTTGGCACACCTTTTTAAAACTTTATTTCAGATAAACAGTTGAAACTTTCTAAAATTGTGTAGCTAACGTTTTTCCTTAATAGTGTCTAACATTATATGTTTGAAGGAAAAAAAGAATTAATGAAAAATATGTTCTCAAATTTTGTTGGATTTTCAAAGATTTTTAGTAATGTATTTTTATGTCATTTAAGCCAAAATGATAATTGTTTTTTATACACACAACTTGTAGATTTGTCTCACCACAACAAATTTTAAGATGATATAATCAATAGTTTTTTTTAAGTTTACCAAAGAGAAATATTGTTCAAAAAATGTATAAAAAATTAATTAGTTCTCAAAAACTAATTTATGCATGAAATTAGGTTCTTTTGATCGATGTAAGGACTGAAATGTGTATATTTATAGTAAAAAAAATAAGTAAATAAAGTAAAAAATTATAGTAAAGTCTATCTATATTTTTAATCAAAATACTACGTGATAAATATATATGGCAAAAACAGTGTCAATTTAATAATTCCTTGAGCCTAATGAATGAAAACGTAGATTACAATTTGAAAATTCTGTAATTTCAATTACCCAAACCGTTTGCTCCCTTTTCGTCTGGACAAATAGGGAATATAAAATATATATGAAACATTATGAAATACATATGAAATATTATATTATATATATATATATATATATATATGCATATTTTTTATAGAAAAGCTACGTTTATGTGCTTTTTAAATGTAAGTAAGCAAAGTATTTTAAGCAAAGAAAATAATAATTATAAATAATATAATTTTAAATATTACATGAAATAACAATTGTTTTTACATTTTCTTAGACGGCTCTTGAAAATAATGTAGAAGTTTAATTGGTTCACAATAATACATCCACTAAAAACATCCACAGTAAAATTAATAGTTTCATGTTTGAAAAATATTGTCAGGTCCGCAGATTCCGTCACCGTTTCTGAATGAAATTTATATCTAATGCATTTATTACTTCAAAGCATCCGTTTGCTGTCTCATAATTGCATTTATGTTTAGCTAGCGTGAAACAAATGTTTGATATTTATATTTACATAGATGCATTTTCCGTTGAAAATATTTTGTGATGTACTTCAAATATCATTGCTAGAGCACACACAAATAAAGAGACTTTCTCTAAAGATCTATATATTTATGTAAAAATTGGAATTGTCTAATCAAGCATTTCAATTACATTGCAGGATCCTAAATACAAGGAAATGCATACTCATACAAAATAGAGTTGCAATAGACACCATTTTTAAACGGTAATATGCAAAGCAATTAAACTTCATTCAGAAGAAAATTTTAAGTAATTCTTATGTATCACATTCATAAATTGTGTTTATTTTAGTGAGTTTTTATTGAACTTTTTCATCTCAAACCGAAGTAATTCACATTTAAGTTAGTAAGTTACACAAAAACATATCTGCAAAAAGATTCAAATTTAATTGTTATGTTTTTTTATGAACTACCATACAAAATAATTAGAATATATCAGTGCATACTTTTTTGTGAATTAATTACATTGTTATGCCTTACTTAACTAAATGTTTGAATACAAAGAGACATGTGCGAAATCCTCAAATACTTTAGAAGGCAGGGTAAAAGGATTAAAAAATATTATCGATACGGATAAACGCGTTTATATTTATGCTGTTATTCGATGCATATGAGCATTCGTGTTAGAATAGTACATGCAATTATAAATTTTCAAAATTAATATTTTTTTAAATGTTAAGTAACTACAAAAGTGCAATAAATGTATTTTTACATGTTGTATTTAACCCTAACAAATTAAAAAGAAAGATATTTTTCAAAATATATCTCAAATTATATTCAAAACAAAATTTTTAAAAGTACCATTTTTAATAAATTTTCAATCTTAAAGTCTTCTTTTGGTACAATTTGATTCTTTAACATGAATATTTGTTGAAGTTTGGATCGAAACGGAGAAAATTTAACCAGCTTTTATTATTCATTTTCAATTAAGCGGAATACTGTTTATAGATAATGAAACATTAATTACTGGGGATTGCATAAAGATCGTTCTTTTCTAAACTAAGAAATTCTATATAAATTTCTCAAAAATTAAATTCCACTTAAGAAAACTTCAAAGATTAATATCTGATTTGTAACCACGTGAGAGATACAACTCTTTTCAACAGTTCTTTGTGAGTTTAGATTATTTAATTAGGCAGATTGAGAAGAAATACTGAATATGAGATTTATGAAATCTCAAAATGAAATTGTGTTGATTTTGCATATATCTCTTGTTTATTTAGTGAAGCTTATTTTCATTTAATACCGAAATTCCATTTCAATATTAAGTAGAAATGTTTTAAACAACGTACAGAATCTACTCAGTTCGATTCAGTTTACAAAATGTGAAAATTATTCAAAATTGATAATTTGATGTATTTTTTCGGCAAATGTATATTATGACCTAATAGACAAAAAAAAATGTTAAAATTTCCTACTAAGTAAACGTTTAAAGGTATAGAAGTTAATCTCTCAAGAAATTGATGTGTTAAACAGGAAATTGTTTTGACTGTGCTTTGTTGTTTTAGTTTTCAGTATCACTAGTAGATAGAATTGTACTGTCTCAAACTATATACCTTTGACTCGTGTTAAATTTAAAATATTGATAATTTCAGAATAATCTATTTATTTTTAAACAGACCGGAAATAATTATTTCATGCTTTAAATTTATGCAGAACATATGGTATTTGAAAATTGTTAAAATTAAAATGTATCTACATACTCGTTAACAGTTAAATGAGTGCATTTTTCCCACAAAAGTTTATGGACACTTACAAGTTTGTGGATTTTTATATGCAAGCACGCGGTGTTTCAAAGATTTTCCCAACATTTATTTCTTCCACTATCCATTCATCATTAAATCTGAAATAAAACGTTTGTTTGAATAACAAATAAAATTTGTTAATACAATTTTACAAACATTGCATTTAAATTATAAGGCTCAAACAAAGGTTTAGACAATCAAAGAGCAATGAGAGATTAAAATTAAAGTATGCTTGTCTGGAGAGCTTTGGAAAGCCAGATCATTGAAAGTCAAAGACAATGATAATCGAAGTCTCATTATGTTGCTAAACATAACGTTGACCCAACACGTCCTATAAGAAAGCCACCGGACAAGCTGCAAACTGGATTGTGACGTCACGGTCAGTCGTCCATTGTACTAAATTTTTACCTTTACCTCAAAACTCATAGTAATATACTAGTGTAGCATAATCCACAGAATAGCTTACTATATGAACGTTAATAAAACACGTGCTTGTTGTGTATAATCTTAAGTTATAAAGAGTGTTTTTACTGTTAAATATAAAATGAAAAGCGCAGAATACACGCCTGAAAAATCGTCCTGTTATAGTGCTCTGTACGACTTCTTTTGCCTTTTTTTATTTATTTTTATTTATTTTATTGTTATTTTTTATTAAACGAAGCCCTTTTCGCAATCTTATTTAAGTAGTATTTTAGTGTCTAATAAATTCGAAATAAACGTCAATTTCTTTATTGTTTTAGGAATATAATATTTTTTCTTCCGTATTTCAAAAAAAAATAAAAAAATAAAAATAAAAATAACTAAATAAATTAACACAGTCTCCAGCATAATAACAATGGACGACTAGCTGTGATGTCAGACATCCTGTACGGAGGCTTTCTTGTAGGACGTGTTGGTTAACCTATTCTCTAATAAAATAAGATCTAAGCAGAAGTTGTATAGATCTTATAAGGTAATTGACGAAACATCGCGGTTTAAATTTTCATGAAATGAGGTGAAATCAGTGATTTTCACTATCAAGTTATAATACATTAGGATTCCGAAATTTTAAAATTGGCAGCGTTAAGTGTTAAATTTTTATGCAGGGATGATTTTTCAAATTCAAGTATTCTCAATTGCTTGGGAATCTTTTTTAGCAGAAGGAGTTTTATTAAATGACCTGCTCCTCCAATCAGTAACATTTTTAATTTGTATACAACTCCAATTTATAAATTTTATTCATATTTTGAAAGTAAATCTAATTTTCAGTTGTCCGGTACCTCTCACATTTTTGTGAATGATTGTGACATTTTTATGGTATGTTCTATTTTAAGAATATTTTAAAATTAATATATGTTTTTTAATCTATATATGAGCAGATGTTCTGTTTATTGAATACTTCTTTGTCTGCTGATGACATCGTTTAAATATCATTAGGATCAAACAATAGTATTCTTGTTTATCGGTATTTTATCTTTTTTTAAATTTTTAAGCTTTTCTCTTCGGAACTTTTTAACATACTTTCACGAAATTTTAGTGTGATGTTAAAACAAACTGTACTAATTAAATTTTTTTAAATAATCGTTAACTGTGCATTTATTATTATTAACATTATTATTTACAACCATGGATCAGAAATAATACAACATCAATATGTACGGCACGTCAAAATAATATTATTTTCAAGAAACGAATCAAAATGAATGTTAATTAGATTTAACCACAGTCGCAAACGAGGTTTCTTAAAAAACGAATAAATCTTAGATTAATGTCGTAGCTAGGGATGAGAATTTTCTGCGTTTTTTCCCACCAGTGTAATCTCAGAGAAAATGTTATTTTATTCAATCGAAAAATACTGCAATTTAACAGAACAATATTTTCTCTAATATTATACTGGTATGTAAAAACGCGGAAAAATCTCATCCCTAGTCGTAGCTCGTTTCATTAGTTGCCTGTAGGGATGATTATTTATTGCCTTCGGCTTGATTTGGTTTAGAATTTGATTTTGATTCTTCCAATGGTATTTTATATCATGTTTTTTTAAAGTATTTTTGTAAATACCATTTAAGTAGGAAATATAATTTCAGTATAAATGAATGTATGCATATGAGTATATGTGTTTGCATTTTTATGCATAAAGGAAGAATTTGATATTAGACGCTTTATTACGCATAGTTTTACGCTAGCTTCATTAAATAATGATCATATTTCCTTCATTTTGGGTTGTTTCAAGTTAATAGTTCAGATTTCGGTTTAACTTCAGATAAAAATTTTTGACAAGCCTTTTGGGTAAAATTAATCGGTTAATTTTGCGACAAACCCGACTCGTTTAAGTCTCAACTGTGATTAAGTATTATAACCTGTTGATACAAAATTTCTAATGACCAAACCCTTGAAGTCAGTTTTATGGATGTATATTTTTAATACTTTTTCTAGAATTAAACTATGTTAATCTATCGTAAACATTCTATTTTTTATTGTTTTTAAAGTTAACGGTTACTTTAAAAACAATCATGTTATTGTTAAAATAATGTTATATTACGTTTATGCAAAGTTTACTTTGAAAAAAGGTTGAATCACCAGAGAATTTACTACAATTTTTTAAAAGTGTACACATAGATTAATAAACTTATAATCCTTTTTAGTGCATCGTGATGATGTAAAAACAAATAAAATTAAATGCAAATTAAAAAAAATAGCAACAGGAATTGTTTCAATGTTGTACTGAATTTCAAACCTGAAATTTGTGTGATACATTTAGAGGCAAATATTTCTTTTTTTTTTCTTCTTTATGAAATTAAGTTGATTTTGCAGTTACTCTTATTCTGATATCAATTAAGCAAAATATAGATAACTTAAGGCTTACCGATATTTACGAAACCTTTCGAAAAATTATTACAAAGTTGGCTTTTCTAATAGTTTATCGGAACAAAATGTTACAAAATAGGGTGGGAAACGGTTATAATTTTCTATTTTAAGATATAATATAAATAAAGAAAATGATAAATGAGTTTCTGTTACAATTCACTTGAAGTTTCATTGTGTAATAATAAAATATCTTTGTAACAAAAACAAGATCCATTTCATTTTGGCTATTCTGTGTATTGTTTATCAATTTATTATCTAAATAGGTTTTATAGAAAAATATACTTTTTATACAAATGTACATAAGATATTGGGTAACCAAAATTACATGACATCACAAAACCTACATTGCAACATTAACACTAAATTTCTTATACTGCGTGCTATTGTTTAAATTTTGTGTTCATATAAATTAAATGTTTTATGTTATTTTTTTATTTGTTTGTCGTATTGAGACCTTTTTATAAATATCTTTTCATATCATTTAACAATAAAAGTTTTACGATAAAAAGTCCTTTACAAACGTTGAATGTTTATTTTAAAAATATCGTCTATTTTGATAACTGCAATTCATACATTCTTAAAAAGTAAGAGCAGGGCGATCCAACGCGGTGCCTGAGGCCACCATAGCGCTTTCAAGGTTTTATTGGTGCCCTTTTGAAGATTTCCAGTTATTAAACATTTTAGAAGTGAAATTCCATTATAAAGTATGCTTCCTTTAAAATCATTAATAATTTATCAAAACTATTTTAAAACCCCTGTATGCCATGCTGTTGTTTTGCCGTCGTACATTGCCGTACATGCCGTTGTTCTGGCTATTCCTTGTCTGATTATTGGCAGTAGTAACTTGGTCATATCTGATAGTTCAACCCCAGCATTATCTTCTTTCTTAGGAAAAATGAAAAATTACCAAGTTTTCTCTTTATAAATCGGTTTATATACAGAAAAGAAAGGATAATTGTATTAAAAATCTGTTTTTAATATAATTATCCAGTGCTGTTTTGCAGCTTGTTTCGCTTACGTAACACTTTTCATTAGAAAATACTTTTTTCTCTGGATAATTTATATAAATTTGAAATTTTTCAGGCTGACGTCCTTTTCTTTAATTAGTTCTACTAGCACTATATGTTGGGTAAGTTCGTACGTCTTCTCTTTGCAGTTGGATTAAGGAGTTCATTGAAAAAAATAATAAAAGGTAATGAAAAAGTGAACTAGAAAAAGATTTACGTTGTATCAGTCTGCCCCAACAAAGACTGTATCAATGTGCCCCATACAGCCATTTTGAATAAAATGAGTTTCAAATCCAATTCTTCATAATTTATCTAACAAAAAAAAGAATCAGAAACTGATAAAGAGTAGCTTTACTCTCCAGAGAGAGTAATTTTTTCGGTTGAAAATACTGTAACAGTTGTATAATATCATTTAAATTGTACAACTCAAATTTACTTTTGACCTACAAAAACAATTAATCACTCTTCCCATTTCAACAAACAACTGAATCATTCCAAAACTTTCTGTATATAGTTGAAAGCACTAGTATCACCTTTTGGAGCTGTTGTGAAACTTCCTGTGATGACCCTGTGTGCAGTACGGGGGGTGTATCAATGTGCCTCATGTATCAATGTCCCCCACTTCCCCCTACATATATTTTTAATAAATTTCTCTTGTTAGAAAGATCTATGATGCATAAATCAAAGATGCGAATCTTCAGCAACTGGTACAGGTGTGACTTTTATTATACACATTGAATGTTTATAAAGCAGCTCCTTAAATAAAATAAATTAATATGAAAAAGAACTATTTTCAGTATTATTTATTATTTTGTATACCTTCTGCGGATATTTTAATAGCTTTCATTAAGCCAGTTTTCATTGTCTCTGTAATTCAAGATGCAATAATTCATTCATGCGAGCTAATTTTGGTTTGGTCAAGCCAGCCGGTTTGTAACCTTCTTGTCCACCTTCTTCCTTGTCTTCCTTTAACCCCTTGAGGGGCGGCGGTATATATTATATACCACCTACGATTGATGAAGATTTACACCAGAAAAATGTCATTAAATTTCCCTTTTCTAACTTTGATGGAAAACAGTCGTGAAATCGCTCTTCCTCTTTTTGATATAACTTTTTTACAAATTTCCGGTGGGAGTTCAGCATTACACGAACGCAATTGCTTGCCCCTCAAAGGGTTAAAAAACTAATTTGCATTTTAACTATTAATTTTAATGCTTAAAATGTAGTTTTTCATTTGTTTTATATATATTTATTATCAAGGACAAATACTATTCATTAAATAGTATAATTTGTATTATTGTATACTACATTTTTTATTAATATATTTCGTTTACTTCTTAAAAGGTTTAATTACTATTTGAACAATGAAAACATAAATCTTGATTTTCATAGTTCTAAAGAGATACGCAGAATTTTTGAAACACATATATATATCCTCATGTATTTTTATTTAATTGCAAAGTAACTTTCAACTATTCAGAATATAAGTCATGCGTATGAAAACATATTCATTGCATTTAATTTTATATGATAATCCTTTTTTTAAAAAGTACATTTTCACTCAACTTACCATAATAGCTCCTTCGTGGCCTTTATTATTTTTGTTTTTTAACAATGAATAAAACAATAATTAAATAAATTAATCTTCCAACGAGCCATTTTGATGTTAATAAAAAAATAATCTACATCCAGTCTAATTTCCTACCTATAAATCAATTTCTGAAATGTTAATTACATGCTATTTAATATTCTCTTATTTTACTTGGTTATTTATTTTAAAATTGCATTTTAATTCAACATCACATTTGTTTAATTACGGACGGTTGTAATATGATACATCAAGAATAAATAACTGATTTATGAAAAAGGTTAATTAAATTTATTTCAGAAACATTTTTAATACTGAGAAAGTTAAATACAAGAGATTAAATTAAGTACCGAGGTTTTAATGAAATAAGATACAGAATTGAATTTTTTTTTTTTTTTTTGGTTTTATTTTAAAAATTTGATAAAGATGAATTAGGTTTAACGTTTCTTTCTTTAATTCGTGTTTAATACCTAACTAGTTTCAATTTTTAAGTTCAGGAAATAAATTTAAATCAATAAAAAGTTTTGAATTACCGCGTAAATTAAAATTATTTTACGTATATTAAAGTAATTTTACGATTACAAATGTAGTATATTTTGATTATCGTTTTTACTACACCTTAATTTTTAAGAAAACGAAAAAAAAAAATCATGCGTCAAGCATAGATTATGGAGCACTTTTAACACATTCAGAATAATGTAATGAAAATGCATCGTTTAAAAAATTTAAATATTACGTCTCATTTCACCATATGGAAATATATAACGCACTTCAAAACCGAGTTTCAAGTGTTCCAGTCTGCATTCGGAAAATTATCCAAATTTTTTAGCAACCCTCTAAATGATTTAGAGATTTGTTTCGATTAACAAAATGCATTCCAAAATTTATTCATTTCAGAGATACATACATTTCAGTTAAAAATTCCGCTTGAGTAATTTCCTCTAATGAGGAGAATGGTATGCGCAGACTTTTGGGCAGTCGTGTATATGAGGTATTATGTTTATATATAAAGAGTAATAACCAGAACACTATTTAAATTTAAAAGCACAAACCGAATTTTAAAACACACTTTCCAGTAATTATTACGAAACGACACTGCTGTAGATGATTTTTTTTTGTATGTCACTGTAAATTAATAAAATATGCTATGAATGTTCTGTTTTAACGTTATGATGGAAAATTCAGTGATTTATATCTGTTTCAATGCATTTATAATAGCGTAATGTAATTAACTTTTTCTCCAATAGATTTTCCCCACATACTATAATGTATTCGATTACTTTTGAGTGTCCCTGTAAATAAACCATTAATCGTACATATTTCGTATGCAATACCAAACATTTTTTGGTGACACTAAATAAACTTTATCAATTGCATTAAAATCTGAATATATTTATTGGATTTATAGCCTGGTAAGACAGGCAGAAAGACACATGGCAAGACAAAGCGAATACAAGTATCTTTCAACATTGTTGGAAAGTGCTTAAAAATACCGGTTCAGTATATTTTAAGTTTTACGAATAGTTGAGTACATGGCGCCCCCTCCATTCGTATACTTATATTTCATGCACTATTATTTAAATAAAAAGCAGTTTCGTGTTCAGCAAAAGAATTTTTTTAGTGGATATGTCTATATGTATGTACAATTTTAACAATTTCAAACAAAGTCGAACGATGTTTATGCAATCGTTTTGTCTGTCCATCTGTCAGTTTAGCCGTTTCTTCATGCTCTAGCACCCGTAAATATAATCCGATTTCCATGCAATTGATAAATTTATTTAGTGTCCACTAGGAATGTTTTTTATTGTAAGGTGGTCTGGTGTAATAACGCCAAGTGCTAATATTTTGCATAATTAAGAAATAATCTGGTAAATGACACCCATGTGCTCTGCGCAGAAGGGTTTTGAGTCATATAAATCGCAAAAAACAGCTTCAAGTTAATTTGTTTCATTTTTAGGTCTTATTGTTTTTACAAGCAACTAAAATTAACGCTTGATCTAAAATTTGCGAGCTACGTTTTGTGATGTGAAGACTACTTTTTTTATCCGGAAATACTTTGTTAATTACATAAATTTGCAGTACATTTCATGGACTTTGAAAATATTGTTGAAGATTTTCGATATCTTCTCGAGATAATTTGTAATTTAAAATGTACAGCGCAATAACTATGACGGGGTAATAACGCCAATCCTTGGCATTAATACCCCGGTTGATTCCCTACAGTGGCGGAGCTACATCCTAAATACTGATTAAAATAAAAGCAGTCAAAACTGTGCAATGTTTCTAATAATTCTATTTAAGCGGTCCTTTTTAAGCAAAAAAGAAGCTAACGGTCAGATATTCTTTTGTTCACCCCCCACCCCACACACACCACACCTTTATTTTTCTTACACTTTCAAAAAATTGAGCATTTCCAATAGCTTAGAATGCATTATGTCAATTTCTAAGTTTGTAGAGTTTGTATTTTTAGAATTCGGCACTCTACATGCAATTATTCCATCTTGTTTCATAGTTTTGTATGCATGGCATTATTACCCATATAGGTGGGTAATAACGCCAAATAGCATTGGTCAAGAAATCACGCCATTACATTTTATGAATACATATCTGTTAAATTGATTTTTTTTACATAGATAGTCAATGAGTTGCTGTATCAAATCATATATTTGTATGAAAAATACAAACTAAAACTGAGCCGTGAAAATTGGTAAAACCTTAACGTGGCATTATTACCCCAGGATACCTTATAAGAAATATGCGGTTAAATTAGTTTATTAACAGAGACACCCAAAAAGGATTAAATAATATTATGGTATAAATGTGAGGAAAAATGTTTTACAAAGTATTTTAATGACATTACTCTTGTTCCAATGTATTGAAGCTGATATGCGTCAAAGAATTTATCTACAAGATGACTGCTATCGAATGAGACAATTATAGTTCTTGCCGTTTAGTTACAGGGACGCTCAAAAGAAATTGGTTATAGAATATCAGTACATAAGTATACAGAAGTCTTTGAGTAATGATTGCTGATTGCTGTACGTGTGTTTTCACTTTCACAATCTTCTTTAAGTTTAAAGTATATTTTTTAGATTATACTCTTTGTATATTAATTCTATATCTCTATACAGAGGGTTTTCTCAAAATATTTCAAGTACCATTCCCTTATCAGCGGAATTTTTTTTGAAAGGAAATTTTAAACTAAAGTATATTGTAATCATTTTTAACTCTATGTTTCAGTCTAGCGGACTGCCCACGCTTTAACAACCGTAATCATATTTGGATTTTCATGCAATTCATAAATTTTATTTAGGGTCACCAATTATATTTCATATTGCTTAAGATGTCTGCGGTGTTAATACTTTTTTTATAGGAGCACCTTAAAGAAATGCATTACTTTAAGGTATGTGGAAAAATCTTGTGCAGAGTATTTTCATATTTATTGAAGATGGTGTACATTACAGATTTTCACTACAACATGATTATGATCAAACAAGTCTACCATACAATTTGTCGTTCGTTAACACGTACACTAAAAAGTAGTGGCAATAGTATTGTCTTTCACTAATAATTGCTGGAAGTTTGTTTTCAATATTGTAATCGGCTTTTAATTTAATGATCTTATTTTTACATTTTACTCTTTCTATATAGATTATACGTCTCATGCACAGGGTTGCACAAAAGATTTCAAGTACCATTCTTCTTATCAGCGGAAATTGTTGAAAGGAAATTTTCTACAAAAGTATATATGTATTTTTTAAATGAACTCAATTTTTGCATACATGTAGCAAAAAGATACAAATCTGTATATCATATACAAGGATGTTCAAAGAATTCGGATAATTCTTCGAATGTAGATCGGAACAGCTGAAATTAGATTTTCAAATGTCTTATGTGTTTCTAAATGATTGAATCCCTAATAGCATGCATGGTCACTTTAAAAAACATGTTTCTGGCAATTTAAATATCATCGCTTTTGTCGCAGTTTCGTCACAATGTTAATGTCATATTAGTCACAAATGACACATTTTTGACAATCTGTCACATTGTGACCACTTTGTAAAACGTCCCAAACGAGCTCTAAAACGGCAATAACGATTTCACATTTTAGTCACTGTGACTTCACATCGACGTCACGTGACGTCATATCAACAATCGATGGTCACAAAGTCAGAATGTGACTTTGTGACGTTGAAGTGACGTCACTGTGCTTTACGGGATTAGACATAGTACTTTAGCTTATAAACTTTGTAGTTTTATTACGTTATTCTGAATGTGTTGGAAAGTGTTTCCTAATATATGTTTGACGCATGATTTATTCTTTCTTAACTAGGACTTCCCTCAGAGGGATTAGTCTGAGCGATGTTGCTGAGAATACACAATACTTGCGACAAGTAAAGAAAATATGTTAACTTTAATTGGTCGTTCATTGTGATAAAATATGATGAAAATAAGCATATTGAATCATAGAATTACAAAATCTTATATATAAAGTTGCATATACTATTTTTATAAAAAGGGAAAGCAAACCATAGATGGACATAAAATTGGAAATATGCAAAATGTTAAAAGTAATACAGAAAATAAAACACCAAATTTTCCTACATTGGAAATATAACTTTTTGAAATGATGTCATGAGCATAAACAGAAGCTCCGCACCGATTTGAGAAACCATAAATAACATAAACTATTACGTTTGAATAGAATGGAGTGTATTTTATATGGTGTGAGATCCGTCTGAATAGTTTATATTGTTGAACATCTGTTTTCCATGGATGCCATGAGGTTGTCGATAAGAATTAAGAATCCTTTTTTAAGAATTTGTCCTAAACGAGCATTTACATTTTATAAGTTACTGTGATGCCAAAGTTCTAGTTTCTAACCCCAACAGTATCCTAGAAATTGCGATATTCTCAATAAATTGGGTTTAAAACTTTTTCTAGAAAAAAAAAATGTTTAATTTGTGAATTTAAATTGTCGAATGTTTTAGAAATCGTTCATAACGAGAATACTATATCTTAAAAGTTGCCACAAAAAATAAATAAATAAATAAATAAATAAATTTTTAGTCATATCAACATTAAAGAATTCTCAATTTTAGAACTTTTTTTGCTCGTGCATTGATGGTGATTATTGTTCCTACGCAAAATATAGTATATTTTGTAACAAACATGGTTACCAACATTTTTTTCCCATATTATTTTTTTAAATCGGCTAGGTATACTCCCAATGATAACGAAAAACACACAAACGTTATTGCTTTATAGCATAGAAATATAGAATCAAAAACTATTTATCTTCTATTATATACATAAATTATCTAATTAGTGCTAGCAGATGCATTTTAAAATATACATAGATCAATATAATGCTTCATTTTTCTTTTCTTAGTATTTTTTAATATTCATTTTTCATTTATTTGTATTATTCAGTAAAAAACTCACCTGCCCGAATTACATCAAACTTTTTATAAAAGCGCCAAAGTCCATATAACAGCGAAGTATTGTGAAGAGTATTAAATACAAGGTAGTAAGACACTTGGCCAAGCGCAGATAATAAATCGCCAAATATTGTTCTTTTCGCCCTCTCTCGAAATGGATTTTTTCCGTAGATTTAAAAAACACGATTTTGAGTCATCTTATTTAAAATTCAAATAAATAAATAAGAGGAAGCAATAATAGCATAAGTCAATACATTTTATTTCAGCATGAAGGAATTGTATCGTAGTTACACATGTGGAAAAAAGCTGCTTTTGGCCAAAAAACGTAGTCTCCACTAAATTTGAATCCGATTAAAAAAAGTACCGTGATTAATTAAAATGTTATAGGCAGAGCTGCCAAGTCTCCCGCATTTTGGATACCGGTATTTTAATACAGAAAATGTTTTATTAAATTGGAACATTCTGCAGATTTGAAAAATAACTTTTCCTATAAGAAAATTCTGCTATGCAATAAGCGGGGCTTGGCATCTCTGTATAGGAATATTTCGTAATTCTACTTTTTAACCTTAAAAAAAGCAACGACCATTTTTCGGGTACAAAAAGTGTTGCTAATTGTTCCATTTTGCATACAAGGTACCGATTGTAATATTGATACATCTATGGAGATAAATTTCCAATAATTTTTCAAATCCCATTTATTTCATTAAAAATATAAATCTTTTATTCATTTAGTTTAAAGTAAATGGTTTTTAACTAATTTCATAATGCTTTTGAAATATCACTTTTCATTGGTCATTTTTTAAAGCATTTAGAAAATGGTTGTTGTTTTCAGTCAAATATAGACTTTGATCTGACCGCATTTATTATTATTATTATTATTATTATTTATAAATGGTAGAGAAATATTAATACTTAATCCATAACGTACATAATATATGACTCTGTTATTACATAAGTCACCTTTTTATCATCATAAAAATTATGTTTTTACTGATTTTTATTAACTCAATAGGAAAAATGTTGTGCTTTGAGCAATAGATGTTCGCATTCCATTTATTTATTTATTTTAACAAAATTCTTTGCTTTTAGAAGAATTTTTATTTAAATAGGAAATCCAAATGTCGCTGTTAATAAAGAAGAAAGTTACAAAAAAAAAGTTACAAAACGAGTAGACGCATACTATCAAATATGGTAAAACGACGAATCCAAAACAGACGTCATATGAAATATCATCTTTTAAAGCAAGAAAACGAGGTCTGATTATCGAGCCTACTGATTACAAAATGTGCATTACATTAAAAAAAAATTAAATTAAATAAAAATACTGCAAATATTGACTTTTTTCTTTTGTGCAGTTTTGTCTTCAAAAGGTGCGCTATGTTGCAAAAAGATATAAGCGGCTATGAAAACACACTTGGTAAACGTTCATGCTCAGTTTTACAAATAAATATGGCACATATATGCCCTATATACACCAAGATACCTAATTGGTGCCAAAATGGCGTTCAGTTGCCTAACATGGTTATCATATAAATGTTATAATAAATTGTTTGTTCTAAAAATATTATCATTTATTGGTTGTTATTTCTTTTTTTTAATAACAGAAAATGTTTCGTTTATTCCTTTTTTTATTTTGAAATAAATAAATAACGTGTTATTATAGTATGCTATATGTATCTGGTAATCAGAACGATGTTTCCGCCTAATTGGCATAAAAAATCTCGCCAAACCCGGTGCTTATATCTCAAGTATATTATCTCAAGAATTTTATTTATATATACTATAATTGTTTTTACATACCACTTGCTTCTTCTTGTATATAACAAGTTGGAAATTGCACGTGAAGCGTAGCAAATTAGGTGCGTTCGTACGATAACGAAGTTTTAAAAATATTACTTTCATATATCAATCTCATAAAATTGTAAATAGTGAATTACAATTAAAACGCTCATCAAACAATGTTCTCCCTATACCATTACGTAATGGAATACTTTTGTGTGGCCTTGTAAATCAATAACAAATGCTCTTTGCACCACAAATTATGTAAGATGTATATTATAATATGTATTTTATAGTTACATATAAATTTTATTAAGTTCGCATGAGTGTAACACGATTAAAATGCATTTGAAACATTTTTACCCATTGACCGTAATGTAACGGAATACTTTTGATTATCCCTGTAATTGATCTATGCATCTGATGTTCATAAAATTTGACATAACTCGACAAAATTATGTAATAATTATGTATTTTAAATTTCAAACGTATAGAATATATTTGAAACTTTTTCCCCATTGACCATAATGTAATTGAATACTTTTGATTGCCCCTGTAATTGATCTATGCACACGATTATCAAAAAATTTGAAATAACTCGACAGAATTATGTAATAATTGCGCATTTAAAATTTCAAACGATTAAAATGCATTTGAAACTTTTTCCCCATTGACCGTAATGTACTGGAATATTTTTGATTGCCCCTGTAATTGATCTATGCATCCAATTTTCATAAAATTTGAAATGACTCGACAAAATTATGTAATAATTATGTATTTTAAATTTCAAACGATTCGGTTGGATAGTTTTTGCGTTGTTATATGCGGACGGACAGACGGACGGACTGAACGACCACTATAGGTGCTACGTATTATATAATTACGAACGCACCTAAAAATAGGTAAGTGGCTCCTTTATGCAGTATAAATTGTATAAATCTTTAAAAAATAACCCCCGTTGCCCCTTTTTAGATCGAATAAAAAAAAAAAATCAATGTCTAATTACGGTATTGCTCCCAGCTATGCATACATATTACGAATTTCAAAGTTGCATGCCAACAGGAAATGGATGAAAAATAGGAAAAGATGGCACATATGCACCAAGGTACATAATTGGCGTCAAAATGGCATTATTTTACCTGAGATGGTAACCCGGCTTTATTTATTTATTATTTGTTTATTTACTCATAAAATGTTTATTTACTTCCATTTCCTTTTTTAATTATATAAAATATTTGTTTTTATAGTTATTAATTATTATTATTATTTTATTTACTGTAAGTTCTTTTTGATAATAGAAAATAATTTAAAAATGTGTATGTAAGCGTTATTTGAAAACGCAGTTTTCGCCAAATGGGCTTTGAAAAAAATGCGCCGAGTCTGATGCGCGTGTGGCATCCGTGCCGAAAAATTAGTGACCAGAATTGACTTCCACACACAAACAAAATATAAGTTAAAAGAAAACATGCAATAAATATAAATATAAAGGGAAAATGATGTCATAAAAGAAATTTTTTATTTAAAAACGTAATTGTTTCTAATTTTCACACGCGAAATATATAAAATATTCTTTTAAGTATCAAAAAATGCTATTAAGTTTTTATGACATTTTTTTAATATAAAAAAATAACAGTTTTATTTTCCTGCATGATTAAATTTTAAAATGTTTTATTGCATTCAATATTTATGGGTGCGTAAATGATTACTATTTACTCCATGTACTGATTCGGTTATCTACGAAAATATCCAGCTTGTGAAAATCACGCACACCAAATTTCTGTGACGTATGCAAATAAATTATGCTTTTTTATCAGTTTTTTTAACATAACTTTTAAAATATTTGGAACTAATTTTTAAAAGTAGGTGCATTCACCAGATTACCTTCATAGGCACCTATTGGTACAAACAGAATCAAAATCCGACAAGTACTTTTTGAGATTTGCTTGACGAAAGAATTTTTTTGAATTTTAATATCGTTACGTATTTCTGAGTATAAAGACTTCGCTTCGCTCAGACAATAAAAATTTTCTTTCTTGTTAGTAGTAAAATCTAACAAATGACAAGAAGAAAAACATCAAAAGCAGCGGCGAGGAGATTTCGAAAGTCCTGCTCTGCAAGTATTTGTGTGGATCCATTAGCAAAACGCAAAACACATCTCTATTCCAGTGGACTTTGATACATTGATAGTATTTATATGTTCGAATGGGTTCCAACTAACATTTACATGTTTATTACAAGTAAAGAAGTAATAATATTTCGCACGTTTGAGAATCTGAGCAAATTTCGCACCGCATGTAGGTAAAGAGTCGACTAGTAAGGCGGTTTTACATACATACACAAAAAGCAGTAAATATACATAACACGACAGTTCTTTAAGTAAAAAGGGAAAATACGGTTACTGTTATTTTCTTACATTCCCAAGATTTTCCCCCAATTCGGAAGTCAATCACTCAGAAAAACACTGAGTCTGCATTTTAAAGTTTTGGTTAATAAACCGGTTTTATTTGTCACTTATAGCTATCATGGGTTTAGGGCCTTACATAGAATTATAGTAATTTAATGGCTTTTCTCTACATATTTTAATGTTTGGAAAACATCTTTGTTTTAAAAGTATTATTCTTATAACCTGGAATATATTAATTGTTTTCGAAAACATGGAATGAAATAAAGGTATCGACATTGGATATTTGCACTTCCATAGATGGTGTTGCCTGTTCCGTACTTGATTAGTTTTACAAAGTGGGATTGTCCAGTTCAGTTTCTAAAAGGGTGTAAAAGCTTTTTGATGATCGAGCATGTGGCTCATCTTAATTCGATTCCTTTAAGTTACCGTTATGACTTTAATACGTTTAAGATTTAAGTTACCATAAGATACTTATTTTGATTTCTTTTACCATGTTTTAAATGAACGGTTCTACTTATGATTTAAGTTCTTTTTCTGTAAATTGCCCGTTGTAATGAATTTTAATCCTGTTTTAAAAGAGATAGTTTAATGATTCACTTAGCCATTTTTAAACAAAGTTTGATCTGAATATTAATTAATTGAAAGTTGTTATGAAAGTATTTTAAAGAATTTTTATTTAGGACTTATAAATAAATTCTACGCAAAAAATGCATTGTATTTTATAATTAATTTGTTGAACATTACATTAATTCTTTTTTTACGTGTTTGTGGCACATTTCGCAATCGGTGGCCTCGACAATCAGTACTCTTTTTTTTTTTTTTTTGGTTCAAAGGATGATCCTTCATACGACGTCTTTCTTTGGATTCGTTTTTTCCGTATATGATAATTGACGTCTACTCATTTTCTAACTTTTTATATTTTTATTTTTGAACAACGGCATTTTTTCGCCTATTCAAATAAAAATTCTTCTAAATGTCAACAATTTCGTAAAAAAAATAACAATAAAACATCATTTCTATGATGATCAAAACGTAACATACGTAACAGTCATATATTAAATACCGTATGTATTAAAAATTAATATTCCTAAAACCATCATAAACAAATTTTAAACGAAATTTTAGTTTTACAATTTTTGGTACTGAAAATTTTTCAACTTCTTGAAACGTTTTCAAATTGTACACCATTGTAAAGGGAGAAAATGTAGTTTTAAATGTAATTTGTTTAATACCTGTATCTGAATTATTTTTGAATGATTAATTTTTTGTAGTTATATATATATGTATATATATATATTACAAATTTTAAATTTTTTTCGCCAAAATTAACCTTTATACTATCTTAATTTTCTTATAATAATATTCCGTACTTACTCAAAATTATTAAATTAAAATCATGTTTCTAGATCTAATCTGTTAATCTTTATGAAGACGTAATAAATTCTTAATTCGTCTTAAAAAACATTTATTCCAATACGCGTAAATTTAAAAGATGGCTCTAAATTAAAAATATTCTTAATTAAACTTTATTTCGTAATATTCCAAATAAAACTCACTTTTTCTATGTTTTTATCAACCCTTTTTAAGAAAGTCTTATTAAATTTATTCCAAAACCATACCTTTAAAAAATATCATTATTTTATTTTATCTATTTATTTATTTTCCCTCAGTCAACATTTGATAGTGTGCATATCAATAAATTCATTTCTTTTTTTTTCTCTTAAAATTAGTCGTCTATAAAAATCGTCTGCCTAAGGCATTTAAAAGTCTGAGTGAATTATAAATTGGTTAAATAATATTTTTTAAAAATAAAATTATCGTCTGTGGAAAATAGTCTCGTATCTGGGCATGAGTTATGTTTACAGAAAAGAATGAGGGTTTGAGACTAGAGAATGTTCTAGAATTTTCTTTTTAGATTTAAGAGGAGAAGTCTCGAGATGAGAAGGAAGGATTATTGGGTGCTCTCTTTGATGAGTGCGGCTTGATGTAGTAAAGTATGGAATATTTTTTGGATATTTCGGTAAAATATCGTCTGCAACAGGAGCTTTTCTCTCTATTATAGCTACCGTTTAATAAAATGAACTTGCAGTAGCCAAGGCGTGATTATTTGGACCTTCTACATTAGGGATGCACAACCTGTGGCCCGCGGGCCTAAATTCTACCACTATTTTTATGCAGAATAACCTTCCTTATAACGAAAACAGAAAGTTTGCTATTAAGTAAAACAAACGTCACTTTTCAAATATTCTGGTGGCAAACGATTTTCTGGCAAAAAGGTTGTGCATCACTATTCTACATTTATTTATTTTGTTTTTTTTTCTCGCTGGCCATGACTTCTGTGAGGAGAAAGGGAAACATGGCGATGATGTTTCTGCCCTCTTAACTTTAAATTGTCACATATATATATATATATATATATTGTCAGCGTAACAACAAATGCATTACATTTCTGGACATCAAGCATAGACCAATCAGAAAACGAACAAAGTTCGAGCATCACTTCAGATATCCTAGAGATATCAATGTTCTCCACCGAAAGAAATAACCACTTTCCAAATGCTTAAAAAAATATTTTCTCAGAGATAATATTTTATGTAAAAAGTTTATTTAAATATCTGACATTTCATTCACAAAATTTTTAATGGAAATCTATATTATACCCAATATTGGCATCATATTAGAAACATTTTAAAGTATGTATTATAAGCATATTGATGCAGAAATTCCTGATTTCTACGAAATAAACAGCCTTATGATATTATAGAAATAAAATGAAACTCTTTATAATTATGTTTAAAATATAACGTGATTTAAAACAACCTAACTATCGAAAATGAAAGATCTTTCACAATATATATTTTATGGTTCATCGCATCGACATATTTATTATATAGTCTTTTTTTTGAACATGCAAGAGAAAATAATTAAAATCACTCTATCGTCACGCAAATAACGTTGATGCTTAGAAGAAGTTTACTTATGGTTGTTTAGCAAACAAAAAGTATCAGATAAACAGGTACTTTGCGGTGAAAAAAGATATTTATCAGTGCTTCATAAAATGTTGTTTACTCATTATAAACGATGCAGTGTTTTAGTCTCGTAAACAGATTTCCTAACTAATGGACAGCTGAAAGTAATCTTTTTTTTTTTTTTTTTTTTTTTTTTGCTTTTGTAATTCTTATTACGAATCTAGAAGATTTAATCAGAAAAATAAAATTAAATCGCTAACAACAGTTTGTGTACTACAGCTCATATTCAAAATATTAGAATAATTGAGAAAAAGTAATAAGAAAAAATTATTTGTCATTTATTTATTTTTTATACTAAGTAAATGCAATTAAATTTCTTATAAATTAAATCTGGAATGTTTAGATAAGATTTTAACATTTATAAAATATAAAATACAGCACAATAAATTAGGTATACAGCTTCCTTAAACACATCAGAATATTAGAATAAAATTTAGATTGTTTCAAAATATTAGAATATTTTATTTTACGCAACAATATTACCTTATGAATATGAAGTAAATGGTAGTTAATATTTTGTAGCATCCCCTTTAGCTTTCATAACAGCGTACAATCGATCTTGCATACTATATACAAGGTGTTTACAAACATTTCTAACAATATTAGTCCAAATAGACTTTATACGTGCCACTAACTCAGTTTTACTTGAAGGAGGATTTTCTTGAAGTTTTTTCTTCATTATACACCATAAGTTTTCGATGGGATTAAGATCTGGTGAATTTGGTGGCCAAGGAAGTACCTTAATGTTGCGTTGGCGGAACCAATTCTTAGTTGACACCGAGGTATGCGGGGACGCTAAATCTTGTTGAAAGATGAAATCATCTTCAAATAAATCTTCTGATGATGGAATCATGTAATATTCTAAAATTTCTTGATATATCAGAGAGTTAACCTTTTCGTAGACGATGCATAACTTTCCAGGTCCTTCTGCACTCATACAACCCCAAACCATGACACTAGCAGCAAATTTTACGGAACGTTTAAGGCATTCTTTATCAAATGCTTCTTGCTTCATTCTCCAAACTCGAATACCTTAATTACCATATGAAACACAAAACATACTTTCATCACTAAATAATATATTTTGCCAATCTTCATTGCTCCATAAACGTCTTGATTTACACCAATTCAATCTTATACGCTTTTGTCTTGCAGCCATGAGAGGTTTTGTTTTCGGTACACGAGATTCAAATTTAAATTTATGGAGACGTCTTAATGTTGTCGATGTAGAAACTTCAACTCCTTCTTCTTTCCATTTTCGGTGCAAGAATCGCACACTTTTAAAACGGTTTTTCTTAACTATACGCTTCAGTTTCCTGTCATCTCTAGCAGATGTTTTTGGTTTTCGGCCAACATTTCGGCGATTATTTTGAAATTTTCCAATTTTTGAATATTGTGTTAGTATTTTACTATCGCTCGATTGCGAACAATGTAAATAATTCGCTATAAAACATTGATTTTTACCGTGCCGATACAAATCAACCATACGAAGTTTAGTAGATTCAGGAATATCACTCACACGGCCCATTTTAAAACGAAAAAGAAACAAACTGCAAAAAAGAATACTGATTTTAAATAAAATAGTCTGAATTTAATCAATGATGCCACCAGTTAAGAATTGGTAATAATTAAAGGAGAATTAATGTGAAATATTCTAATATTTTGAACCACTTGAATAAATATTCTAATATTTTGACTTTTCAAAATAATTTTTTTTTGCAATTAATCTTTTCAAAAATGATATTAAATTTAAGATAACAAGTAAGTTTAATCAACAATAAGTTCTTAATAAAAATATCGTTTGCATATTTTCATTAAAAGACATTAAATTACCAAACGATATTTTCAATTTCTAAAAAAAAGGTAATTATTCTAATATTTTGAATATGAGCTGTATTCTTGTTTTATCACGTTATTTTGATCAAATTCTTCTAGCATGCATATCTACGTCTGTACTTGAGAGTATTGAGCTATTTTTAATTAATAACTGATATATATATATATATATATATATATATATATTTATATATATATATATATATATATATAGATAGATAGATAGATAGATAGATAGATACAATCAGTTATTATTATTGTATTCTCAGTCTCTATAATAAATAACTCCTAAAATTTTCAACATAGGCAACTTAATAACTTTTTAATTAAAGTATTTCTAGTGATATCAATAGCAGTTCGGTTGGATATTCTTGATAAATGTCCATATTGCTTTAAAAATCATAATCAAGTTAATTGACGTACTTCGTTTGATTCAAGGTTTTTTTTTAGCAAAACTGACCAGCGTAGATGGCGAAAAAGCTGCTAGCATTTATTATATAAGTGAGCCTTATGAAATTATAGAAATGAAATCATATTTTACTTTTAATTATGTGCAAAATATGTAGTGCTTTAAAACGAAATAATTATCGAAAAAGAAACATCTTTTACAATATATATTTTATGGTTCATTACGTCTTCTTTAATATTATATAGTTCTTTTATCGAACATATGATAGAAAATAATTAAAATCACTCTGTTGTCACGTAAATTATGTTGATGCTTAGAAGAAGTTTACTTATCGTTTTTTAGTAAACGATAAAGATCAGATAGACAGGTGCTTTGCGGTGAGATAAGCTATTTATCAGTGCTTCTTAAAATGTTTATTAGAATTTGTTGTTTATTCATTATAAACGACGCAGTGTTTGAATCTTATAAACAGATTTCCTAATTAATGAATGGCTGAAAGTAATCCCTATTTTTTGCTATCGCAATACTTAGTACGACTCTAGAATATTTAATCAAAAAAAGTCGCTATGATATACTAACAAATGTTTGTGTACTATTCTTGTTTTACTACATTATTTTTATCATTTAGTTCTAGTATGCATATCTATGTCTGCGCTTGCGGATATTGAACTCTTTTTGAATTGATATATATATATATATATATATATATATATATATATATATATATATATGTAATCAGTTATTAATATTGTTTTCTCTGTCTCTATAAAAAATAACTCAATAAAATTTTCAATATAGACAACTTAATATCTTTTTTAAATAAGTTATTTCTAGTGATATCAGTAGCAGTTCGGATGGATATTCTTGATAAATGTCCATATTGCTTTAAAACCATAATCAAAGTTATTTAAAGTACTTCGTTTGATTCGAGGTTTTTTTTAAAATAAAACTGACCAGCATAGCGGGCTAAAACGCTGCTAGCACATATTATATAAGTGAGCCTTATGAAATTATAGAAATGAAATCATATTTTTTCTTCTAAATATGTTTAAAATATATCGTACTTAAAAGCGAAATAATCATCGAAAAAAACATATTTTACAGTATATATATTATCGGTCACTACCTCGCCATCAGTATTATGTAGTCCTTCTATAGAACAAACAAGCGAAAATAGTTAAAATCACCCTATCATCACGTAAATAAAGTAGATACTCAGAAGAAATTTACTTATTGTTTTTCAGCAAATAAAAAAAAAACAGATAAATAGGTACTTTGAGGTGAGAAAAGCTATTTATCAGTGCTTCATAAAATGTTTATTGGACTTTGATGTTTGCTCATTATAATTGATTCTGTGCTTCTGTCTCGTAAACAAATTTACTAACTAATGAATGGCTGTAACCCTTTTTTGCTATCGCAATACTTAGTAAGACTTTAGATAATCAGAAAAATAAAATTAAATGGCTATGATGTAATAAGAATAGTTTGCGTACTGTTCTTGTTTTATCTCGTTATTTTTATCAAATTTTTCTATCATGCAAATGGATATCTGTACTTACGGATATCGGGCTATTTTTTTTAATTAATAACTGATACATCTATAATTAGTTATTATTATAGATTTTTTTCGCAGTCTCTATAAAAAATAACTCCATAAAATTTTCAATATAGACAATCTTATAAATTTTTTAACTAATGTGATTCTACAGATATTAGTAGCAGTTCGGTTGGATATTCTTGATAAATGTCCATATTGCTTTAAAAATCATAATTAAGATAATTGATGTACTTTGTTTGATTCAAGATTTCTTTAGCAAAACTGATCAGCGTAGCGACGAAAAGGCTGCTAGCATATATTATATAAGTGAGCCTTATGAAATTACAGAAATGGAATCATATTTTTCTTTTAATTATATTTGAAATATATCGTGCTTAAAAGCAAAATAATCATCGAAAAAAAGTTATTTTAAAGTATATGTTTTATCGTTCATTACGTCGTCATCAGTATTATATAGTCCTTTTATCGAACATACAAGAGAAAATAGCTAAAATCATTTTATCGTCACGTAAATAAAGTTGATGCTTAGAAAAAGTTTACTTTTCGCTGTTTAGGAAACAAAAAAAAAGATCATGTACTTTGCGGTGGAAAAAGCTATTTATCTGTGTTTTATAAAATGCTTATTAGACTTTGTTGCTTACTCATTAAAAATGATGCAGCGTTTCAGCCTCGTAAACAGATTTCCTAACTAATGAATGGCTGAAAGTAATCCCATTTTTGCTATCAGAATACTTAGTACGACTCTAGAAGATTTAATCAGAAAAATTAAATTAAATCGCAATAATATACTGAGAATAGTTTGTGTACTATTGTTGTTTTATCACGTTATTTTTATCAAAATTTTCAAGATTTTATGTTAGTTATGTATTCAAGATAGAATGTATATACATGTCTATATCATATTGGGTTATTTATTAATAAATTTAAATAATTTAATATTTTTAATAATAATAATAATTTAATAATAATTTAATAATAATAATAATAATAATAATAATAAATATTTTTATTAATATATTTTTTTTATCAATTTTATTACTATTGTTTTATCAGTCTCTATAAAATAACTCCATAAAATTTTCAACATAAACAAACTAATAACTTTTTAACTAAACTATATCTAATAATACCAGTACCAGTTCGGTTGGATATTCTTGATAAATGTCCATATTGCTTTAAAAATCATAATCAAGTTAATTGACGTACTTCGTTTGAATCAAGAGTTTTAGCAAAATTGACCAGCGTAGAGGGCGAAAAGGCGGCTATCATGTAAGTGAGCCTTATGAAATTATAGAAATTAAATCATATTTTTCTTTTAATTATGTTTAAAATATATCATGCTTAAAAGCGAAATAATCATGCAAAAAAAATCTTTTACAGTACATATTTTATCGGTCATTATGTCGCCATCAGTATTATATTTTTATAGAACATACAGTCCTTTTATAGAACATACTAAACAAAATAATTAAAATCACTCTATCGTAACGTAAATAAAGCCTATGCTTAGAAGAAGTTTACTTATCGTTGTTTAGCAAACAAAAAAGATCAGATAATAGGTACTTTCCGGTGAAAAAAGCTATTTATCAGTGCTTCATAAAATTTTTATTAGACTTTGTTGTTTACTCTTTATAAACGATGCAGCTTTTCTGCCTCGTAAACAGATTCCGTAACTAATGAATGGCTGAAAGTAATCTCTTTTTTGCTATCACAATACTTAGTACAATTCTAGAAGATTTAATCAGAAAAATAAAATTAAACTGCTATGATATACTAACAATAGTTTGTGTGCTGTTCATGTTTTATCTCCTTATTTTTATATTTTTTTTCTAGCATGCATATCTATGTTTGTACTTGCAGGTATTGAGCTATTTTTAATTAATAACTGCTACATATATAATCAGTTATTGTTATTGTTTTCTCCGTCTCTATAAAAAAATAACTCCATAAAATTTTCAATATAGACAATTAATAAATTTTTAAACTAAAGTATTTCTAATGATATCTGTAGCAATTCGGTTGGATATTCTTGATAAATGTCTATAATGCTTAAAACTCATAATAAAGTAAATTGATGTACTTTGTTTGATTCAAGGTTTCTTTAGCAAAACTGACCATCGTAGCGGGCAAAAAGGCTGCTAGCATATATAAGTGAGCCTTTTGAAATTATAGAAATTAAATTACATTTTTCTTTCAATTATGTTTTAAATGCACCGTGCTTAAAAGTGAAATAATCATTGAAAAAATAACATCTTTTACAGTATATATTTTATCGGTCATTACGTCACCATCATTATTATATAGTCCTTTTATCGAACATACAAGAGAAAATAATTAAAACCACTCTATCGACACGTAAATAAAGTTTATGCCTATAAGGAGTTTACGTATCGTTGTTCAGCAAGAAAAAAAAAGATCAGAGAAACAAGTATTTTGCGGTGAAAAAAAAGCTATTTAACAGTGCTTTATAAAATGTTTATTAGAATTAGTTGTTTAGTCATTATAAACGATGCAGCTTTTCGGCTTAGTAAACAGATTTCCTAACTAATGAATGGCTTAAAGTAATACCTTGTTTGCTATCGCATTACTTAGTACCACTCTAGAAAATTTAATCAGAAAAATAAAATTAAATCGCTATGATAAACTGACATAAGTTTGTATACTATTCTTGTAATCTTGTTAATTTTATCAAATTTTTCTAGCATGTATATGTATGCCACTGCTTAGGGATATTGGGGTATTTTTTAATTAGCAACTGATAAATATATGTATATAAATTAAAGATATAATATGAAACAAACATTTACCAGCTAAACAGAGGATAAAATATATTTATGGATCAAATGATTTAAATAATTTGCAATTAAAACCAAATATATAAGCGAAGAAATATAGCAGAACACGACGAATATTTGTACAGTGTTTTGTAATGTTTGGAATAAACTAAACATATCAGCTCGCAAATTCGTTATTTCTAATGTTCAATGGCAGTAACATATACTTTCTAATGCCAATCTACACTACATCGCCATTGATGACCGTCTACTTGCGATTTCAGACATTTTGTTAAATATCTAAAAAATACGTAATGAATTATCCTGCAACTCTAAGTGTATAAACATAATAGTACAGGTCATGAATTTCCGTGAAGATTTTTTTTGCCCGAAACTCCATACGAGACCGTCAACAAATTAAAAAAATCTCTGTCGGCTTGGACTGTAGGCGGAGGTAGATTTTGAAAAGTGCTCCTTTCAACAACAACAACAAAAAATAAATAAATAAAATAATATAAAATAAAATGATTACAGATAAATCCAGTTTAACAACTTGACTTGGCCGCTTTTGAAAAAATTTTAATTTCATTTTTCTGTAAAAACAAGTTTTATCAGAATCATCTTAAGCTAAATTCAACTCAATTGCCCATTTTGACAACCTATTTTGAAATGTATTCTGACTTTATTAAAAAATCAACCAATATGGCACATTATATAGCTCCTAAATAACAAAACAACTGTCAATTGAATGCGCTTGAGAGCAAAATTGAATTTAAAAATGAGTCATAAAATAACCAAATTGTTATTGGAATGCAACCTCAATTCTTTATCATGATCGCTTCGGGAAATTCTGTGCGAAGTGCCCACTTTGACAGCATTTTTAAAAATATATTCAGCCTTTAGTAAAAAGTTGACCAATACGGCACATTAAACAGCTCCTAAATAAGAGAACCTGTCAATTGGATGCGTTTGAGAGAAAAACTGAGTTTAAAAATGAGTCAGAAAAAACGCGATTTATTATTTGAATACTTCCTCAAATTTCCTATCACGATCACTTCGGGAAATTCTGTTCAAAATATCCTTTTTGGCGTCCTTTTTTTAAATACATTCTGTCTTTATCAAAAAACTGGCTAATGCGTCACATTACATAGTTTCTAAATAAGAGGAACTGTAAATTGGATGCGTTTGAGAGCAAAACTGAATTTAAAAATGAGTCAGAAAAACGCAATTTGTTATGCTTCCTCAATCTTTCAATCACGATAACGTCGGAAAATTCTGTCCAAAATACCCTTTTCGACAGCCTTCTTTGAAATATATTCTGTCTTTATCAAAAAACTGACCAATGCGTCACATTATATAGTTTCTAAATAAGAGGACCTGTAAACTGGATGCGTTTGAGAGCAAAGATGAATTTGAAATTGAGTCAGAAAAAAACGCAATTTCTTATACTTTCTCAATTTTTCAATCACGATAACGTTGGAAATTCTGTTCAAAATACCTTTTTTGACAGCCAAATTTCTGTCTTTATCAAAAAACTGATCAATGCGCCCTATTATATAGTTTCTAAATACGAGGATCTGCCATTTGGATGCGTTTAAAATCGAAAATAAATTTAAAAATGAGCTAGAATATAAGTAGTTTGGATTATAGGTTTTTTCTCCAAATCCTATTTTTGTTTAATATATTTTTGCTATACGAATTGGTCCTATAAAAAACGTGTCAATACAAAAGTTATAGATATTATTGAGAAGATTTAAAATATGTTTAAATGGATTTGATAGTTTAAGAATTGACGAAGTTATGGATTTTTGTCTTTTTTCACTCCCTTTTTGTTTTCGTTTTTAATTTTTTTTTTATCGGTAAGAACTAGTCCTATCAAAAACTTGTAAAAACAAAAGCTTTAGATAATGTTAAGAGCATTTACACAAAATTAATTTGGATTTAATACCTGTAGAATTGACGATGTTATGATTTTTTTTTCTCTCAAAAACCCTGTTTTTTCATCCCTTGAGCCCATTTCTAAATTTATCAAAAATTTGTCATACATAAAATTTTGGCCCATTTATAAAAAGTAATATAAACTTTAAACCGAGTCGATATCTTTTTAATTAAGAAGTTATAGCGTTTTTTCAGTTTTCACAAAAACCCTCTCTATTTCCACCCCCCTTGGACCGATTTTGACCATTAACGAACTTACAAGGAAAGTCTCCATACTGGGCATACTCAGAATTTTTTTAAAAAATTACAAATTAAACTACTCATGTATGTAATAAATGATCAATAAAATTTAGCGGTGGAATTACAGTACTAACTCTGTAAAAAAATAAAATAATTTCGAGTATTTGGCACGAAAAGATGAAAGTATCACGGGATTTGGGGAGCAGCAATTTCCCTCACCAAAAGCAAACAATTTTAATGCATCTAAAAATTTCTTGTCAATTAATTTTTTAAATGCGTGTAAATAGAAATGAATTTAAATTTGAACAATGAGAGAGTTTAATACTTACATACATTTTGTATTGTATATTTATACTGCTTTAGCAGTAGTTATTTAATCTTATCACTTCAAAAACAACTTCATACATAAAAAATAAAAACTACATCTTCATATATTTAAGCGTATGACAAAATGAAGGCCAGACGAAGAATGGTGTAGTAATGTATTTCAATATTAGAGAAGTTTTTGTTTCCATAGCAACAACATAGACTCAACAGTGCTCAACTAGATTGAACTTAATTTCGACGTTGAAACTTTTTTAATTAATTTAAATTTTGTTGTAATTTATAAATTCCACAGTCAATTTTCGTTACAAATATATTATGACAAAACTATGGTTAACAGAAATTAAAATTGACAAAATGAAAGTTATTTTAAATAAAAGTTCTTTAAACTAGTTCAATGTGAAACATTTTTACCTTAAAAAGTATTTGCATAAAAAAGTATTTTTTGAAATTTTATTTTATCGCCAAACGATGATAAATCGCCAAATAAACGAAATGTTCATTATTTTTTTATGAATGTTCCACTGGGATTCCGCGGAAAATTTTTTCAAAAACATATATAACCACATGAGTAGAACATTCTGTATTTTTTTCAAATTTTTCTGAGTAGGCCTGTATGGAGACCTTCCTTGTTAGTCGAGATTTTATAACCCTTGATTTTATGTATCAGTTTGGAAGAGATTGGAGCAGAACTATAGAAGTTATCGTGTCCATAAGAAAGTGGGATATATATATATAGATATAGATATACATATATAGATATATATAAACTTTTTTACTAATGGTAATTTTGCGGTCTAGAGGTCACGATCGGCATAGATCTGCATAGATCTTTTTCAAAAATTCCAACATTGGAGCGACCGCAATAGTTAGTATTTCATACGAAATCTACCTAAAAGAATGAAAATATTTTGGAGAACCTGAATCTGTTAAAAAAGGGGGAATTTTAAATTTAAAACAGATCTTATTTGAGGCATAGCGAATTAAATTTTAACTTGCAATAAATGAACACACAGATTTAATCCCGATAATTACACATTGCAAATAATTTACCTTTTTATGTAAAATTTAATAATTTTTTCTACCATGTAATTAACAGGTACACTTTTAATCAAAAGGTGCGGGTTTTTTTAAATACATCATTTTTGTCTTCAAAAAGTAAAAAAAAAATTATATATTGTATGAAAATAACTGAATAAATTGCTTCACAATAGCACTTAATTTATACAGTTTTATTAAATAATTGTATTTTAAGAGTTTTTCTTCAAAATTAACCAGTAGAAAAATAACCTTATGTAATAAAGTATTTAAAAAATTACTATCAAATATTGATATTCGTTAAAAAGCACATCTTTTCTATATTTATTTTTATAAAAGCATTATATTAATGTTCTTAAATGTAGAATTTGAAATAATATTTCTCTGCAGTATTTCTACGAAAAAAAATTATTCACTTCTCTCCAAAAGAAGTATGAAATTATTTGAAATTACTTTTTTCATTCGTCGCATATTTTTACTATGTTAAATTCCACTGTTGATTTAAATATTTTAATAAATTACCAAAATAACTTTTTGTATTCCTCTCTATTTTTCAAGGAAAATTTCATAAGAATTGAATTTATATTATGAAACATATGACGTGAAATTTTGAATTTATATTTCAAAAATATCTGATATTCACTTTAAGGTATTGCGTTGATTTCTAATAACATTTTGCATCTATTAATATCAGAAAAGTTCAGTTATGGAAGTATTTCTTCTTTGTTATTGCTATCTTATGAAGTATAAGACGGTGTATTGGATAAATTTTGAATTTTCCATAGAATGTTATTTTACTGATACAATATTATTTATTTAAAACAGTATTCTCCATAAAATCAGGTTTTTCTGTTAAATAATTCAAAAAAAATCTATACTGACTATATATTTCTATGTAGAAGATATATATATATATATACGTCATATAGGTTTTATAACGAAAAAGCAAACTTACTTACACAAATATTTAAAAAAATGTTTTTAAAAAGCAGCTTAAATAGTTTAAGAGATTTTACTACATTCTAACTTTTCCATTTCCTTTATTATTATTATAGTAAATACCATGTTACAAATATAAACAAACATCTTACTTCAGTAATAAGTAACATTTTTTTTGTATTTAAAAAAATGTTTTTTTTCGATAATTTTCACCTAACATTAAATAACAGTACCGATAAAAATATCAGAAAATTATCTTACTGCATGGAAAGTTACTGCCGATGAAATGATTGTTAACCTAATTTGTTGTTAGAATTTAACAAGGGATGCATAAATGGCATAATAATTCGACTACGTATAGTATCTAACTTAACAGTGGCTAACGTTTAGCAGACAACATCAGACAAAAGTTATTAACCTATTTTTTTTATTTTGAAAAGTCTATGCATTACCAAAGTTTAGCCATACTTTGACTTCATTGTATACCTCACTTCATTGAACAGCTGTGCACTCCACCAAAAATATATGCGAATTGAATATACCAACTAAGCGAAAAATTGTCCTGGTCGGGAATCGAACCCAAATACTTAGCTTACAAGACCATTGTTTTACCAGTTAAGCAAACTGGGCGATAGCCGGTAGGAATTTTTCGATTAGAAAAATGGCCTTGGCCTTGAAACTTGGCCTTGTAAGCCAAATATCTAGGTTTGATTCCCGACCTGGGCAATTTTTTGCTTAGTTGGAATATTCAATTCGTATGATAAATTTAACAATCATTTTGATTGTGTTAAAATAATAGTACAGCAATATATAGTCATGACTATGTTTGCATGTGAAAACTAGTCGTTGATGGCTGCAGTTATACTTATCTTTTATGGATATGCATAATATAAAATATGAAAAAAAAAGAAATGTAAACTATTTATGAAATGCATTACAATTCCAAAATAAATTTTTATAAAATAAATAAATGTATTTTTAAATAATTTTAAATGATTTATTCATATAAGTAACGATGCAAACCCTTAGTTTGGTTACAATTATGGATTATTGATATCATAAACTTTAAATGGTCCTTTACTTAAATGAGTAAAAAAAATTCTGATAATTTAAAAAATGATAATCATATTAACTAACAGTTTACTGCGACAGAGTAAAAGTCTTATTTCGTATAAAAATATATCTTTGATTTGAAATACAGGTTTATGAAAAATCGAATGATGGGAAAAACCTGATTACAAATATCGCAGTAACTCATTAATTGATCAACTTCACTCTTTCTACAAAATTTATGTTTTCTATTGCCTTTTATATCCACTCCTTAATCATTTCAAAATTTTTTATATACGTTTATCACGACGAATATCTTGAGAGTCGGCTCAAGAAGCACTCAGGACCCTTCTGTGCAGAACCCGTAGGGGCCATTTACCGGATTTCTTAATAATTACGCGTAAAATTAGTACTTGGATACTTTTACGTAACTCACTGTGTCATTATGACTCTAGGACACCTTATAAAAACATTTCAATAACGTAAAAAAAACATAGAAATGAAGGAGAAAAAATAATCCGGAATATTTTAATGCTTCTGTGAGGAATTTTTTAAACATTTTATGCATGTATCAGTGTAAAACATAACCTGTAAATTGCTTGAAATATTTTCTACTGTTATGCGAACGTAATAATTTAATACTAGCAAAAGCCATGCTTTGTTTGGATTCGCGAAGCATTATTTTATAAAACAGATATTTGAAAGTAACAATATTTTTTTTTTATTATTTTTGCATCTTTATTAAACAAAAACGTTATTTTATGTTTTGGCGCACTTTAATTTTTTATTTATGATGTAAAACTGGCATAAGATATTTTCGAAGCAAACTTTTACAATTTTTTTTTTTAATTTTCAACTAAAAGCTCTTTTAAAGATGTTTTTACAATTTCAAGTAGCCACTGGTGTTTTTTAATTGTTTGAAATATGCATGTTTCCAATCTTTGTAATCAACATCCGATAATCTTTGATAGCTATTTTAGAATAATATATTTGAAGAAAGCTTGAAGAAAGTTACTTCTTCAAAATCCTATTTTCTGGAAAAAACATTTGAAATCTGCTTTCGTTGATACTATGAATTTTCAACTGTAAAACATTTTATTTTAATTTCTTCATTTTTATACATGTTAGCGTATGAGAATTGCTGTAATTCTCTCCGCGTGGGAGAACTTTTTACTTTCTGCGAATGGCAACTCAATTAATGGAATTACCTTTTAACGAAGCGCTCTCTCATTCTCGCAGTGACGTTTTCACGAATAATTATTGTTGTGTTTGCGAACTTATTAAAGTCTTATTTTTCTATAAAATCCTTCTGATTAATGAGTCGATATTATTTAGCCACAATACGACCTTCGCAAAAATATTTATAAAGAGCTTGAACGAACAACTTAACGCAGATCTTTTAATTTTTCATTTATATAACAAATTTAAGAATTAATTTTATTTGTTTACAATTATTTTGTTGCCAGTTTACAAAAAAAAAAAAAAAAAAAAAAAAAAAAAATCCATAATACAATTTTTTTAAAATGTTTAAGTGTCATCTGTGCAAACGATTTTGCGGGATAATGAAAACATGTTTTATTTAATAAATTAATCATGATTCTATCTATAATTATTTACTCCATGATTTATATTTCTTTTTCTGAAAATGTACGCGTTTCATTTTTTATTTATTTGCTAAAATGCGTCCGTATTGGAAATGCATGTAAAATAAATTAATTAAAATAATAATTTTTTTAACGTTTTACTGTAAAAAAAATTATATTCTGCAAATCTACAGATCATAATTTATTTTTGTGTTTAATTTGAAGTTAAAATATTGAATATTTTTTTTTGTAAAGCGTACGACAAATTGTAATTTGAGTGGACTAGTAGAGGATTCGCTTCGCTCATCCTAATAATTCTACTTTTAGAGTTATACATTTTAGTTTTTAAAGTTACAATCCATTTTATTGTTCTCAGTAAATGTATCTAAAAGGAATCACCAAAAATTTCGAAATAAAAAACGGAAAAAAAAAAACCCGTCAAACATTTTCCATAAAGTATTCCACTGTGCATTATCATTTGTTTTGTTTATATGTTTATTAATTTCCCATGCTTGCGAATGAGTGTAACGTATTTTGTACACGGTTTAATATATTTAAGACTATTATTAGAATATACTAGAGCAAACTCAACTAATATGCATGTTTTCACACTCATAAACATAATCATTGATATACTATTAACAGACACTACCTAAATATTGTCCAACATACATTAGCATATTACTACCTCGCTAACAAGCTTTAGTTAAATATATGCACGTCAGCTAAATCTAACGACTATCGAGTTACTAGTTTCGCCGGCGTAATTAAACAATAATCCTTCATAATTATTAAACCTTTGTAAGTCACACTGCATGTACTTCTGATTTAATGAAAATTCGTACGTAATTTAAACATTACGGCAAAGGCATTGAAAAATGGGGTTATGTAATATGTATGAATGAATTGAATTTTTGTCGATTCAAAATATATTAAAAAAATAAATGCGTTGCATGCAATAAACTTTTTTAATTTAAAAAATAGATACAGGATGTGGTAGAATTTAAAAAAATGGATTTTTTAAATATTGCAATTTATTAATTAGTTACAAATTTATAAATGTTAAAGAAAATATTTTAATAAAATAATACAGGGGGAATAGAAGTTTGCATTTTTTTTTTTTTTTTTTTAGAATTTTAGGTTTGTATTTTTTATTTTTTTATTTTTAGATGCACTGTTTATCATTGTACTCCTAAACTATTCTCTACAAACTGACACAATTTTTTTTATAAAAACTAAATATAGTTTTTAATAGGAAATGGTAGAGACTAACCATGTCAAGTTTAAAAATATTATCCCATACTGGGCCATGTTTTATATTTGTAAATGCCAAGCACCTATAGTCGTCCTTCAGTCCGTTCGTTTGTCCGTGTGTCCGTCCTCATATATAACAACGCAAAAAGTATCCAATCAAATCGATTGGAATTTAAAATATAGAATTGTTAGGTAATTTTGTCCAGCAATTTATGAACATTGGGTGAATTACTCAATTAGAAAGACAATAAATAGGATTCCATTACATTATGGCGAATGGGAAAAATAGTTTCAAGTGAATTTTAATGCTGTTACACTCTTTTGAATATAATAAAATTTATATGTACCTATAATGTACATTCTAAAATATCCATTCTGTATCATCTGTGGTACAAAGAACAATTGTTATTAATGCATAGGCACACACAAAAATATTCCATTGCATAATTGCATACAGGGAAACATCATTTGAAGGGCATTTTAGTTATATTAAACCATTCCAAATTTTATAAAATTGATACACGTTGCTGAGGTTAATACAACTTACGTCCTGTACTCGAAGAGAAAGATAATATCTACAGGGACATACAAAAGATTTTGCCTTATGTGCTTTAAGCGAAGTACTGTATACCTTAAAACAAAATCTGAATATTTTTAAAACTTCGTTATAGTACTAACGCACCTCATTTGGTACATTTGACATGCAATTTCCAATTTGTTGTATTGATAATTTTACTGAAATACCTTAATGGTCTGAACTTTTTATAGTATGCATGGTTATTTGGACGATTTTACTGCACAATAAATACATTTTTATATAATAAGACTAATTGATTTGATAAGGGGGAATACATTTTTCAACATATTGAACATACTGAACAATTTTTAATGCTGTTCTATTGAATACACTTTTCGATAACCAGCCCCGTCGTTATATTTGAACATTTACACTACCCTGTACGAATTTTAATGTATGTTATTTGCGAAACAAACGCATGGTTACATGAAGAAAAAACCTTTTTGCATAGCATACCACGCTAGAATAATAAGTTGAACGCTAGTAATTTTCTTTGCGCGTTAATAAAGGGCTGGAATTTTACTCAGCGTTGAAAAAACCTTTTCTGACTAAGTAACAACAACTTCTGAATTAAAACTTTTATTAAATGTATGTACAATATAACCACTTCAGCCACTTCATCCGCTGGTATCATTTACAGTTTCGTTTAAAAAACAAAGCTATTTGGGAACCTGCCCTTCTAAAAATATGCCCCGGTCTCCCTTATATATTTTAAATTAATTAAAATCAGACGTAGTTTTTGTCTCCGTTAGCACGATATCTTTACAAGGTGCTTTAAAAATATGTGTTAGAAATATAGAGACATAATTAAGCAGATTTCATAAAGGTATGTGTTTGCATAAATGCAACATAATTTAGGCAGTAGCGGACGTTATTATGTTTCGCAGACGAAAACGCTTCGCTGGCTTAAATCGTCATTCTTTCACGGATTTAAAGCAACATGCATTTTTTCATCAATATGGAACTTGCCGATATTTACGTATTTGAATAAGAAAGTAAATTGCTCACATCCAACAACTCTCGACCTTGTCGAAGGACTATCGTCTACTGTACGTAATAAATGTTTATTCCGCTGTAAGTATACGGCTATGTTTTTCCATGCCCATATTATGTCTGCAATCATAAACCAATCCAATCTCTTTCAAAAAATATATATTAAAATATTTAATTGCTAAAAATGACGTCAAATACTAATAAAATACATTAAAAGATCTTAATAATTCGACATGTTTCGATTGAATATACTCAATCATCACCAGAAAAAACAAAATATAAAAATAAACACAAAGATGGAAAAATAAACATGTATGGATGTTTATTTTTCCATGTTTGTGTTTATTTGTATATTTTGTTTTTTCTGATGATGATTCAGTAAATTCAATCGAAACATGTCGAATTATTAAGATATTTTAATGTATTTTATTAGTATTTGACGTCCTTTTTAGCAATTAAATATTTTAATATATATTTTTGAAGCGTTTTTAATGGACTTATAAGAAAACGTCTATTTATAGTTAATGTCATTCCAATCTCGTACAACAGCTGATGAAGATTTTCAAATGTTTGTGTTTAGCATATTAATATCCGAGTATCATTTCATACGATTCTTTGAGCAGCCATTTCATTTCTGCATGGCTACAAGCTCGGACTGGTGTAAAAACATCTTACAAAATTCTAACGTGGAATTACGATTCAAGCCAGCGAAGCGCTTTCGTTCACCGAACTTAACAGTGCTCTCTTATGCCTGAACATTGCATTTCCGCGTTTACATTCATGTACAAAATCTACTTAATTGGATTCTCTCTACATGCTTTTACATTTCTGACACATATTTTGAAACACAATGTATAATAAAATGTAAGTATGTGACAGTTATAAACAGTTTCTGACTGACCACTTCCTCATGTCATATGTTTTTAATAAGCATTAATTTTTCTCCGAGAAGTTAAAAAACTTGAGGGATGGATTGCACTGAATTACGTATATATTCAAAGACACTATTAAATCAAATTAGGTTGATAGCACAATATATCATTCCATCAAAGCAAACAAGTACGAGATATTAAACCAAAAGGGTACTTTCGAGTATTGAATATCATAAAGTTATTGCAAATTTTACTATATTTATTCAATGTTTTATTTGTTCATTAACTGCCTTAAACGTGAAAACATATCTAAAATTGAATATGTCCAGCGACTTTTAGTCATGTAGTGTTTATAACTAATCTCATCACTTTATCTAAATTACGTGATCATTCACACGTACAGCAAGAAATTTCTCTACCAATTATTTTTTCTGCGTGTTCTAGTGTCGTGACGTCAGGGCGAGAGACGTCACGTAATTTAGATAAAGCGATGAGATTAGTTATAAACACTACATGACTAAAAGTCGCTGGACATATTAAATTTTAGATATGTTTTCACGTTTAAGGCAGTTAATGAACAAATAAAACATTGAATAAATATAGTAAAATTTGTAATAACTTTATGCCATTCAATACTCGAAAGTACCCTTTTGGTTTTATCACATGATAATGCGTATACGATACTTATGTTTATTTACATAAAGGTAACACGTTTCTTGCACGATTTATACGTCTCACAGTTTATGTGTATAGCATGCACACTTTTAACCAACTTTAACACCACACAGAGGAAATTTTTAAATTGCACTAAAAAAGTAAATAACGTAAATAAAATATAAAATAAACACATTAAAATTTTCACAAAATAGCGTCATTTGTTTGAAAAAATTTATTAACGCACAAGCGCGAGCGATAAGCGTCTTTATTTTAGGTAATGTTTAAGTGAAATACATAGTACAATCCAGTATATAAAAGCCAGTCGAATATTGTAAACATTCTGAAAGATTACGTTAATGCAAAAATAAATTTCAATTAGATTTTAGGTGTAGCTGCATGATAAAGAAAATTCTGTAAATTGTCAATTTCTAAGGAATGAGGTAGTATTTGACATATGCCCAGACGTGGCTTTGGAATGGATGCTTTAATTTCGATAATTCATTTTTTAAGTGAGTTTGTAATTATGAAAATACATAGCACCTATAGTCGTCGTTCAGTTCATCCGTCTGGCCGCATATAATGATGAGCAAAGACTTACCCAACCAAATCGTATTGGTTGTTTTGATTTGTATGAAATTTAAAATATATACTTGCTGAATAATTTTGTCGAGTCATTGCAAATTTTACAAAAATCGGATGAATAGTTTAATTACCGAGACAATCCAAAGTATTCCGTTACATTACGGAAATGGGAGAAAATAATAATAAGTTCATTTTAATGGTTTAAACATAATAAGCATAAAAAACATAATAAAATTGATATGAAACTAAAATATACATTCTGTGCAATCTGTGGAGCAAAGAATATTTGTTATTAATTTAAAGGTCCAAACAAAATTATTCCATTGGACAATGGTTAAAAATGAAAGATTGTTTGGGCGTGTTTTAATAACATTAAACAATTTCACATTTTATAAAATTCATACACGTTTCTGAAGTTTAAGTTGAGTTACTTTCTATATAATAGAAAGCAGATAGTATTTACTGAGATACAAAAACGATTTTGGATACTCTACGTTATCCGAAGAACTGTATACTATTATACCAAGATCTAAATATGTCTAAAACTTTTTTATAATACGAACATCCCTCATGTGTTACTCTTGACCCGCAATTTCCAACTTGTTTCTTTTTTGTTGGAATGGGTTTATTCTACAAAGTTCTTGCACACAGTTCTGTCAAATATAATAGTCGTTAATAGAAAGCGTTAGTAGCTTTTTTTAATTCAATATGTGTATAATATGTTATTATACATCATTTTAGAAAGCAATAAGATTAAGAAACCACAACACTATTAACGTTTTGGAATTTTTACAATATTCGAGCGTCGTTTTTGAATGAGTTGCAGCATACTTGTTAAAAACTGAATATTTAAAAAATATCGTTAAAACATCGTCATTTAAATATTTTTTGTGCAAATGCTCATATTTCCGCGGATGATTAAAGTACTTATATTCTAATTATCGTTTGATTTTTCCCCTATAAGTTTTCATATTTGCAGAAAAACGCGTAAGTTTTGTACGCTATTCACAAAACTGGATAAAAATTTCTTTTTTTTGTTTAAAGGTATGTATATATTTATCCATAAAAAGGTATCTGATATTCTAATGAATATTAAAAAACAGAAAAAACGTGTTGTACGAGATCTACATTTATGTGGTACAACTGCAGATGATGGGACAATTTTTTTAATGGTGATATTTTTTTTTTTTTTTTTTTTTTTTAGTTCAGTTTGTTATTAATCTAAATATTACACTCATGGTCTTCCTCAATATTTCATCAAAGGTCTAAATTTGTAATTATCCTTTAAAATTGACCATGTAGTGCATAAATTATGTTAATTTACTTAACATATGTACATACATACATTTCAAAACATACATACATTTCATAACACATATACATTTCAAAATTTGCATCTCAAATTAAAATGAGTGAATAAAATATCTACTTTTAGTAAGTATTTTGCATTTATAATTTAATTATGGGGAATGTTTGATTTTCATCTTCTCTATCAGTAAAAAAAAATTGTAATGCTGATAACTGTTTTCTAGAAAACTGGGATTCATGGAATTTTTTATGTAACGGCAACAGCGAAAATTCATGCAACAGACCCACATTTCAATTGTAAATCTAAAATTTTCTAAGTTTACTGAGTTTTTTTTTTTTTTTTTTTTTTTTTTTTTAATTAAACTGGGATGCTTAGAATTTTTCATGCAATACAAACTCGAATCAGAAATAAAATTTTAGTGAAATCACCGTAATGTTAGTAGAATTTCTTTGCAAAGCAACAGATTTCTATAACTTTACACAATTAGTTTTGTAGATTTACAATTTTTTTACAGTATAGAAATAACAGTTTAGTAAGCGTTCAGATTTCCACAAATTTACATCAGTAATATTAAAGTTTTTTTTTCGGTGTAACATTATGTTTGTTAAAAACTGTTACTTTTAATAGCATACGAATTTTTTTTAAATTAAAACATTAAATATTTCAAATGTAATGATGTTCATCTTCAATGGAAACTTGTTTCTGTTATTTATCTTTATACCATTTCAATTTCTCTTTTGATTAAAAGCGTTTTTTAACTTTTAAAATTTGAAAAATTATATTGTTGAAAAATTAACATTCTTATGTAAAAAATAAATTAAGATAAAAAGACATCTTAAAGGAGAAAGTATTTCAATTCTAATAATACATAACCTTTTACAATATCGAAATTCTATAAAAGTAAAAGATTAATTTAAACTTACTGTAAAATATTTCTCAACCCTGCATATCCACCCTTGCGTGCCTATTAAATTTCAAAGCGTTAATAAACGCTCTGAAATTTAATTGTCATGTAACAGTAATTATATTTTGATATGTTAGCAGTCATGATTATTTATGAAAATCAGATAATTAAAACAATATATTTTTTTAAAGATTTTAATTACGAATGCTTTATTACGCATACAAAAATCGTGTTATAATAATTATTGTTTTTAAAGTTTTTAAAAAAATTGTATGGGTTTTGACTTTTATTTTAGAAACTAGTGCTTTTTTATGTTAAGTAACAATTTGGAAATTGCACGTCAAACGTAGCAAATGAATTGCGTTTGTACTGTAACGAAGTTTTAAGCATCCCCAAATCTTTTGTGTGGCTCTGCAAATACTCTTTGCTTTCTTTCATACAGGAAGTAACTTTTAGAAAATATCAGCAACATATACCAGCTTCATAAAATGTGAAACATTTCAATTTAATCAAAACGCGTCCCAAACAAGGTTTTCTCTCATATCATTACGTAATGGAATATTTTTGTGTGGCCCTTTAAATTAACAAAAAAATTAAACTTCGCATCTCAGATTGTATAAATGTATAGTTTAGTCTTTACTTCATAGATGTATATCAGTTGTATTATATTTGAAACATCATCATTGTGTATTATCATTAAAATGCACTTGAAACGATTTTTTCACGTTGACCGTAATGTAACAGAATGTTTTGATTGTTCTTGTAATTGAACTATACATCAGATCTTAATAAAGTTTGACATGACTGGACAAAATCGTGACTCGACAAATTAATTACCTCAAATAAATAATCGACAAACAATTATACATTTTAAATTTCAAACAATTCGTTTTTGCGTAATTATTTGTGGATAGAGAGACAGGCGGACGAACAGATTGAGGAACTTAACGATGACTATAGATGCCACGTATTTTTGTAATTAAGAACGTGCCTAAAGACTAGACTTTTTCACTAGAGGATTTTTCTAATTGTCCTTTTTAAATATTTTTTTTAAATAATATAGTTTTTTAAAGGCTTTCGAAAAAATTCTGTTTAATAAAAAATTGAAGCTTTTGAATAAATAATCTTAAATAAACATTGCAACTCAAGCATATATCTAGTCATCAATTTACAAAGCCTTTTAACTATATAGAAACATTACCTATAAATATTAATGAGGCTATTACACAAGTCTGGAAAAGATTTAATCGATAAAATGCAATAAATGATTGCACGACGTAAGTAACACTGTTCTTGAATTTAAAAGCCTATTTTTGTTCATGCATAATTTCAAGCTTAAAAAGGTGTTGTTCTATTCAAACCCATTAATTTTTTATTAGATTAGAAACGAAATAAGTATGCTGTTCCTAAAGTACATATTTTCACACATGAAATACACAACTTTTTCTGAACTAAGCATATAAAATTGTTAAAAGAAATAAAAAGAAATGCAAACAAAATAACATAACAGGTAATAAATATTTAAAATTTAGGGAACGTTTTCCACCTACATACAAAATTGATCCTTGCAAATAAAGGATGATCAATATTATAACGATTCTGTATTACAAAAATTAGAATGAGTTAATATTTAAATAAGTAATCATTGAATTGAATTTAACATGTTATTTTTATATAGTCTGAAAAATGAATATGCCTTTTAGAGTTTAAAATGAACTCTTTTGTTTATAACATATAATGTTAATATAAAAAAATATTGGCATTACACTCGTACTAATAAAATTTAATACTATTTTTGAAATTTAAGAAATATATAAAAATTATTTCCTGCTGATTAATACACTGTCAAAAAAAAATAATAATAAAACTGTAAAGTTACTAAACTTTTTCTAGGAAATTGGAATTCCCTGGAATTTTAATGCAAAGATAGCATCCAAATTTCGTATAGTAATTTTAGATTTTATTTTTTTTACAATGAACTGCTACTTTTCATACTATTAAGTAATCAGGTACCTTTTAAACAACCTACAACTTTTAACAAACTACATGTTAAAAGTTACTCAGTTTTAATACGATAGCTCGAATACGGAAAATTTAATAATACATAAACACGATACATAGCGATTTAATAGTACATAGCGATCTCCTGTAAGATGACTGCAAATCATTTTCCATTGAGTGACGGATATGTCTGTTCTTAACATCAAATTACTTGTTCTCATTGTTTCCGTGGACACACAACCCGACCCGAACTCAAAAATCCATTTGAAGAAACTCCTGAAATCTGAATTGAACCAAATCTGAATCCGACAATAACAATCTAAACAACCATAAACGTATACAAGCAAGGCAAAAAAAATTCCGTGGACATGAATCTGACCGAACCTTAAAATTTAATTTGACAGAATACCTGAAATCTGAATCAAACCAAATCTGAACCTGACGAAAATATTCCAAAGAACCATAACCAGATTCGAACAAGACAAAATAATCTTCATGGGCATGAACCCGATAGGAAGTTAACAGCGATTTTTACGGATAAATATCAATAATTTAACTCGAAAATCACGCAATCGTTGGAAACATATTCAAACCTGCGTTTCCCATTGCAATTATTTTGAATATTTATATAGTCATTAGCTCACTAAACATTAGTTGTTTAGTTTTTTAAACCGAATTTTCTCACAGTCAGCAGCCACGTATTTCAGACAATGTATTTCTACATATTTCGAGTTAAAGATAAAATCATACAAATTTCAAATTAGTTTGATATTATTATTACGGACCCGGGCAATGCATGGCTGCTCAGCTAGTTTATAATAAGAACAAACGTTGATTAGATCTTATTACGAAATTTTTCTTCCCCAAAGGTTATGAACCATTTATTGAATAAAATGTATTAAAATTAATTAAGTATTTACCTTTATAAGTATGACATAATCGACTAGATTTGTTAATGTAGTTGGATAATTTTTCTATTGATTCTTCAAGTATAGTCCCATAAAGAAAAAAGTTATGAATTGGTACTAGTTAGAAGAGGATTATATAATATTTATATTTTGTTTTAAATTATGTTTCGGGGCCATCCCTACATATTAGACATGAGTTTCAAATTTAGGCAGTTTTCTCTAAAAGAGAGTTGTCTCGCTCTGGGTTAGAAATTGTTGCAATTTATGTCCGTTGATAGCGTAAAATATAAACAAAAACCATACTTTTTATGAGATTTGGATTACCTGACTTGGAACGTGTAGGTTTCAGAACATAGTGTTGTGTTTCCACAGCATATTCTATTATAGTATCCTAAGTAGTATATTCATATGTACTATTTTAACTGTCTTTTAGAGACATATGGTGTTGCGTACCTATCATTTTGTTTCCAGAGATTGAAATGATTTTTCAAATAATATCACGACAAATGCTTAATAATATTTTTTTTTTCAAACTTACATTTCATTGAAAATTATTCATTCTAAAATTATTTGACAATAATAAAAAATGTTTAAAAAATAAGTTATATGTATAAAGGAAATTTATTCTAAAAAACTAAATAAAAATCATTTTGTAAAAACAACTTCTTTTAAGAGACAGTTAGCTAACTAAACAAGTTAAACTTGCTGTAGGTGTTTCGTTTCGAGAAAATGTTACGGAACGCATGTGATTTATTACTCTCTCCAGTGACATTTATTAGGGAAATTTACTGCACATGTTTCACTTCACGTATGTCAGACTTATTTATCATTTTCTTTGGAAAGATGGCATGTCATGTAAAAAAAACATGTTCTTATTGTTTCTGATTAATTCCACGGATTTCTTGTGAAATTAATTCAACTTATTTTTAGCCCAGAGATTTCTTTTATAGCCAGATGCAGAAATAATATATTCTGAAACATTAATATCCAGTTATTTACAAAGCAGTAATTGTATGTTCTTCAAAATGAATTTTTTGTTGATATTATACTATGTCTTTGTTATTAAATTGCAAATATCTAAATAAATAAAGGCAGAACATTATAAATACAATAAATAAATAAAAAATTACCGAAATATTATTATATTAAATATTGTCAATATAATTATATAAAGAAAATTAAACGTAAAATAATTTTAGTTTATTTAAATATAATAATATTCTTTTAGAAGGAATTTTTCTTACATGTACTAAGAACAGTTTTGTTTCCTGTTTAGTTATTAAAATGCAGCTATATATTTTTTTATTATTATTCTACCATAGCCTATAAAAACTGTTAAAATCTATTAACTCATTCTGAGTACTATCCTTAATTATTATTAAAATAGAAACTGGGAAAATTTTTGGAGCGCACAGATTATACATTGACTCAAAATGGCATCTGTTAGTACAAATTATACATAATAACCGAATGTTCTGTTCATTTCTATTTTATTTTAAATTTAGCAAACTCCTAGCTCTCTCCAAAACTTGGGAATTCGAAAGTGGCTGAATCACAGTAAATTACTGTATTGTGAAATTCAATAGCTTCATTTCACACAGAAAAATAAAAATATCGTGTACTGTTTTAAGTATTTTTAGAAAGCTCTCCAATCATTCAAATGTTTTTGATAGATAATGGTTACTTTAACGTATTGTTGCAGCGTATATAGGGTTCTTTTGATCTTATGGTTAGACAACTTCAAACTCTTGCTTATAGAAAAGTAGAAGATAATTTATTTACAGAACTTCAGAACAACAGAGTCTTCGAAACTCATAAATATTTCTAGATATTCAAAAATAATTGTTCAAATCTATCGTATAAGTGCAGATATAGGTTCCAGAGACTCTTTATACAACGTCTCAACACTAAATCACATTCAAAATAACGTAAATAAGACTCAAGCAAACTAGCTTAACAAACGCATTGTTCACTCAATGACTGACTGGTAAATAAGAACAACAGCTCGTATCCGGCTCTCCTATATATAGTCTCGCCGCAGGTGCTGGAAATTTCTAGAACCATCTCGAAAAATCCTCGGAACAACATTCAATGTATCAGTATATCAACAGGGGGGTTACCATAGAGTAGGGAAGGGTTACCATCGCCAACAATCGCCAAGTTTGTCGCCAACTTGGCGATATATCGCCAAATTTGGCGACAAAAATTAGTCGCCAAAAGTGACGCCGACTTGGCGATATCTTTATTATTTCGCCAATCTGCCGTAGACATACACTGAAAATAATGGACAAGTTTGCTTGATAACAGAGAAAATGTAACAAAAACTAATATTAGTGTAGGAATGGAGCTTAATAAGATTATTTACATTATTTTACAGTACAAACACTAACTATTTACAAAATTCGTAACACTACCCCCTCCTCAAAGACTGCACGTTCCGGGCAGTGCAATCCTTGAGTTAGAGGAAAACACTTAAAATTAATAAACAAATAAATAAATAAATAAATAAATAAATAATATTAATAATATTTACATAAATAAGAACTAATTGCTATTTACATATTTACAAAAAGTGACTCTCATGACCATGGTCTGAAATTCCAGTTTTGAATTTCTAATCACTTTGGCCAAAATAAGGGGTTAGCCGGTTATAATGTACGACCTTGGGCTTGGTGTGTGGCGATTTTCGTATGCGAACGACGACGTCATTCAGCCTGTTGACGACTGTGTAAGGACCGTCCCAGTTTCTTTGTAGTTTTGGCGACAGTCCCTTACGACGTATGGGATTCCACAACCAAACTTTGTCACCTTCGTTGAACTCATGTCCAGTTGCCTTTATGTCGTACCGTGTCTTCATCTTTTCTAATGCCAGTCCGATTCGGTTCCTCGCTAGACAATGAATCTCCTCAATCCGTGCTTGGAGTTCATCCACGTATTCTTCAGGCGACAAAGGAGCGTCAGGAGGACGGCCAAACAAAAGATCCGCAGGCAGACGAAGATCACGACCAAAGAGCATTTGAGAAGGGGAGTAACCAGTGGCCTCATGAGTGGCACTCCTGTAGGCAAGCAGGAAAAGAGGCAATTTCTTGTCCCAGTCCTGTTGGTCTCTAGACACTAGGAGAGAGAGGCTATTTAGGATGGTACGATTGAACCGCTCCACCATGCCGTCCGATTGAGGGTGTAGAGGTGTTGTTCGAGTTTTGTCCATGCCGAGTAGTTCACACATTTCCTTGAACACAGCCGAATCAAAATTTCTTCCTTGATCGGAATGGATTTGAAGAGGAACTCCATATCTGGAAACCCAGTGTTGAATCAGTATGTCTGCTACGGTTACCGCCTCTTGATTAGGAATGGCGTAGGCTTCAGGCCACTTAGTGAAGTAGTCCATGACAACGAGGATGTACTTATTCCCATCAGATGTTCTAAGAAGTGGACCCAGGATGTCTAGTGCAATTCGTTCGAAAGGAGCTCCTACATTATAACGTTGCAATCGTCCACGGGTGCGCCTCTTTGGACCTTTACGTGCTACACAGGTGTCACAAGTTCGACACCACTTCTCCACGTCACTGCGAACATTATTCCAGTAGAAACGCTCTCGAACCTTCTGCAGGGTCTTCATTATACCAAAATGACCTCCTGTGGGACTACCATGCAGTTCTTGAAGGACCATAGAAATTCTCGACTTAGGGAGTAGTAGTTGCCATCTACATGCCTTTCCATCGTCAGACTCCCATTTTCGGTACAAGATGCCGTTCTTCAAATGTAAGGAATCCCAGAGAGCCCAATAACGTTTAGTCGTAGGATGGTAATGGGCCATGTCTTGCCAGCTGGGCTTTCTGTTGGACTCCTCTTTCAGCTCTAGAATTGGCTTAATTTCAGGATCAGCAAGTTGATCTTTACGCAGGCTCTCGTCACTCCACTGATCTTGCGATGATGTAGATCCAGTTGTAACTTGTCTTACTATAGGACCTTTGACATTAAATTTCTTCTCAACCCGGTCGCAGTATCTACAATTCTCTGAGCAGGGTCTTCTTGAGAGAGCATCTGCATTTCCATGTGATGAGCCTTTTCGATGGCGTATCTTCATATCGTACTCTTGAAGCTTTTGTATCCACCTGGTTATCTGGCCTTCAGGGTTCTTAAAATTCAATAGCCAAGTTAGAGAAGCATGATCAGTTCGGATCAGGAACTTTCGACCATAAAGATAGTGGTGAAAATGGTCTACGGCTTTCACTACAGCAAGAAGCTCTTTTCTTGTTACGTAGTAGTTTCGTTCTGCCTTTGATGAGCACTTGCTGAAATAGGCGATAACACGCTCCTCGCCGTCGATTTCCTGGGACAGTACAGCGCCAATGCTTTCGTTACGTGCATCCGTATCAAGTATGAACTGTTTATCGATTTGAGGATACGACAGAATTGGAGTGGATGTTAATGCCTTCTTGAGCTTTTCGAAAAAAGCATCGCATTCCTGTGTCCACATAAATTTTTGATTGGCTTCTGTTAATTTATGAAGTGGTCTTGCAATCTTCGAGAAGCCTTTGGCAAATTTTCTATAATAGGTGCATAATCCTAGAAAGCTTCGAAGCTGGTGAACATCTGCTGGACGATTCCAATTTTTCACGGCCGATATCTTCTCCGGATCAGTCCTAACTCCTTCCGCCGAAATGATGTGTCCAAGGTAGGCGAAATCATTGCGAAACAAACTGCACTTCGAAGGGCTTAACTTCAAGTTAGCTTCCTTTAACTTTTGTAGCACCCGCCTTAGGTTGTTCAGATGTTCATCAAAAGATTTTCCTATGATTATGATATCGTCTAAATAAACAAGACATGCCTCATGTGACAGCCCCCGAAGAACTGTTTCCATAAGGCGTTCAAAAGTTGGAGGTGCGTTACATAGACCAAAAGGCATTACCTTGAACTGCCATAATCCTTGTCCCATTGTAAAGGCAGCCTTCTCGCGGTCGTCTGGATGGATCTCAATCTGCCAGTAACCACTCTTCAGATCCAGAGTCGAGAACCAAGTGTTGCCCGCAAGTGCGTCGAGAGTGTCGTCGATCCTTGGCAGAGGGTAACTATCCTTTTTAGTGACGCCATTCAGTCGGCGGTAGTCTACACAAAATCTTGTAGAACCATCCTTCTTTCTTACTAATACAATGGGAGACGCCCATGGACTTGTCGATGGTTCGATGACGTCATTTTCTTCCATAGCCTTAATTAAATTCTTCACCTCTTCTTGCTTGGCAAAAGGTAATCGTCTAGGGTGCTGTTTAATAGGAGAGTGATCTCCCGTGTCAATTCGGTGTTGTGCCATTTTAGTTCGTCCAAAGTCTTCAGATGTTTGGGAAGATAAAGTTTGGAATTCTCTAGTTAAATTTTCCGCATCTTCCATCTGTTTTGGATCTAAGTCTGTATTTTGTAACAAATCCTTGACTAAATTATCTGAAGACTTCTCAGAGTGACTGGAATTTTGACTTATGCACGTCACAGGAGCACATGACGCTATCACCTCTCCTTTCTTGATAGTCCTCGTCTTATCACTGATGTTAGCAATTCTGACTGGAATGGTCTTTTTCGAGAGGTCCACCACAGATGAAGCCACCAATACTCCTGCTTGTTTACTATTGTCCTCGGGATAATCTATATGGCCAAATCGATAATTAGTTTCATTGTTAATTGCAGCTGGAACTAAAAATTCTGTTCTTGGACCTAGATTGATGTCTTCTTTGGCTATTACTGTTTGCGTATATTCAATTTCGTTATTTAATCCAAAAAGGCTTATTTCTTCAAATTTAGATAGCATTTCATTGTTTTTTAAATCAAGTTTGAAGCCAAACTTCTTCAGAAAATCTAGCCCGATTATGCAAGGATCTGTTATGTCAGCCACATAAGCCGTATGATAATATTTGCTTCCTCCAAAGTTGATGGTTAAATTGGCCTTTCCATATATGCCTATCTTGTCGCCCGTCACAGTTTGCAGGGTAACGCAGGGTGGAGTCCAGATGAGTTTACATTTCAGTTTTCGAGCCAAATCTTCTCTTATTATTGTTATATTGGCTCCTGTATCGACAATCATACGGCACTGAATTCCGTTAATAAAGCCTATCACATATAATTCATTATCACCGCCACTCATTTTTGATATCTGGAGGATCTTCAGGTGGGGCTTTTCATTCTCTGGCAACCTCCGCCCCGCGAGATGGCCAAAATTTAGTTTCCCTGCTGACTGTTTGAATTTATCTCACGTTCGTGGATTTTGGGGCAATTTCTTCGGAGATGTCCTATATCACCGCATCCCCAGCACGTGAGATTCTGTCTTCTTGAGCTTGTTCTTCCGTATTTCAAAGCTTCAAGCTCTTGATTTATTTTCCTAATTTCTTTCAAGAAGTCGATGTCAGTGTCGGAGCTTTTGTTTACCGTTGCCCCTCGAACTGAATGACGATCTTTTCGGCTGGCTTGTGTAGCTGCTTCCAACTTTAAGGCATATAGTAATGCAGCCTTTAAATCCTGCACATCTGCCATTCGTACCGCTCTCTGCACTTCTGGATCTTTTATTCCGTCTACAAAATATTGCAGTGAGAGCATTTCCCGTACATTTGTTGGGCAGTCAATGAATGCTAAATTTGCAAGTCGTTCAATTTCCGAGGCAAACTCTTGAAGGGTTTCACTCGATTTTTGATGGCGGCTCTTCATTTGTATTCTCGTATAATCTTTTAAAATTTTTTCTCCGAATCTCATTTCAAGTGCACAACTTAGAGTCTCAAAATTGAGTTGCGTCATATCGGGCAATGTTTGCAGCACGTCGGCGGCTTCTCCTCTCAAAGATGCTGCCAGTTGACAAGCTTTCACCTCGTCACTCCATTCGGCTACTATGGTGAATTGGGTCTTGTAAACTTGCCAGGAACTCTTTCCGTCGTATGTCGACAGCTTAATGTGCACGGGAGAAGCAGGCGGATTCCTAAATTCTTCATAATTACCACTAGACGCTGGAAGCTTCTTCTCAAGATCTTCTACTCTTTTATTTAGCTTTATATCTACGTCAACTATTTTCTCTTCAACATTAATTATTCCATTCTGAATTTTATCTTCTACTTCCTGTATTTTCTCTTCTACCGAACCTATTCTTCTCTCTACCGACGAGAACTTTTCTTCAAAAGTTTTCTTCATTTCTTCTTGACCTTTATCAATTTTATTTGTCAACTGTTTCATTCTTTCTTCGTTTTTATTCATTTTATCCGCAACTCTTCTTGGCCTTTATTCATTTCTATCTTTATGCCATTGATAGCATCTAACAGTTCTTTCAGTTGTCCGTCCATTGTTCTCGTTTTCGCCATAAGATCCCGACTCCTGACACCAAATGTTGCAGCGTATATAGGGTTCTTTTGATCTTATGGTTAGACAACTTCAAACTCTTGCTTATAGAAAAGTAGAAGATAATTTATTTACAGAACTTCAGAACAACAGAGTCTTCGAAACTCACAAATATTTCTAGATATTCAAAAATAATTGTTCAAATCTATCGTATAAGTGCAGATATAGATTCCAGAGACTCTTTATACAACGTCTCAACACTAAATCACATTCAAAATAACGTAAATAAGACTCAAGCAAACTTGCTTAACAAACGCGTTGTTCTCTCAATGACTGACTGGTAAATAATAACAACAGCTCGTATCCGGCTCTCCTATATATAGTCTCGCCGCAGGTGCTGGAAATTTCTAGAACCATCTCGAAAAATCCACGGAACAACATTCAATGTATCAGTATATCAATAGGGGGGTTACCATAGAGTAGGGAAGGGTTACCATCGCCAACAATCGCCAAGTTTGTCGCCAACTTGGCGATATATCGCCAAATTTGGCGACCAAAATTAGTCGCCAAAAGTGACGCCAACTTGGCGATATTTTTATTATTTCGACCATCTGCCGTAGACATACACTGAAAATAATGGACAAGTTTGCTTGATAACAGAGACAATGTAACAAAAACTAATATTAGTATAGGAATGGAGCTTAATAAGATTATTTACATTATTTTACAGTACAAACACAAACTATTTACAAAATTCGTAACAGTATGATGAAACAGTATCATTGTTAAAACAGAAATTGACTATGGTATACCCATTTTCTATAAAAACTTTCGAATGTCTGAACAGTTAGCTAATCATATGATTAAAAAGTTCTTGTTTTATTGAGACTACTCACTTTTAATTTGTTGCATAACTATAAAAAAAGGTATACAATTATCCTAAGCTTATACACAGATTCCAGTAAATCAATAAATAAGAACTTTGTTAAATCACCATAAAAAGATAAATTAAACAGGACGCGTTTCGAGCTGCAAAATTACTGCTCGTCAGCAGCTGATCCAAACACGTGTCACAACGGACAGAGTGGAAATAACAGTGAAAATTCATTTCAACATGTCACAGTAACATTTTCACTGTTATTTCCACTCTGTCCGTTGTGACACGTGTTTGGATCAGCTGATAACGAGCAGTAATTTTGCAGCTCGAAACGCGTCCTGTTTAATTTATCTTTTTATGGTGATTTAACAAAGTTTTTATTTATTGATTTATATTTATCGCCAGTTTTCGGTGTTTCTCAATACAGATTCCAGTATTTGGTATAGTTTTCAAACCAAAATTACATCTTTTTACAAATGTTTCTTTTTGAAAATTAAACAATATTAAGATTTCTCGGAACACTTAAAACAGAAATAATCTGTATATAAAATATCACTATACCTAAAATCATATCGAGTATAAGTAATTACAAATACATTCAGTTCAATAATTAATTTTGTTTAAAACCACGATACACTGTAAAACATTTGTGTAACGTTACTCCATAAAATTAGTGGCAGCCTTGCTGCTAGCAATTTTATGCAGTACTTTAAACGATAAAACTGGTGTAACCTTGCAATTTTACACTTGCTATGTTTGAATACCGCCATTATAAAAGTGAAAAAAATTACTCCATAGAATGGAGGTAGCAGCTGCCACCATTTTTATGGAGTAACGTTGCACAAATGTTTTGTAGTGCGGCTTAAACTCGTGCAGCGCACTAAATTCAAAAAAAAAAAATCAAAAACTTTTTAAGTACATGAAAATTCTATATTGTACTTGAAAAAAAATGCATAAACATTCATAATTATTCTGGACAAGAAATTTAAACTTTTGCTTGACTACTTTATTGAAATTTGTTACTTCAATTTTTTTCCGCTAATTAGAATTTGCTTTTAGAAATTCTACATATGTGCATATTTTCATTTAAACAAATTTTGCAATTTTATACAATAATATATAAGTTTAATGCATAAAGCAATATGATATTGACTTTTTTGGTTTATAATATTATTCCTGCCCAGAGTACGTTACAAAAATATTGTGTTCGAGATTATAGTGACAAGTCACAGTGAAATACCGTGTAAGACAAATTCACATATTTTTACATTATTCTAATTTTTTTTCTGTCTAAACTTTTCTGTCACTTGAGAGATTTTATATGTTTCTAAACCGATTTTTGCGTTGATTTCAAATCTGGTATCAGTTTTTTCGATTACGGATATTGTTTGACAATAAGGAACACAACACTAAAAATATTTTATATTAAAATTGCTTCAATAACAAAAAAATAATAAATTATTTTTAATCAAAAACTAGTCATGATAGAGGGATACGGTTTAAGATTTTAAAAAAGTATAAAAATCTCGTTTAGAAAACATTATGTTAGTCTAACGGCCACTGCTATAAAGTTGAAAGTAATGTATAAATTATACCCTTGAAAAATATGCAAGTTACGATTCATAATTGGCAGATAATTATTATACATATGGAAGCTATGACAGTTGTCTGAATCAAATGGTACAGTAGACATTACATAAAAAAGCCAGTCTAATATTTACTGTACCTAAAATTCGCAAAGTACGCCACAAAATGCTTAAATTTGCATTTTCAAAACATGTAATATGAAAAACTGGATGAATTGGTAAAAATCTAAAATTAGATTTGGAATCGTTGCAAGAAACAACTAATTTCTGCTCAAAATATCATACATTGTTATCCAGAGTTTTGTACGTTATCTGCTTTGTGTAAACCGACTTCATTGCAAACCAACATAATGTGGAGTGAAGTGGTCAAAAATGATATTTAGAAAGAACTCTAATCACTTAATAATATAGAAATAATTCGTTTTAACACACACTGCTGTTTATTATATCCTGTTCATAAGAATTATGTGCAGTTCATTTTACTTAAGCAATACCTTCATTTTTCAATGTTTGACGTTTATCGAAATGAAATGTTGTCAGGTGAATGTGTTTATATTTCATATACTGTCACTTTTGTCCATCAGACATTATGTATTTCAAAAGCAGAAAGCATTATGTAAATGTTATTCTTGATTAGTATTTACTAGTAGTAGTTAAATAGCAGTATTTCGCAGCAGTAAAGAAAATGAATATAAATTTTGCTGCACAAGATTATCAACTATTGCTTAAAATGCGTAATAGCAATATTCAAAGCAAAACTCTTAATAAATAAATTTTGTATATCTGTATCGAAACATAAACTGGAACAGGAGCTTTTCGAAAATATAAAGACATATATGAAAGATGTTTGAAAATCACTGTTAGTGGAGAATAACCTTTACTTGTTATTCCATCATTCATGTTCAAGCTGTTTCATAATAATACGCCTTTAAACATAAGTTGTCAATGCTTATTCCAGACAGATAGCACAAGTAGAATAAAGTATAAGAAAAGTGACAGGACAGGAAAACAAAAAGCAGAAAACTTCATTTCACTCAAAAGCACTTACATAAGAAATCGGTAAAATCAAAATTAAATGTAATCAAACAGGAATGGCGGGTCGTAGATGCAACTATGGCTTAAAAAATATTCCAATTTTCAATAAAAGCTTGACTTGACTTGTTTTTATCAAGATGGCACTTGTTATCTCGCGTAGAATTTTTAGTCCATATGATATAAAGTTATTTTAGTCTTTTTTGCCTTTTAGAACAAAAATTGTATCAATCAGAACAAAACGTAATATTATGGCTAAAAACATATTTTAAAAGGATTTTGTATGACTTATTAAATTTCCACATTGTTTCCTCAAAAATATTGTGAAATAAAATATTTATTTCAAGGAATATTAAATAACAAAACCAATTCCTAAAATATTGAATTTAATTGAAACGCTATAACAATGTCACACATTATTTGCGATATTATAAATTGAATCTTATATTTCACTAACAAAAGAAACAAGAGAATGACATTCTTAATTTTTTTACCTTGCTACAAAAGAAAATAATGCTATTTAATACAAATACTGCTCTTTGACGCAGATTAAATATTCAAACATTTCAAGAGATAACTTTGATAAATTTAGACGAGCAAAGCATTTGAAAACTGAACAATAAATTTAAAATCAATGAAAATTTTAAGAACTGAAAATATTCATAAAAAAGATTAATGACATTAAAATATTTTTGATATATCAGCCATCGCGATTTAATTTAAATCTAAAGATATAGTAAATTAAATTGAAAAATATATTATACTTAGGATTTGGGATATTATTTTCTTTAAATAAATAAGTGCGATCTGGATTTACATATAGAGTATTTCAAAATCATGAACACAAATACATTCGGCTGCATTTCACCAACCGTACATTGCATAAAAATATATAAATTAAGTATAGATATTCGTGATAAAAAATATTAACTAAAGATAAAAACAAGTTAAAACTTAAAACTTTCTCTTTCCTCGTACATGTTAATATTTTTAAATTAGCTGTCACAGTGCTAAAACTAAATGGCAATCTATGCCCATGTGAGGATTTTAAAGGTATGAAACTCCGTGCTTTAGTTCTTGAAATAGGACTGTTGCGGATATCGGAAAAAATTCAATATAAAAGAGCCACCTATTAGGTAATTTATACCAAAGCATAAGCAGAAATAACACTTATCAAAGTATATCTGAATTTGAAGTTTGATAAAAATCCGTGCATTAATTCTAGAGATGCAGCTATTGGAGAAATTTTGAGAAATATCAGCATAGAAGTGCCACCACTTGAGCGATTTACATCAAAATATAAAAAGCATCAATTCATACCAAGAACTAGCTGAATCTGATGTTTCATAGAAAATGAGGTTCCATGCATTAGTTTTTAAGAAAAAGCTGTTGTGTAAATCTTAAATTATGCAGCATAGCAGTGCCATTTGATGATCAATTTAAACCAATAACTAATCAACATGAATTTATATCAGGGTCTAGATAAATATAAATGTTTATTAAAATCTGAGCATTAGTTCCTGAAACACAGCTGTTGCATAAACCGCAAAATATGCAGCATAGCAGTGCCACCTGTTGATCGATTTATACCAAAAAGTAATTAGCATAAATTTATATCAGGAAATACTTAAAAATAAATATTTATTAGATTCCGTCCATTAGTTATTGAGATAGAGCGTCCACAAAATTTATGTCCCATATACATAGACACTCAGCGTCACAGAAAATTTTTTTGTAAAAGCATGTTTTTCGGAATCTCTGACTCCTACAACCTATCATATATCAAAAACCAGAATTTCGAAATTCTCCCAAATGCAAAATTTTGTTCTTTTAAAGACAGAATAAAGTAAAAATATGTAAAGATCTATTTTTGCAGAAGATAGTTTGATTAAGAACTAGAAAATAACAATCGACTTCAGTACAGATATAAATTAAAATAAATATGTGCAACTGATCCATGTATTATTTTACAGCAGTACAAAAATTATGGGAATAGCTGTAAAATTATAGTACTGAAAATAATTTTAAACTGATATATGATATTTAAAGTAAATTTATCGGATAAGCAACTAAGTGATTGTGGATTTTGTCAACAGATGCTATAACATTCTTTTTCTTTTGTCAACTGTTCAAAACACCTAATCTACACTCAAAAGCCAAATCATTTTGATTACCTACCTAATAGCGTATTGGCCCACCTTTTTGACGCAAAACAGCTGCAAGCCATTTTGGCATGTATGCCACAAGTTTATGACAGTTGACAAGCGATAAAGTGTATTACTTGTTCAAGCAGCGGTCATACACGTCTGGGATATTGCAAAATATAAAAAGTTTTGAGCACTGGGCTGTTCTTGGATGACATACGCAATGTCCTCTGTCGGATTAAGATCCATCGAGTTCGGCAAGCAGGATGCTAATTGAAATTAAGTATCGTGTTCTTAGAAGCAATCGAGCACACGTTGAGGTATGTTACCTGGAGAAAGGTGCAAATGATCTGCAGTGATATTCAGATAGGCCAGGGGATTTATTGTTTTTTCTATAACTTTCACAGGTGCCAGGGACCCCCATGAGGACGTTCCCTATAGTTTAATATCACCGCTGTGTATCCCCTAATGTATAAGGGAGAGTAACAGTTTGCATAGAATACGGTGTACCCAAAAGCGGCCATCGACGTGTTGAAAGATGAATCGTGTTTCATCCAACAAGGAAACTTTGTCTCTAAACATTCTCGTGTGTCAATTTACAAACAATGTTTGGCGAAGTTAAAGCGAAATACAAATGATTTTTAATGTCGATTTTTTAGTATTAACAAAACATTGATAAATCATAGTACACTGAAAATTAAAAAACAGTCTAAACCAGGGCGCGAAATTTCCACTCGCCAGCTCGCCATTGACGAGTAAATATTTAAGGTTGGCGAGTAAGTTTCATCTTTTAAAATGTTATGCTTTAAATCAAACTATGCGCAGTGAACACGGAAGTATTTCACAATGAAGCGATGGTATTTATTTTTCAAAAGACGTAAAAATCCTTCTTCGCCTATTTCTTCGTCTTTCCTGCGGAGAAATGAAATTCTCCTGTCTGCATTCATACTCCCCCACTTTCATACCACGTACGCGCCAATACCGAATCAGATCGCTCTGCGCAAAGACATTCAGGTTTCGTCACATAAGCGCAGCTGTTTGAAATACTGTAGAAAATAAACCTTCTCCCATTAAATACTTTGCTTCTTTCGGTTTAGCATTTTTCTTGTTCTGTGGTAGTTGGCGGCAGAGGCCGATTAAGGTTGTAGGGCAAAGGCCCAGCACCTTTTTTGGGACCCCCTCGCACCAAAATATTAGCTAGATTTCCCATCCCACCGGGAGTATTCGAAAGGTATTATTATATTATCATACAATTGACAAGTTAATCAAAATCATTTTTGGTTTGTGAAAAAATAATTGCGTACAATGCAATATTAAGATTTCTTTCTAAAAATTTTTATTAAACTTGTGTGTTTCTCAGAAGTGGGTCCGAGACCACGGCCTAGTTGGCCTGTATCGTAATCAGCCATAGTTGGCGGTAATCCTGGATGGTAATTAAAGTGGTATTCTACTTAATTTTTTTTTATTAATGTCATGAAGAAAAGTCTCTTTAATGAAAAAATAGATTCTATATTGGCAGAGTCGGCAGAATTTATATTCCCATCACTGACAATGAAAGATATGCTGGAGAAAGTTTAAACTGAAAAATGTTCAGTAAGATTTCCCAATTTGCTGCTCCAGATCCTAACATTTTGTGCCGTTTTACCAGTAATTTTCATGTGAGAGAGGGTTCAGCTGTCACAAGAGACTCAAGACAGCATACAGAAACTCTGTGAAGACTGTGACAATGAACGATTTGCTCAGAATATCTGTTAATGGACGCACACTGGCAGAGCTTGACCCAACAGCTGCAATTGATAAGTGATATTTCAGTACAGAAAGACAGCGTTACACAAGCCAGAAGTGCTAATAGTACATGGACTTGTCATTGGTATGTACTTCTGTAATCCTGAAACCTTTTGGCAAGCTTATTGTATGTTAATGTAATTTTTTTTCTTTTTGCAGTGAATGTTTCGTTTTATTAATTTCTGCATTTTTTTTAATCAATTGCAAGTTTTTCGTATTATATTTGTTAATATTTAAAAAATATTCCATAATTTTTATAAATGTAAAATATTCTAGATTTAACAGACAGCTCTTTCTTAACAATCGTCAATTTAAATTAAATTTGTCATAAATATTGCTTTTTTTGCGCAGGTATGAGGGTTGACGTTGTTGTCTGAATAAGTGTAAAATAGTGGCGAGTAAAACGTTTATTCCGGCGAGTACCTTTTAAGTCGAAATTTCATGCCCTGGTCTAAACACTGCTTTTTCTGACCAACCCGCGTCAAAAATACTAAGATGACTTAATCTCTAAAGAAAGTCATGGCTATAATGCTCTGAGACGCATCATTCTCGTTGATTACCTTACAAAAGGCATGATTTCGTGATAAAAAATCTCTCTCAACAAGCCAATGCAGCATGTAGTACACCTGTGTCATTGCTGTGGCAAGATTCTATGGATTAGGATACGAATTGCTTCTGTATCCACCATATTCCCCAAATATAGCCTCTAGCGATTATTTTCCATTTAAAAATATGAAAATTTGATTCCTTGGAAAAAATTTGGTTCTAACGTTAAGGTTATTACTGAAACAAACGGCTATTTTGAAGGGTTAGAGAAATCATATTTTTAGAGGGGACATAAAATACTAAAAAAAAATGGTAAGCAGAGTAAATCGAATTAAAAGGAATAATAAAGTACACTTTTGACATAAAAATATGTTTTTCTTCTCAAGGTCATGACCTTATCATACAGCCCTGATATACAGCAATAAATACGCTTTTACTTCACAAATAAATCTGAGTCAACGCTGATAAAAGTACAAGTTGCTTAATCGATTCAGTACTGTTTATCAGAAGCAAACACCGACTTTATTACTGAAGCTTGTGTAAATTGTTTAATATTTGTATTTAGCAGTGTTAAAAAATTATTTTCAGAATTGTATAAATGGGGTTTACCGGTACTGTCAGTAACCAGCTTTTATTTACAGTTTAGTTTCAGGCGTTATCATCAAGCTTAAGCACTATGTATGTCTCTATTTAACTTTTTTGTATAAAAATAAAGAGACAATTCTTTAACGTCTTTTTAATTTTCCTGATTTCTAATAAATAAACAAAAAAATCGCTGTTTTTTCTTAATTCTGTTTGGTATTAGCGGATTTTTGGAATCGTGTGATTCTACTGTGCTATGTTTTCCGAACAAAATAGAAAAAAAATGTTTAAAAATGTTAATAATAAAAGTAAACAGCTATCTAAAAAAAATAGAAGTTAACTTAATCCATAAAAATTTTATTTTTTATGTACTCTGAAAACACGCTCTTCTTTCCAGCATTATATAGCAGAATATATTTTTATGAATGAATTTAATGGAACTGTAATATATAAAAATAAAAAAGAATACTGCCCAGTTAAACTGAAGGCATTGAGCTCACAGGCTACAAATACTAATTGCACATTAAAGCTTTATATTTTCAAGGGTTAATTCCGTTCGAAAAAAAAAATTAAGAAGGGGAAACAGCTCTCCCCTTTTCTCTTTTTTTATACTTAATCACTGAACCTCCTATACTATCAAAGACATGCTTTATCATATAAAAAATCTATATCCAAAATTCAGAGCAAATTAGATAATTCTTAATAAAAACCCATTTAGCATTTATATAATTTAAAAAGAGTTATCCCCCTCTTTTATACTTAACCATTAAACTTCCAAAACTATTCAGAGATTTGAACGAAATCTGAAAATTCTGCTTGAAAAACCCATTTGTATAAATTAAGGGGGGGGACATTAGAACCCCTGTTCCCTTTATTTATACTTATTCAATGAACACCTAATAACAGTCACGGAATCGCCTCATCAGAATGATCCTAATCTAAATTTTGAACGAAAATTAATTCTGCATGAAAATCCCATTTATTTCAACTAACGGGGGGGGGCATTAGAGCCCCTGTTCCCCCTATTTATACTTATTCAATGAACACCTAATAACAGTCACGGAATCGCCTCATCAGAATGATCCTAATCTAAATTTTGAACGAAAACTTAATTCTGCATGAAAATCCCATTTATATCAACTAACGGGGGGGGGGCATTAGAACCCCTGTTCCCCCTATTTATACTTATTCAATGAACACCTAATAACAGTCACGGAATCGCCTCATCAGAATGATCCTAATCTAAATTTTGAACGAAAACTTAATTCTGCATTAAAATCCCATTTATATCAACTAACGGGGGGGGGGGCATTAGAACCCCTGTTCCCCCTATTTATACTTAATCAATGAACACCTAATAACAGTCACGGAATCGCCTCATCAGAATGATCCTAATCTAAGTTTTGAAAACTTAATTTTGCATGAAAATCCCATCTATATCAACTAACGGGGGGCATGAGCCCCCCGTTCCCCCTCTTATACATATCGAATGAACTCCAAAAACTAATCAGGGAAGCGCCTTGTCAGGATATACCTACATACAAAATTTCAAGTGGATCGGATATTTTTATCATGAGTTATCGCGTTACGTACATACGAACATACATACAGAACGGACGGGCACATAAGCTCTCAGGCTATGATAGCCTGTGAGCTAAAAATGTAACATCCAATAAAAAAAGGAAATTTAATACAAAGCAATAAAAAAGACAGTCGTTGAATTTTGAATTTCCTTTTTCACAAAACTATGCTATTTTACTTTCAAAGGAATTTAAAAATATCAATTTCTCCTCAGAACAGCACTATGGCATAATCCATTTTATTAAGAATTTCAAAAACAAGGAAACGGAAATGAAACTATTTCGTCAAACTGTTTACAAGCATTGAAAATTTTTCGGCAGAATATTTAAATTCTTTAAATGCTATCTTTTTAAAAATTTAACATAAATTGAACAAAAAGTATGTCCGTAATTCAATATTTTCTTGGGAATTTAAAAAGAATGATAATGGTTTTTTTTTTTTTTTTTTTTAATAAGTAATGAAACATGTTATTCAAATTAACAAAAATATTTGTAATTTTCATTTCGAAACATATAATTACGAAAGAAAAACAAAATTATTTAAAGGAAATTTATTTCTGATATTTTTAAATATACTTTAAAAAATTAAATTGTTATTAAGGAATTACAAAGGCATTTTTATTTCTTAACTGCACAGGCAGAAAAATAATATAATTTTAACAGTAAATGTTTAATTGAAGTAGATGAGATTCTTAAAATAATGTAGCTGCAAAAAATTAAAAATAGGTCAAAAGGATTTTTTATTATCTCCAGTTTCTAAACTTTTATTTATACTAGATATATATGATTTAAATGGGAATTTCATTACATACACTTATGCAGTTTTTGAAAAGATAATTACCACGAATTATGTAATGCAAATATAATTATGATTAATTTTCCGATTAATTATCAGCTTCAAATAATTGAATCGTGTTAGCAGAAAAATGAAATATTTTTAACAGTTTTTGTTTAATTGAATTGAATTTCATGAAATTGCAGAAATAATTTAACTGCATTTTTTAGCAATCTGATGTTCACTTATTAAATGTTATACAATGCAAGTTTCTTATACAAAAGAAAAAATAACTGATAGAACATCACCACTTAACACTCGCTCCATTTTCCCACAATCTTTAGTTAAATATAGTAATTGGTCATATTTTATATAAACTACTTTTGTTTTAGTTTATGGTGTTTGCTTTAAAATATTATTAAATCCTCCCATACATTTAAAATAAATTAATTTAAGGGTAATTCCATAGAAAACTATCATTTTGAGGAAGAAATAATGTTAATATATTTAATTTAATGTCATGATTTGAAAAATTATTTTTTATCCTCTATAAAATTTTTTAAACAGATGGCATAGTAACCGGCTTTTATTTCCAGATTGGTTTCAGGCATTTTCATCAAGCTTAAGCTTTCAGTTTGTCTCCATTTAATTTTTTTGAATAAAAATAAATGCACGTTTGCTTTATAGACGTTTTAAAAGGTTAATAATATATGTAAACAGCTATCTAAAAATATAGAAACCAAATTAGTTTATTTAAATTTTATTTTTACCTGCATTCTCAAAACGTATTCTTCTTTATATGCTTTTATGAATGGGTTTAATAAAAATCGTAATATATAAAAAATGCAACATGCAATAAAAAGGGAAATTTAATACAAAGCAATAAAAAAGGCAATCATTGAATTTTGAATTTATTTTTCTACAAAACTATGCTATTTTATTTTCAAAGGAATTTAAAAATATCAATTTCCCCTCAGAAAAGCACTCAGACATAATCCATTTTATTAAAAATCTCAAAAACAAGAAAACGGAAATGAAACTATTTCGTCAAGCTGTTTGCAAGCATTGAAAATTTCCCAGTAGAATATTTAAATTCTTTAAATGCTCTCCTTTTAAAAATTTAACATAAATGGAACAAAAAGTATATCCGTAATACAATTGTTTCTTATGAAATTCAAAAGAACGTATAAAGTATTTTTTTTAAATAAAAAATGAAATATGTTATATAATTTAACGAAAATATATGTAATTTCCATGTCCGTAATTCAATAGTTTCTTTGGAATTTAAAAGAAATGCATAATGTATTTTTTTTAATAAGTTATGAAACACATTATATAATTAAACGAAAATATTTCTTAATTTTATTTAGAAAGAGATCAAAATTATTTGAAAAAAAATTAGTACCAAAAAAAAAAATATTTTAATATACTTTTTTAAAAATTAAATTATTATTAAATGAAATAAAAAAGAGTTGTTTATTTGTTAATCGTATCGGAAGAAAAATTAAAATATTCTAACAGTCTTTGTTTAGTTGAAATAGGTGAAATTCTTGAATTAATGTAGCTGCAAGAAATTAAGGACATGTTTAAAAGGCTTTTTTTATTATCTGCAGTTTCTAAACTTTTACTTTATACTAGATAGATGTGGTTGAAGAGGTTATTTCATTTTCTACGCTTATACAGTCTTCGAAAAGATATTTCTTGCTCGTTATATGTAACCAGTATGTTACACAAATGAACAATTAACTCATGAACATTACCAAGAACATCACTCATTAACAATAAACATCACCATTCAACTCTTGCCCAAGCTTACCAAAATCTTTATTTAAAAAAAATCGTTATAATTTATTTAAGCTACATTCGATGCTAGTTTACAGAACCTACTTAAAGTACTACTTAAGTTTTACTATATATAAAATATTATATTTAATATAATATCATATTTAAAATTGCTTGGAAATTATTAAATGCTTCCATACAGTTAAAATAAATTAATTTAAGCGGGATTCCACAGAAAACTATCATTTTGAGCGGGGAAAATAAAATGAATACATTTAATTTAAGCTGATGATTAGAAAACTAGCTATTTTTATCATCAATAAAAAATCCTAATAAGATGTCATTGTAAATTACTATTCAGAAACTAAGTTGATTGTCTTTGTAAAGTGATAAGGTTACAACAGTTACAAAATAAAAGTTACGTAAGTTACATATCACTCACCTGCAAGAAAAGGGTCATATCTCGAGAAAAGTAAATTTGACAGGAGAGGCAAAATAAAATTTGCATAATTTTATTGTAAAATGAAATTGTAGCACTTAGTTCTGCATACATGATTAACAAGTTGGAAACAGCCCATGAAGCATAGCAAATGAGGTGCGCTCGCACGATAACGACATTTTAAAAATATCACTCTCATATCAATCTCATAAAATTGTAAATAGTTAATTACAATTAAAATATTCACCAAACAATGTTCTCCCTACACCATCATGTAATGGAATATTTTTGTGTGGCCTTGTAAGTCAATAACAACGCGACAGATTATGCACGACAGTTATGCAGGACATATTTGCACGACAGATTATGCAAAGTGCATATTGTAATATGTGCTTTATCGATGCATATCAATTTTGTTATGTTCGAATGAGTGTAACACCATTAAAATGCATTTGAATGATTGCTCCTGTAATTGATCTATGCATCCGAGTTTCATAAAATTTGAAATGACTCGACAAAATTATGTAATAATTATATATTTTAAATTTCAAACGATTCGGCTAGGTAGCTTTTACGTTGTTATATGCGGACAGACGGACGGACTGAACGACAACTATAGGTGCTACGTATTTACATAATTACGAACGCTCCTAAAAAAATGTTTAAAATCTAAAAATCTTAAGAACAAAGTCATAAGATGATGTTTGGATATTTTAAACTCCCCATACAATCCATCCCCCTTCTGTGGTCGCAAATGAGCATATAGTGTAATGAATGTATTTCCGTTAAATCTACACTTATAAAGCTGTTGGTGTAGCAAGACACAAGTATGATAGACCCATTAGTGGAATAAAATTCAAAATACATTTTTTGCAAGATGTGTCACTTTTCTTGCGGGTGAGCGATGTGCAAATATACTTTTCTCATTTTTACTGTTCAGAAAGAACTTTAGAAAGTTGTTTTCATAATTTGTGTTTACGTATTGTTGTCAAAAACATAAATTCACTTTTTTTAACTAAATAGTTTTTATAATTTTTGAAGTGAAAACTTCTTTAGCGGCGCTGAGCACTTTTTGTATGGGTAAAAACTTCCAAACTCGCGTCAGGGTCACGTGATGCTGATCGAAAAAGCGTAAGATCGAGGGGAAGGGAGAGGAACTAGTATCTCCCACTCTTTCGACCGTGCCTGAGTGTGCTGCTCCGTTTAGGCGGCACAGGGCGCTTGCGCGAATGTCCGTGTGTGTTTTTTAAAGTTATAATTGTATTTAAGTTTAACAACTTATACTGTTAATAGATGGAATAAAACGTTATGAAAGAAAAAGTATGACATTGTGCATTGATTACACTGCAGTTTCCAACTACTTTTTTTCATTTTTTTTTATTGTATTTAAATAATAACAACATAAATTGATACCAAATAGAATAAAAAGTTAAGAAAGAAAAAACATGACATTGCACATCAATTATGCTGCACTTTCCAACCATTTTTTTCAATTCCTTAAATTTTCAATTGTATTTAAAGTTTAACAACTTACATTGTTATCAAATTGAATAAAAAGTTAAGAAAGAAAAGACATGACATTGCTCATCGATTATACTACACTTTTCAACCAATTTTTAAAATTATAATTGTATTTAAAGTTTAACAACATATACTGTTACCAGAAGGAATAAAATGTTAAGAAAGAAAAAATATGACATTGTGCATCAATTATGCTGCACTTTCCAACCACTTTTTTCAGTTTTTTTAATTTTTGATTGTATTTAAATAGTAACAACATAAATTGATATCAAATGGTATAAAAAGTTAAGAAAGAAAAACATGACATTGCACATCGATTATGCTGCACTTTTAAACCTTTATATATATATATATATATATATATTCAATTGTTTTTAAAGTTTAACAACTTATATTGTTATCAAATGGAATAAAATGATAAGAAAGAAAAGACATGATATTGTACATTGATTATGCAGTACTTTCCAACCAATTTTAAAAATTGTAATTGTATTTAAACCTTAACAACTTATACTGTTACCAGAGGGAATAAAATGTTAAGAAAGAAAAAGTATGACATCGCGCATTGATTACATTGCACTTTCCAACCATTTTTCTATCTTTTTTTTTAATTTTTGATTGTATTTAAATAGTAACAACATAAATTGATATCAAATGGTATAAAAAGTTAAGAAAGAAAAACATGACATTGCACATCGATTATGCTGCACTTTTAAACCTTTATATATATATATATATATATATTCAATTGTTTTTAAAGTTTAACAACTTATATTGTTATCAAATGGAATAAAATGATAAGAAAGAAAAGACATGATATTGTACATTGATTATGCAGTACTTTCCAACCAATTTTAAAAATTGTAATTGTATTTAAACCTTAACAACTTATACTGTTACCAGAGGGAATAAAATGTTAAGAAAGAAAAAGTATGACATCGCGCATTGATTACATTGCACTTTCCAACCATTTTTCTATCTTTTTTTTTAATTTTTGATTGTATTTAAATAGTAACAACATAAATTGATACCAAATGGAATAAAAAGTTAAGAAAGAAAAAACATGACATTGCACATCAATTATGCTACATTTCAATACCATTTTTAAAAATTTTAATTGTATTTAAAGTTAACAAAATATACTGTTACCAGATGGAATAAAAAGTTAAGAAAGAAAAATCATGATATTGTGCATCGATTATGCTGCACTTTCCAACCATTTTTTTAAAAATTGTATTTAAAGTTTAACAACTTATATTGTTTGATTACTATTCAATTTGTTGCAAGTTTCAGAAGATACGGTCGTCCAGCAGCAGGAGTAGCTATTTATAAAAGGTTGTTTGATGTAATGGGCATATATTTCCACAATTCATATGAATGTGCATGTGAGGTACACCAGTATGTTTAGTAGTAATGTTTTTGATATCAGTGATATATGTGTTTGTTGTTGCCACTCTGAAAATGAAAAACTAATTGTATTGGTTGCCATTTATATTTCACCGGATAAGTCTTTAAGTGCAAATGAGAATTTTTGTATGAAAATTTATTTATTTGTTCTAAAGAGGCTTCTGCATTACTTCAAGATAGAATTGGAAAGAGATTTGATGATTTGCCGATGATTTTGAGGTGGGATTTCAACATCAACTTTGTGGATGATGAAAATCTACAATTAATTGAATTTTTAAATAGAAAATTTGATTTAACAATGACCAACCATCGCAATCTTAGCACAGAGAGATAAAAAATTACAATTGATGCAGTCATTACAATATATTTAAATAGAGTTGAATCAAAATTGTTTGCTATATATTTTAGTTACCATAAACCTATAATATCAAATCTAGAATATAATGATGATGATGATGATGATGGAAGAATTGTTGAAATGGGGATGAAAATTCATAAGTTTTATGGGTATTTATTTCAAAGAATACCAACTGACGATATTTCATATTTCATGCATTTGTAAATTTATGTTTTAAGCAATAGATTGCAATTTTTGTATGTAAAATAATATGCATTATTTTTCATGTACAATAGCGCATTAAATGAAAATTGTAATATAATTTTTGTAGCAGTAGTTTATAATAAGGAATAAAAACACTTCATTTAAAAGTATTTTCTGCACAATAAAATATGTCCAGACGACTAAAAAAATACACACATAATTGTTCAAGTTTTCACTTCTGTCGGCACTCCCGGAGTGCCTTTTTTTTTTTTTTTTTTTTACATTTTACTTCAATGAAAGCAACTGATGGATTTGCATACTATATATTACATCAATTACAGCCATTATAAATGAAATTTTCGGGATCAAAATAGAGATTAAAATAATCTGCATGTGTTTGTGTATTAAATCCTTAATAAAAAATATTTTCAATTATAAAAAACTGTCATAACTTCATTAGTGAGTTTTCTACACAACTTAAAACTAATAACTCTGATAAACAAATTTTAACGAATTTTCTGTTTCTCTATATATATTGGGTATTTCTTATAGATTTTAAGCTGCTGGGAAAGAATATGTTTGTAAAAATTTTCTATCACCCTCCAATTTTGAGAAATTTCATTTATACATTTCAGAGTATGTAGGCATTCTCATACATGCGTTTGATTTACACAAATATTCTTTTCTCTTATTACAACGATAGAAGATACAACAAGTAGAAATAGATGTCCCCCTAATAAATTCTATGTTAGCGACTTGAACAGACAGCGCTAGACGCACTAAACTTCCCGCTGCACAGGTCTGTAGATTAGTTCATTTAGAAACATAATAATCTGTAGAAGATGAATAAATATTAAGTCTTGAACTGAAGAATACAATATAATTTTCCATCTTTATTTATCGCGACACAAAACCACAAAGAAAACGAGTATATTCACTTTCATAACAAAAAAATCACTATTACATATCTATATCTCATACTACAATTTTCAGTTTTTATTTTAAACTCCTCGAAAGTTCCAGAAAATCATTTATCCGTTCTGCCGTTGCCATCTTTTTCAAAATCTGAAGAAACTTGAATTTAGCACAATATTCTGTCCGTGATAGTTCACTCAAAGCCATGGGGTCAGTCCTTGGCAATAGAGTTGGTCCTCAGCCGAGCATGTTCATAACAGAGTCAGTTCAGGGCAGTAGAGTTTGTCCGCAAAGCTCCTTGACTCTTACAATTCCCCCCTAAAAGAGCTCATTAGTGGCTTTTGACACAATGAAGCTTTAAAGTACATACACACAAAAAAAATATTAGCAAGGATGAGAGCAATGTGAATCTTCCCATTTCTTTTAAATTAAATATATACAAATACCACAATATATACACTAAATATAAGCATGAACAACAGAAACACCAAAATACATCAAAATTTAAAACATCATACAACTACCTCTTTTTTTTAACTTTCAGAACGTCACAAGTAGTTTTTGCAGTAATATTTCTAACTGGTACGGCTTCAGCCCACCGAGTACACAAGTCGACGGCACTTATCACAAACTTATGACCTCTACGAGAAGGCGGTTCCAAAGGACCAATGCAGTCCACACTCCACACCCCGAAAGCATTTTCAGGTCGAACCAAGGGACGTATAGGTATCCTATCTCTATATGTGACAGTTCTTCTTAATTGACACTGTTTGCAACTTGTACAGAACCTTTTAACATCTTGTTTCAATCCAGGCCAATAAAAGGAATACTTTATTCTCTGTTTTGTTTTCTGTTCTCCCAAATGACCCTTCAAAGAAATTTCGTGAGCAACAGATAAAATATACTGTCTCTTACACTGAGGTAACACCACCTGCTTCACATTTTCACCACAGACAACTTGAAAATGCATAAGAATACCTTCCTCTATAAAATAAGCACTTTTATTATTTTCAGCCATTTCCCAAATATTTCTTAAAGTATCATCAGCTTTTTGTAGTTTTATAAAAGATTCCTCTGTTTCCTTCTCACTCAAATCAAGTTCATCAGTTTCAAGATCAGACTTCAACTTTTCAACCTTTCCATGCTCATTGTACATTTCTAACTCATTTCCACCCTCCAAATCAACATCACCAGTGAGATCAGAGACATTCTCAACCTTCGTATATAATATAACCTTGTGGTTTAATGCTTCATAAGCAGTTAGACATATAAGCATCTCATTCACCAATTTCTTGGAAACGGCACAAGTTACCATTACATTTCCATGAATTTTATCATCTATTCTCATCGGTATTATTTTTAATGGAGCGACTTCACACTCTCCGAATGCTGAAGTTATCTCAATCTTTCCTTCTCCTTCAACTAATACATCCTTAACTAAGTCTTCCCGTATCACCGAAATCTGTGTACCAGAATCATAGATATCGTCCAACACATTACTTCCACATCTAATCCTAACCACTTCCAATTCATTACATTTTCCTTCTCTTTTTACGCAGGACGAAACAGGTATTGTTATTCTTTCAGTTAATATCGATGACTGCTCTTCTCCAACTTTCTCATTCAATTGCACTGAGCTCGTTTGTGCTCTTTGTACACCTTGAGTACCACGTTGATTTGGGCAAAATGAAGCCTTGTGACCCTCTTGTCCACACGAATAACAAGTAATTTTATTAGGTATCCGTGTACTTGCTTTATAAGTGCCAACTCTTGACTCATATCTGCGGTCCGATGCGAAACCAGGATTTCTATTATCAGTGTGCTTAGAATAAAATAAAAAATTACTCAAAATTACTCTTCTCTTCCGAAAATCTATCTTTCTTAACTAACTTCCTAAAATCTTGTCGCACACTTTCATATAAGTCAAGTTTCTCAGCGAAATCAGTAGGAGATACTATTTTAGGCCATTCATCCACGAAATGATCTCGAATCTCATCAGGCACTCTTCTTTTTAATTGATCAGTTACAATCAAATCTTTCAAAGAATTGAAATCAACAATTTTAAGTCTATCGATCCATTCTTGAAAATAACCATTTAATTCAAATACAAATTCTCGCCATATGCGTACAGGGTCTCTTTGATGTTCCATAAACTTTCTACGGAATCTCTCAGGACATAACTTAAACTGTCTCAGTAGAATCCCTTTAATATATTCATAATCATCAAATGTTTCCTCTGCCTCACGTGCGAGAACCTGTATAATATCGGACGGCAGCAAAACCAACAAGTTCGATACCCAATGTTTTGGATCTACACACATCCTCTTTGCTTGAGTTTCAAAAATAGATAAATACAAAACAATGTCGTCCTCCTTGACATTAAATTTCGGCATAAGTTTCGCAAATTCAATTCCATAATTATAGGTTTTCATTTTCAATCCATCAACTCCTGCTTTTTCGCTATCTTTCCATATCCTCAACTTCTCCAACTCAAACTCCCTCTCTTCTCTTTCCAACGCAATTTTTTCCATCTCCTTTCGTTTCGCTTCATTCTCTTTTCTCGTCTCTATCATAGTTTCCATCAATCCCTTCACAAACTCTACTTCATAGTTTTTACTCGCCATAATTAGTTGCTTTAAATCAGCTATTATTGCATCCGGTTCAGGGTGCTCTCCCAATTCTTCAGCCAAACACCGTAAATCTTCTTTATGAGCCTTACCCAAAAATGACATTGTTACTTTTTAAATAGTTTCTCAAAAGGGTAATAAACTGTCCAACAAATTCGCGAAAACTCAATTTAACCGTAACTCGGAATGACTAATCCAACACTCTAATAAACACCAGAAATAAGTCACACTTTGTAACTATATCACACACATAAATTCAATACCATTGCGAGCACCATAGCAATTTCAAAATTCAACACTTTCACATGTATAACGTCACAATACAACACTTCAACAAATACTACTTCATAAATCAATCCAAATTCATATTAAAACAAAATTATACGCACCACATCAATGAACACTCATCATAATTTATAAATCCTTCAATTAACATATATACACAACCAATACTCAATTACTCTCCGAAATATACACAGCCCTACTTTCATAGCAAAACATCTCGTATATAAAACCAACAATAAAAAAAATCACAACCAAAATCAATTCAAAATATCCTCCATTCAGCCGGCATTAGAAAACACCACTCCTATACTGCTACAATACTACTACACCTTAGCACTGACGTACTACTTAGTTACATTCAAAACAAATTCCTTTCCTTAACGTCAAAATATGAAATAAAATCGCAAAAATCTTAATAAATTTATCATAGATCTATACTAATAAAATAACAAATCGCTCTGTCTGTGTGTGTGTGTGTGTGTGTGTGTGTGTGTGTGTCTGCGATGGCTAGCAAAATCTATGGGACGTACGAAGCTCAAAATTTTTATGAGAGTAGCCCAATATCTCTCCTGATGCACCTGAGCTTCAGAATTTCGAAATTCTATTTATTAACTGAGTAATTAATTAAATTCCAAAGATCACTCTCATAAAAAATCGCCTTTTTTCTTCTTTTTTTTCTCTTCATTTAGTTATGGTTGGTTGGTTGCATAAAATTTTCGCATAAATAATTTAAAAAGCTGGAACAGACCTTTAAAATTCATAGACTGGCAAACTGTCAGTTTAAATAATGATTTTTTATCACAGCGGTTGCAAACCATGGAGGAAAAAGATAGGTGGTGGTGAAGTAAACCGAAAAAAGAGTTGCAATATTAAACCATTTATCGCTCAAATATTAATGTCCCAAACAAAAGCATGTGGAAGGGATTTTGTATTAATAAGACGAATTGAAAGAATTGAATAACAGCTGAAGCGTATTTTATGAAGAAATAGTAATTTTTTAAAATGGTCTTTTTTCTATTATATTATTTATTTTTAAAAAATGTTTGCTTTTAAAATAATTGAAATTGATAAATTCGAAATAATTTAAATGTCAAAATAAAATTAAATAAAATATTGAAAACATTTGATTTGAACTAAAAATTGTATTACTAAAAGCTTTCTTTTTTTTCAGAACTTTTTAATACTTTATAACGTAGATGAAAATATGTTTTTAATTTAACAACATATTAATAACTCTATGTCAATATATAAAATATATTTATGAAAACATTCTTTTAAAATCATGCGCGAAAACTTAAATAACAAATAATAGTCTAAAATATAGATTTCAGAGTGCAGACGATTTTAAGACATTAACGAAAGAATGTTAACTTTTCAAGCAAAATCTTAAATGATGCTTCTATATTGATATTTCAAAGTGACGGCTAGGTTACATTTATGTTATATTTAAGTTACGGTAGGGTAATGTTAAGTCGCAGTTAGGTTACAGACAGATTATGGTTATGGTACAAAAGTTTACGGTTAGGAATTTGTCCACAGAGTCAACATTACGCATGCTTTGATTAAAAATATACACTTTTGTTAAATGGCTCTGAAATTATAATACTATATACCAATCTTTTATCATCGCGTATCGATTCATTCACGGTATAGTCGGATTTAAGAATGATATAATTAGTTTGAAATTCAAAATTTTTCACTTGGGATTTCTATGCGAAAAAAATAATTAGTTACGTGATTTAACAGTGATTTTTACGGGTAAATATCAACACTTTAACACGAAACTAACGCAATCGTTGGATACATGTTCCCTCCCGTGTTTCTCATTGCTCATTTTAAGTATTTCTAGAGCTTAATATTAGTTGTTGTTTTTAAAACCGATTTTTCACAAAGTCAGCTGCGACGTATTTCAGACAATGCATTTCTGCATGCTTCCAGTTATTGATAAAATCATACAAATTTCAAGTTCGTTTAATATTGTTAATACGGACCCGGGCAACGCCGGGCGGGTCAGCTAGTATAATATAAATTCTTATAATGGGAAGTCACATTAATAAAAAGCTCTCACCTTGCATATCCTTCCAGACTACGCCACTAAACTTCCCGCTGCACTGGTCTGTAGATAAGTTCATTTAGAAACATAATAATATGTAGAAGATGAATAAATATTGTTACGAATTTTGTAAATAGTTAGTGTTTGTACTGTAAAATAATGTAAATAATCTTATTAAGCTCCATTTCTTTACTAATATTAGTTTTAGTTAGATTGTCTCTGTTATCAAGCAAACTTGTCTATTATTTTCAGTGTATGTCTACGGCAGATTGGCGAAATAATAAAGATATCGCCAAGTTGGCGTCACTTTTGGCGACTAATTTTGGTCGCCAAATTTGGCGACATATCGCCAAGTTGGCGACAAACTTGGCGATTGTTGGCGATGATAACCCTTCCCTCTCAATGGTAACCCCCCTTAGGTATACTGATACATTGTTTGTTGTTCCGTGGATTTTTTCGAGATGGTTCTAGAAATTTCGAGCACCTGCTACGAGCCTATATATAGGAGAGCCGATACGAGCTGTTGTTACTATTTACCAGTCAGTCATTGAGTGAACAACGCGTTTGTTAAGCAAGTTTGCTTGAGTCTTATTTACGTTATTTTGAATGTGATTTAGTGTTGAGACATTGTATAAAGAGTCTCTGGAACCTATATCTGCACTTATACGATAGATTTGAACAATTATTTTTGAATATCTAGGAATATTTGTGAGTTTCGAAGACTCTGTTGTTCTGAAGTTCTGTAAATAAATTATTTTCTACTTTTCTATAAGCAAGAGTTTGAAGTTGTCTAACCATAAGATCAAAAGAACCCTATATACGCTGCAACATTTGGTGTCAGAAGTGGGATCTTATGGCGAAAACGAGAGCAACGGAAGAGCAACTGAATGAGTTCTTGAAAGCTATTAATGGATTATCAAATAAAATGGATAAAGGCCAAGAGGAGTTGGCGGAAAAGATGAATAAAGGCCAAGAGGAGTTGGCGGAAAAGATGAATAAAGGCCAAGAGAAGTTGGCGGAAAAGATGAATAAAGGCCAAGAGGAGTTGGCGGAAAAGATGAATAAAGGCCAAGAAGAGTTGGCGGAAAAAATGAATAAAAACGAAGAAAGAATGGAACGGTTGACAAATAAAATTGACAAATGCCAAGAAGATGTGACTGAAAAGATTAATAAAGGCCAAGAAGAGTTGGCAATGAATAAAAACGAAGAAAGAATGAAAGAGTTGACTGACGAATTGAAGAAAGAAGTTAATAAAAGTCAAGAAGAAATGAAGAAAACTTTAGAAGAAAAGTTCTCGTCGGTAGATAGAAGAATAGATTCGGTGGAAGAGAAAATAGAGAATGAAATTAGTAAAGTAGAAGAGAAAATTCAGAATGAAGTTAGTAATATTGAAGAGAAAATAGTTGAAGTAGATGAAAAGCTAAATAAAAAAGTACAAGATCTTGAGAAGAAGCTTTCAGCGTCCAGTGGTAATTATGAAGAATTTAGGAATCTGTCTGCTTCTCCGGTGCACATCAAGCTGTCGACATACGACGGAAAGAGTTCGTGGCAAGTTTACAAGACCCAATTCACCATTGTAGCCGAAGCGAACAAATGGAGTGACGAGGTGAAAGCTTGTCAACTGGCAGCATCTGTAAGAGGAGAAGCCGCCGACGTGCTGCAAACAATGCCCGATATGACGCAACTCAATTTTGAGACTTTAAGTTGTGCACTTGAAATGAGATTCGGCAAAAAATTCTTCAAAGATTATACGAGAATACAAATGAAGAGCCGCCATCAAAAATCGAGTGAAACCCTTCAAGAGTTTGCCTCGGAAATTGAACGGCTTGCAAATTTAGCATTCAGTGACTGTCCAACAAATGTACGGGAAATGCTCTCACTGCTATATTTTGTAGACGGAATAAAAGATCCAGAAGTGCAAAGAGCGGTACGAATGGCAGATGTACAGGATTTAAAGGCTGCACTACTATATGCATTAAAGTTGGAAGCAGCTACACACGCCAGCCGAAGAGATCGTCATTCAGTCCGAGGGGCAACGGTGAACAAAAGCTCAGACAATGAAATCGACATCTTGAAAGAAATTAGGAAAATAAATCAAGAGCATGAAGCTTTGAAATACGGAAGAACAAGCTCAAGAAGACAGAATCTCACGTGCTGGGGATGCGGTGATACAGGACATCTCCGAAGAAATTGCCCCAAAATCCAAGAACGTGAGATAAATTCAAACAGTCAGCAGGGAAACTAAATTTTGGCCATCTCGCGGGGCGTAGGTTGCCAGAGAAGGAAAAGCCCCACCTGAAGATCCTCCAGATATAAAAAATGAGCGGCGGTGATAACGAATTATATGTGATAGGCTTTATTAACGGAATTCAGTGCCGTATGATTGTCGATACAGGAGCCAATGTGACAATAATAAGAGAAGATTTGGCTCGAAAATTGAAATGCAAACTCCTCTGGACTCCACCATGCGTTACCCTGCAAACTGTGACGGGCGACAAGATAGGCATATATCGAAAGGCAAATTTAACTATCAACTTTGGAGGAACGAAATATTACCATACGGCATATGTGGCTGACATAACAGAACCTTGCATAATCGGGCTAGATTTTCTGAAGAAGTTTGGCTTCAAACTTGATTTCAAAAATAACAAAATGCTCTCAAAATTTGAAGAAATCAGTCTTTTTGGATTAAATAACGAAATGGAATGTAAACAAGCAGTAATAGCCAAAGAAGACATCAATCTAGATCCAAGAACAGAATTTTTAGTTCCAGCTGTAATTAAAAATGAAACTAATTACCGGTTTGGCCATATAGATTATCCAGAAGACAATAGTACACAAGCAGGAGTATTGGTGGCTTCTTCTGTGGTAGACCTCTCGAAAAAGACCATTCCAGTCAGAATTGCTAACATCAGTGATAAGACGAGGACTATCAAAAAAGGAGAGGTGATAGCGTCATGTGCTCCTGTGACGTGCATAAGTCAAAATTCCAGTCACTCTGAGAAATCTTCAGATAATTTAGTCAAGGATTTGTAACAAAATACAGACTTAAATCCAAAACAGATGGAAGCTGCGGAAAATTTAATTAGAGAATTCCAAAGTTTATTTTCCCAAACATCTGAAGACTTTGGACGAACTAAAATGGCAAAACACCGAATTGACACGGGAGATCACTCTCCTATTAAACAGCCCCCTAGATGATTACCTTTTGCCAAGCAAGAAGAGGTGCAGAATTTAATTAACGATATGGAAGAAAATGACGTCATGGAACCATCAACAAGTCCATGGGCGTCTCCCATTGTATTAGTAAGAAAGAAGGATGGTTCTACAAGATTTTGTGTAGACTACCGCCGACTGAATGACGTCACCAAAAAGGATAGTTACCCTCTGCCAAGGATTGACGACACTCTTGACACACTTGCGGGCAACACTTGGTTCTCGACTTTAGACCTGAAGAGTGGTTACTGGCAGGTAGAGATCCATCCCGACGACCGCGAGAAGACTGCCTTTACAACGGGACAAGGATTATGGCAGTTCAAGGTAATGCCTTTTGGTCTATGTAACGCACCTGCAACTTTTGAACGCCTTATGGAAACGGTTCTTCGGGGACTGTCATATGAGGCATGTCTTGTTTATATAGACGGTATCATAATCATAGGAAAATCTTTTGATGAACATCTGAAAAACCTCAAGCGGGTGCTACAAAAGTTAAAGGAAGCTAATTTGAAGTTAAGCCCTTCGAAGTGCAGTTTGTTTCGCAATGAAGTCGCCTACCTTGGACACATAATTTCGGCGGAAGGAGTTAGGACTGATCCGGAGAAGATATCGGCCGTGAAAAATTGGAATCGTCCAGCAGATGTTCACCAGCTTCGAAGCTTTCTAGGATTATGCACCTATTATAGAAAATTCGTCAAAGGCTTCTCGATGATTGCAAGACCACTTCATAAATTAACAGAAGCCAATCAAAAATTTATGTGGACACAGGAATGTGACGCTGCTTTCGAAAAGCTTAAGGAGGCCTTGACATCCACTCCAATTCTGTCGTATCCTCAAATCGATAAACAGTTTATACTTGATACGGACAAGCAACGAAAGCATTGGCGCTGTACTGTCCCAGGAAATCGACGGCCAGGAGCGTGTTATCGCCTATTTCAGCAAGTGCTTGTCAAAGGCCGAGCGAAACTACTGCGTAACAAGAAAAGAGCTTCTTGCTGTAGTGAAAGCCATAGACCATTTTCATCACTATCTTTACGGTCGAAAATTCCTGATCCGAACTGATCATGCTTCTCTAACTTGGCTATTGAATTTTAAGAACACTGAAGGCCAGATAGCCAGGTGGATACAAAAGCTTCAAGAGTACGATATGGAGATACGCCATCAAAAAGGCTCATCACATGGAAATGCAGATGCTGTCTCAAGAAGACCCTGCTCAGAGAATTGTAGATACTGCGACCGGGTTGAGAAGAAATTTAATGTCAAAGGTCCTATAGTAAGACAAGTTACAACTGGGTCTACATCATCGCAAGATCCGTGGAGTGACGAGAGCCTGCATAAAGATCAACTTGCTGATCCTGAAATTAAGCCAATTCTAGAGCTGAAAGAGGAGTCCAACAGGAAGCCCAGCTGGCAAGACATGGCCCATTACCATCCTACGACTAAACGTTATTGGGCCCTCTGGGATTCCCTACATTTGAAGAACGGTATTTTGTACCGAAAATGGGAGTCTGACGATGGAAAGACATGTAGATGGCAACTACTACTCCCTAATTCGAGAATTTCTATGGTCCTTCAAGAACTGCATGGTAGTCCCACAGGAGGTCATTTTGGTGTAATGAAGACCCTGCAAAAGGTTCGAGAGCGTTTCTACTGGAATAATGTTCGCAGTGATGTAGAGAAGTGGTGTCGAACTTGTGACACCTGTGTAGCACGTAAAGGTCATAAGAGGCGCACCCGTGGGCGACTGCAGCGTTATAATGTAGGAGTTCCTTTCGAACGAATTGCACTAGACATCCTGTGTCCTCTTCCTAGAACATCTGATGGCAATAAGTACATCCTCGTTGTCATGGACTACTTCACTAAATTGCCTGAAGCCTACGCCATTCCTAATCAAGAGGCGGTAACAGTAGCAGACATACTAGTTCAACACTGGGTTTCCAGATATGGAGTTCCTCTTCAAATCCATTCCGATCAAGGAAGAAACTTTGATTCGACTGTGTTTAAGGAAATGTGTGGACTACTCGGCATGGACAAAACTCGAACTGCACCCCTACATCCTCAATCGGACGGCATGGTGGAGCGTTTCAATCGTACCATCCTAAACAGCCTCTCTCTCTCCTGGTGTCTAGAGACCAACAGGACTGGGACAAGAAATTGCCTCTTTTAATGCTTGCCTACAGGAGTGCCACTCATGAGGCGACTGGTTACTCCCCTTCTCAAATGCTCTATGGTCGTGATCTTCGTCTGCCTGCGGATCTTTTGTTTGGCCGTCCTCCTGATGCTCCTTCATCGCCTGAGGAATATGTCGATGAACTCCAGGCGCGGATTGAGGAGATTCATTGTCTAGAGAGGAACCGAAGTGGACTGGCAACGGAAAAGATGAAGACACGGTACGACACAAAGGCAACTGGACATGAGTTCAACGAAGGTGACAAAGTTTGGTTGTGGAATCCTATACGTCATAAGGGACTGTCGCCAAAACTACAAAGAAACTGGGACGGTCCTTACACACTCGTCAGCAGGCTGAATGACGTCGTCGTACGCATACGAAAATCGCCACACACCAAGCCCAAGGTCGTACATTACTACCGGCTAGCCCCTTATTTTGGCCAAAGTGAATAGAAATTCAAAACTGGAATTTCAGACCATGGTCATGAAAGTCACTTTTTGTAAATATGTAAATAGTAATTAGTTCTTATTTATGTAAATCTTATTATTATTGTTATTTATTTATTTATTTATTTATGTATTTGTTTATTTTAAGTGTTTTCCTCTAACTCAAGGATTGCACTGCCCGGGACGTGCAGTCTTTGAGGAGGGGGTAGTGTTACGAATTTTGTAAATAGTTAGTGTTTGTACTGTAAAATAATGTAAATAATCTTATTAAGCTCCATTTCTTTACTAATATTAGTTTTAGTTACATTGTCTCTGTTATCAAGCAAACTTGTCTATTATTTTCAGTGTATGTCTACGGCAGATTGGCGAAATAATAAAGATATCGCCAAGTTGGCGACAAACTTGGCGATTGTTGGCGATGGTAACCCTTCCCTCTCAATGGTAACCCCCCTTAGGTATGTCGAGCCATTATATGCCGACAGTGGCGATACTGGTCCAGCAAAAATAACTGGAATCGTAAGCTGTGTCGCATCGCAAATAGTAACTTTTAAAATGATATTCATCTTTTCAAATTAAAATGTTTTATAATAATTCTTTTCTAACATAATAATTTAAAATAATGTTTCTTTACTTTAAAATGCATTTCTAATATTTAAAATAGTTTTTGTAAAATAGTTTGTATTTTTATATTTCATTTATTTAACTGTGTATTATTGTGCATCTTTTTGACTGTAACTGTACCTTCTTCCAGTTAACATATTTTTGACCTAATAAAGTTTGCGTGCTTGTTCTAAAAACTTAATTTTATCGTTATTTTTATTTAAAAAGTATGTAGTATAAATTAGTCTTGGTAAAAAGATTACCGCTGTCGACGATCGAATAAGATTAGTTTTAAAGATGAGTTATAAAAGTTATTACTCTTGTTAGCTACACGTACTAAAATCGGTAGCTACAATTGGTGACCCTCGTTAACATAACTTATTCAAAATGCCTCTTACCGACCAAAACTCCGGATCAGCAGAAGCTAGCAAAGTTAGCATCAAAATTCCCCCATTTTGGACGGAAAAACCTGAAATGTGGTTTGTTACAATTGAAGCGCAATTCAAGATAGCCGGAATTACGTGCGACGAAACTAAGTTCAATTATTTGATCGCACAGTTGGACCCAAAGTTTATGGAGAATATATGGGACATAATTCAAAATGACACTCCAAATAAGTATGCAGCCGCGAAAAACAGACTTTTAAGCACTTTTAAAGAAAGCGAAAATTTGCGCATCAAACGATTTCTCACTGGACTGGAATTAGGAGATTTGAAGCCCAGCCAACTCTTACATAAGATGCAAGAATTAGGCGATACGAAGGACGTTTCAGACAAAGTGCTCAGAACTCTCTGGTTAGAAAAGCTCCCAGATTCAGTGAAAAACATAATTGTTGTCAGTGATGAAGATTTAGAAAAATTGGTCAAAATGGCTGATAAAATCACTGAACTGAACCCTAATATGGAACTTGCGAAAGTTGATAAAAAGACTCCCAGCTATGCAGTCCTCTTGGATAAGATCTCCAGCTTGGAGCAGCAGATTGCAAGTTTGCATGTTCAACGATCTTGTAGTCGTACTCCTCATCGCCGTGCTGGCAGATACAGAAGTCAATCCCGCAAGCGTTATGATCCTAATGGTAAGCTTTGCTATTACCACTTCAGATTTGGAAAAAAATGTCTTCCTGAGAAATGTAAACAACCCTGTAGTTGGCAACAAGCGGAAAACTCCTCCCAGCAGTAGAGTCAGCGGCAAGTCCTGCTGCAAAGAACATAGATTGCCGCAACTACAGACTATTTGTTCATGACAAAAAAACTGGTGTGCGCTTCTTAGTCGATAGTGGTGCTGATGTGTCCTTGGTTCCAGCAAACGTAAAAGCAGAACAACCATGCTCATATGTGTTATATGCTGCCAATGGTACTGAATTACCAACTTATGGTATAAAAACACTGACACTAGATCTTGGTTTACGACGTGCATTTCAATGGCCATTCATAGTAGCCAAGGTGAGTAAAGGAATCATTGGTGCTGATTTTCTGCATCATTTCCATTTGCTTATTGACATACATAAACGTAAATTAATTGATGGCATCACACAATTGTCTGTAAAAAGTGAAATTTCAACAATTTCTGATGAGTGTTTTATAACTACGTTTGATCGTACATCGAAATTTAATGATTTATTAAATTTATATCCTGATATTACGAAACCTAATATTTTAAATAAATCAGTTAAACATGAAGTTAAGCATTACATTGAAACAACAGGTCCACCAGTGCATTCCAAGGCACGACAACTAAATCCTGAAAAGCTTGCGTTGGCCAAACAGGAGTTTCAATTCATGCTTGACAATAACATAATCCGACCTTCAAAATCCCAATGGGCAAGTCCCCTTCATTTGGTTAATAAAAAAGATGGCACCCTAAGACCTTGTGGGGATTACAGAAGATTAAACGACAAAACCATTCCAGACAGATACCCCATACCCCGAATTGAAGATTTTCATAACATATTAAAAGATACAGTTATTTTCTCTAAGCTTGATTTAATCAAAGCATATTATCAAATTCCAATAGCTGAAGAAGACAAGCCCAAAACTGCAATAATTACCCCATTCGGATTGTTTGAGTTCAATGTCATGAGTTTTGGCCTCCGGAATGCTCCTGCCACGTTCCAGCGATTTATTAATCAAGTTTTTCAGGGGTTAGATTTTTTGTTTCCCTATTTGGATGATGTGCTAGTTGCTTCGAGCTCAGAAGCTGAGCATAAGGAGCACCTAAAAATAGTATTTGGGAGATTAAATAAGTATGGCTTGCGCATTAATGTTGCAAAATCAATAATGGGAGTTAACCAAATCGAATTTTTGGGATACCTCATTAATGAGAAAGGTTCCTCACCCCTTCCAGCTAAAGTCCAAGTTATCCTAGATTATAAATTGCCAGAAACCCTGCACGATCTACGTACCTTTCTTGGTATGATTAATTTCTATCGCAGATACCTGAAAGATGCAGCACAAACCCAAGCACTGCTTCATGAGATGTTAAAAGGTGCAAAGAAAAAGGATCGCAGAAAAGTCCCTTGGACAGATGAAAGTATCCAGCAATTTGAAAAGTGCAAAGCTGATCTAGCTAATGCTGCACTTCTGTGTTTTCCAAAACCTGGACTCCCATTATCTCTATGCACAGATGCTTCAGATTGGGCAATTGGTTCAGTTTTAGAACAATTTGAAGACAACATGTGGAAGCCAATTGGTTTCTATTCGAAAAAACTTAACGAAACTCAGAAAGATTACAGTACGTATGACCGTGAGTTATTGGGAATCTATCTTTCCATCAAACACTTTAAATACCTTTTGGAAGGTCGCGAATTCACAATTTGGACAGATCATAAGCCTTTAATATTTGCTTTCAAACAGAAAAATGAAAAGGCTTCTCCAAGACAGTTGTGCCAGCTCCAGTAGGGGAAGATGGGGATACTTGAGCCATTTTTTGAATTTTAATTTTTTTTAATTTTTTATATTTTTTTAGAATAAAATAAAATATTGAAAATGAAAATTTGATATTTTTTCTTCAACTAAAAACCACTTTCAATAAATTTTGAACTATTTTTCTATGTATAATAAATGTTTATTTTTTGTTTTACATCATGGCTCAAGTATCCCCACGGCGGGGATAGTTGAGCCATAGTGAAGGGATACTTGAGCCACTACGGAAAAATACCTACAAAAGTAATTTTTTTCGCTTTATTTTTGCACAAACATTTTACTGAATGATAAATTATGAAACGTAAAGTCTTTCAAAACCAATTGAGAAAACAAAGCTAGTAATACGATCATTTTTTGTCGTTAAAACTGGTTGTCGAAGGATAATTTGAACTTGAGTTATAACGACGGTAGAAACATTTCAGTTCAGAGCCATTTAAATTTGGAATCTGCAATTCTTCGGGCAAATTCCATTTTCAAAATATTAAGCACTTATCCAACAAATATTTTTACAGTTTTCTTTCTGACATATTTTATTAGTAACCAACCATCAATAGAAGGTTTTCTTTCACATCATCACCATCATTGACAGCATTTTCCTCTAATGATATTGTCGAACTCATGCTTTTAGTTTAGTAGCTGTCGGAATTTAAGCCAGATGTATCATTCTAATATTTCAAACACTTTTGTGATTTCACAGGAAAAGATTTTGTCTTCCTCTTTGGCTCCATGTAGGTAAGTTTGAACTGGGATGTTTGTTGCTTTTCTTGTTTTTGTGCGCTCTTTTTACCAATTTTTCTTCAATTTTCTTAATTAAAAAAAAAGTTACAGCAACAGAGGTTACGATTTCAATATAAAATATTAATCTTAATATGTTATATTAAAAAATAAATATTTTAATATGTTGGACCTAACTAATTAAAGTATTAGAGATTATAGCCTGTAAAACCGTTTTAAAAAGTTATTTTCATTTAATGAAAGTTAAATTGAAAACTATGTTTACATTTATCTAGACAGGCTATTTTGTTAGTCAAATCAAAAAATAAAATAGACATTTTCATTTAAAAAATATACATTTTTAAACATTTTTAGGTCTTTATTTTTTTAAGAAAAAGAAATAAAATGAAAAATTATTCTCCCTTTTCTCCAGAAAAATATCTATTAGTGAATATAAGGATGGAATTTTATTTTTTGTTTTTTTCACCCATGTTTAATTTCTAGTGAGGATGGTTGAGACATGGATCAAGTATCCCCACTCTCATTGGCTCAAGTATCCCCACTATCACTATTTTTGTTTCCCAGAGTTTTACTAAATAAAGCATGCAGCAATTAGAACTATTTTAGACTCAAAATACAATAGAAATTATGCTTATTGAATGTATGTATATAGTTGCAACTTTAAACAAAACTTTTATTACAAAAAAACAAAAAAACCATGCACCCAAATATTTACTTCAGATAGGGAAAAGACAACTATTAATCACTATACTTTCAAAATGGTACCAAGATGTGTGATTTCTTTTTTACATGTTCAGAACTATAAATATGTTATCATATTGGCAGTTTTAGAAAGAAAAATTAACCAACTGTAGAGATAATAGGGGTGGCTCAAGTATCCCCTATGCTCAAGTATCCCCACTCTCCCCTACATCTCTCAATTCTCTACCAACATCCAACATATTAGTGGCAAAGATAACGTGGTTGCTGACACCTTGTCCAGAATAGAAACAGTCTGTGTTATCGACTATGATGAAATAGCTCAAGAGCAAAATAATGATGCAGAATTCAAAGAATTATGTTCTAGTGACACATCTTTGGACTTCAAACCTTACACTCTGGCATCTGGAAAAACATTATGGTGTGATACCTCCCACAACAAGATTCGCCCATATATTCCTCTCAAATTCAGGAGAGAACTCTTTCACCAAATCCATGGATTGTCACACCCAGGCATAAAATCTACCGTTAAAGAGATGGCTGCCAGGTTCATTTGGCCAGGAATCAACAAGCAAGTAGAAGAATGGGCTCAAACCTGTATTAATTGTCAAAAGACCAAGGTAAATAGACATACCAAATCTAAATTTTCTACTTTTCAAGAACCTGATGAAAGATTTAATGTTGTGCATATTGATTTAATTGGACCTTTGCCTCCATCTAATGGAAATATTTATTGTTTAACTTGCATTGATAGATTTTCTTGTTGGACAGAAGTTGTCCCTTTGCCTGAAAATAGTGCTGTAACAGTGAGCAAAGCATTTTATGAACATTGGATTTGTAGATTCGGTGTGCCAGGAACAATCATAACAGATCAAGGTAAACAATTTAAGTCTCAGTTGCTCAAAAACTTAGGAGAAATTTGTGGTGCAAAACTTCGAACATCAACACCATACCATCCACAGTGTCAGGGCAAAGTTGAACGCTTTCACAGAACTTTAAAAACAGCTATTAAAGCACACAACAATGTGAAATGGACTGAAATTTTACCAACAGTGCTTTTAGGACTAAGATCAGTTATCAGAAGTGACACGAATCATTCTGTAGCACAGATGGTTTATGGTACAAATATTAGACTGCCAGGTGAATTTTTTGATAAACCTACAGTCAGTACAGATTCTGACACTTTTGTGACTCAGCTACAGAATTATATGGAGCAAATAAATTCTATGCCTACTAAACAGGCAACACAAAAAACAATATTTGTACATAAGGATTTAAAATCTTGCTCCCAGGTGTTTATTAGGGTAGACCGAGTAAAAAAACCGCTAGAACCGGCCTACCAAGGACCCTTTTTGGTAGTCCATAAATATGATAAATATTATACTTTGAAAATAAAAGGCAAAAATGTCAATATCTCAATTGACCGGCTTAAGCCAGCCTATATGTTGACACATGATGAAATTCCAGAGAATACTAACATGCCTAGTCACTCCCATACTACACAAGTCATTTCTGATGATCAAATATTGCCTTCAACAACACGTTGTGGCAGAAAAGTTAATTTGCCAGTTCGCTTTAAAGATTGATTCTCATTTTTTATTCTTGATAAATTTATGATTGTGTTATAATATTTCTTAAATTCTTTTATATATACTTTTTATATTTCTCCTATTCTTGCTTAGTTTATGATATGATTTATACTATTGAATTACATGTTTAAATTAGCATGGTTTCATATAGTATTTAAGTCGAGTAAATAGTCTTCAATTTTAGTAACCATTAATATTTATAATCTCATAGATTTCAGATAATTTTCTTTTATATGAGATTATTTAAACTTACTACAAGACGTTACTCTGAGTAATAACAATTTTATCATATAATTTATAAATATTACTTTTTTTTCTTTTTCTTCCCCCAATGGTGAATAAAGTTGCATTTATAGTTGTTGCATTTAAATTAATAACAATTCTATACTAGTTTAAAATTAATGTCTCACTGAAAACAGAAATAGATTTTTGTGGATATAAACGATTGTTATTATTATTTTCATTAAATTATTTCCATTATTATTTTGAAATGTAATTAATTATTCTCTACCATGATTTCTGTTATCGTAACTTAGTTACTGGTAGGGGAGTAATGTCGAGCCATTATATGCCGACAGTGGCGATACTGGTCCAGCAAAAATAACTGGAATCGTAAGCTGTGTCGCATCGCAAATAGTAACTTTTAAAATGATATTCATCTTTTCAAATTAAAATGTTTTATAATAATTCTTTTCTAACATAATAATTTAAAATAATGTTTCTTTACTTTAAAATGCATTTCTAATATTTAAAATAGTTTTTGTAAAATAGTTTGTATTTTTATATTTCATTTATTTAACTGTGTATTATTGTGCATCTTTTTGACTGTAACTGTACCTTCTTCCAGTTAACATATTTTTGACCTAATAAAGTTTGCGTGCTTGTTCTAAAAACTTAATTTTATCGTTATTTTTATTTAAAAAGTATGTAGTATAAATTAGTCTTGGTAAAAAGATTACCGCTGTCGACGATCGAATAAGATTAGTTTTAAAGATGAGTTATAAAAGTTATTACTCTTGTTAGCTACACGTACTAAAATCGGTAGCTACAATTGGTGACCCTCGTTAACATAACTTATTCAAAATGCCTCTTACCGACCAAAACTCCGGATCAGCAGAAGCTAGCAAAGTTAGCATCAAAATTCCCCCATTTTGGACGGAAAAACCTGAAATGTGGTTTGTTACAATTGAAGCGCAATTCAAGATAGCCGGAATTACGTGCGACGAAACTAAGTTCAATTATTTGATCGCACAGTTGGACCCAAAGTTTATGGAGAATATATGGGACATAATTCAAAATGACACTCCAAATAAGTATGCAGCCGCGAAAAACAGACTTTTAAGCACTTTTAAAGAAAGCGAAAATTTGCGCATCAAACGATTTCTCACTGGACTGGAATTAGGAGATTTGAAGCCCAGCCAACTCTTACATAAGATGCAAGAATTAGGCGATACGAAGGACGTTTCAGACAAAGTGCTCAGAACTCTCTGGTTAGAAAAGCTCCCAGATTCAGTGAAAAACATAATTGTTGTCAGTGATGAAGATTTAGAAAAATTGGTCAAAATGGCTGATAAAATCACTGAACTGAACCCTAATATGGAACTTGCGAAAGTTGATAAAAAGACTCCCAGCTATGCAGTCCTCTTGGATAAGATCTCCAGCTTGGAGCAGCAGATTGCAAGTTTGCATGTTCAACGATCTTGTAGTCGTACTCCTCATCGCCGTGCTGGCAGATACAGAAGTCAATCCCGCAAGCGTTATGATCCTAATGGTAAGCTTTGCTATTACCACTTCAGATTTGGAAAAAAATGTCTTCCTGAGAAATGTAAACAACCCTGTAGTTGGCAACAAGCGGAAAACTCCTCCCAGCAGTAGAGTCAGCGGCAAGTCCTGCTGCAAAGAACATAGATTGCCGCAACTACAGACTATTTGTTCATGACAAAAAAACTGGTGTGCGCTTCTTAGTCGATAGTGGTGCTGATGTGTCCTTGGTTCCAGCAAACGTAAAAGCAGAACAACCATGCTCATATGTGTTATATGCTGCCAATGGTACTGAATTACCAACTTATGGTATAAAAACACTGACACTAGATCTTGGTTTACGACGTGCATTTCAATGGCCATTCATAGTAGCCAAGGTGAGTAAAGGAATCATTGGTGCTGATTTTCTGCATCATTTCCATTTGCTTATTGACATACATAAACGTAAATTAATTGATGGCATCACACAATTGTCTGTAAAAAGTGAAATTTCAACAATTTCTGATGAGTGTTTTATAACTACGTTTGATCGTACATCGAAATTTAATGATTTATTAAATTTATATCCTGATATTACGAAACCTAATATTTTAAATAAATCAGTTAAACATGAAGTTAAGCATTACATTGAAACAACAGGTCCACCAGTGCATTCCAAGGCACGACAACTAAATCCTGAAAAGCTTGCGTTGGCCAAACAGGAGTTTCAATTCATGCTTGACAATAACATAATCCGACCTTCAAAATCCCAATGGGCAAGTCCCCTTCATTTGGTTAATAAAAAAGATGGCACCCTAAGACCTTGTGGGGATTACAGAAGATTAAACGACAAAACCATTCCAGACAGATACCCCATACCCCGAATTGAAGATTTTCATAACATATTAAAAGATACAGTTATTTTCTCTAAGCTTGATTTAATCAAAGCATATTATCAAATTCCAATAGCTGAAGAAGACAAGCCCAAAACTGCAATAATTACCCCATTCGGATTGTTTGAGTTCAATGTCATGAGTTTTGGCCTCCGGAATGCTCCTGCCACGTTCCAGCGATTTATTAATCAAGTTTTTCAGGGGTTAGATTTTTTGTTTCCCTATTTGGATGATGTGCTAGTTGCTTCGAGCTCAGAAGCTGAGCATAAGGAGCACCTAAAAATAGTATTTGGGAGATTAAATAAGTATGGCTTGCGCATTAATGTTGCAAAATCAATAATGGGAGTTAACCAAATCGAATTTTTGGGATACCTCATTAATGAGAAAGGTTCCTCACCCCTTCCAGCTAAAGTCCAAGTTATCCTAGATTATAAATTGCCAGAAACCCTGCACGATCTACGTACCTTTCTTGGTATGATTAATTTCTATCGCAGATACCTGAAAGATGCAGCACAAACCCAAGCACTGCTTCATGAGATGTTAAAAGGTGCAAAGAAAAAGGATCGCAGAAAAGTCCCTTGGACAGATGAAAGTATCCAGCAATTTGAAAAGTGCAAAGCTGATCTAGCTAATGCTGCACTTCTGTGTTTTCCAAAACCTGGACTCCCATTATCTCTATGCACAGATGCTTCAGATTGGGCAATTGGTTCAGTTTTAGAACAATTTGAAGACAACATGTGGAAGCCAATTGGTTTCTATTCGAAAAAACTTAACGAAACTCAGAAAGATTACAGTACGTATGACCGTGAGTTATTGGGAATCTATCTTTCCATCAAACACTTTAAATACCTTTTGGAAGGTCGCGAATTCACAATTTGGACAGATCATAAGCCTTTAATATTTGCTTTCAAACAGAAAAATGAAAAGGCTTCTCCAAGACAGTTGTGCCAGCTCCAGTAGGGGAAGATGGGGATACTTGAGCCATTTTTTGAATTTTAATTTTTTTTAATTTTTTATATTTTTTTAGAATAAAATAAAATATTGAAAATGAAAATTTGATATTTTTTCTTCAACTAAAAACCACTTTCAATAAATTTTGAACTATTTTTCTATGTATAATAAATGTTTATTTTTTGTTTTACATCATGGCTCAAGTATCCCCACGGCGGGGATAGTTGAGCCATAGTGAAGGGATACTTGAGCCACTACGGAAAAATACCTACAAAAGTAATTTTTTTCGCTTTATTTTTGCACAAACATTTTACTGAATGATAAATTATGAAACGTAAAGTCTTTCAAAACCAATTGAGAAAACAAAGCTAGTAATACGATCATTTTTTGTCGTTAAAACTGGTTGTCGAAGGATAATTTGAACTTGAGTTATAACGACGGTAGAAACATTTCAGTTCAGAGCCATTTAAATTTGGAATCTGCAATTCTTCGGGCAAATTCCATTTTCAAAATATTAAGCACTTATCCAACAAATATTTTTACAGTTTTCTTTCTGACATATTTTATTAGTAACCAACCATCAATAGAAGGTTTTCTTTCACATCATCACCATCATTGACAGCATTTTCCTCTAATGATATTGTCGAACTCATGCTTTTAGTTTAGTAGCTGTCGGAATTTAAGCCAGATGTATCATTCTAATATTTCAAACACTTTTGTGATTTCACAGGAAAAGATTTTGTCTTCCTCTTTGGCTCCATGTAGGTAAGTTTGAACTGGGATGTTTGTTGCTTTTCTTGTTTTTGTGCGCTCTTTTTACCAATTTTTCTTCAATTTTCTTAATTAAAAAAAAAGTTACAGCAACAGAGGTTACGATTTCAATATAAAATATTAATCTTAATATGTTATATTAAAAAATAAATATTTTAATATGTTGGACCTAACTAATTAAAGTATTAGAGATTATAGCCTGTAAAACCGTTTTAAAAAGTTATTTTCATTTAATGAAAGTTAAATTGAAAACTATGTTTACATTTATCTAGACAGGCTATTTTGTTAGTCAAATCAAAAAATAAAATAGACATTTTCATTTAAAAAATATACATTTTTAAACATTTTTAGGTCTTTATTTTTTTAAGAAAAAGAAATAAAATGAAAAATTATTCTCCCTTTTCTCCAGAAAAATATCTATTAGTGAATATAAGGATGGAATTTTATTTTTTGTTTTTTTCACCCATGTTTAATTTCTAGTGAGGATGGTTGAGACATGGATCAAGTATCCCCACTCTCATTGGCTCAAGTATCCCCACTATCACTATTTTTGTTTCCCAGAGTTTTACTAAATAAAGCATGCAGCAATTAGAACTATTTTAGACTCAAAATACAATAGAAATTATGCTTATTGAATGTATGTATATAGTTGCAACTTTAAACAAAACTTTTATTACAAAAAAACAAAAAAACCATGCACCCAAATATTTACTTCAGATAGGGAAAAGACAACTATTAATCACTATACTTTCAAAATGGTACCAAGATGTGTGATTTCTTTTTTACATGTTCAGAACTATAAATATGTTATCATATTGGCAGTTTTAGAAAGAAAAATTAACCAACTGTAGAGATAATAGGGGTGGCTCAAGTATCCCCTATGCTCAAGTATCCCCACTCTCCCCTACATCTCTCAATTCTCTACCAACATCCAACATATTAGTGGCAAAGATAACGTGGTTGCTGACACCTTGTCCAGAATAGAAACAGTCTGTGTTATCGACTATGATGAAATAGCTCAAGAGCAAAATAATGATGCAGAATTCAAAGAATTATGTTCTAGTGACACATCTTTGGACTTCAAACCTTACACTCTGGCATCTGGAAAAACATTATGGTGTGATACCTCCCACAACAAGATTCGCCCATATATTCCTCTCAAATTCAGGAGAGAACTCTTTCACCAAATCCATGGATTGTCACACCCAGGCATAAAATCTACCGTTAAAGAGATGGCTGCCAGGTTCATTTGGCCAGGAATCAACAAGCAAGTAGAAGAATGGGCTCAAACCTGTATTAATTGTCAAAAGACCAAGGTAAATAGACATACCAAATCTAAATTTTCTACTTTTCAAGAACCTGATGAAAGATTTAATGTTGTGCATATTGATTTAATTGGACCTTTGCCTCCATCTAATGGAAATATTTATTGTTTAACTTGCATTGATAGATTTTCTTGTTGGACAGAAGTTGTCCCTTTGCCTGAAAATAGTGCTGTAACAGTGAGCAAAGCATTTTATGAACATTGGATTTGTAGATTCGGTGTGCCAGGAACAATCATAACAGATCAAGGTAAACAATTTAAGTCTCAGTTGCTCAAAAACTTAGGAGAAATTTGTGGTGCAAAACTTCGAACATCAACACCATACCATCCACAGTGTCAGGGCAAAGTTGAACGCTTTCACAGAACTTTAAAAACAGCTATTAAAGCACACAACAATGTGAAATGGACTGAAATTTTACCAACAGTGCTTTTAGGACTAAGATCAGTTATCAGAAGTGACACGAATCATTCTGTAGCACAGATGGTTTATGGTACAAATATTAGACTGCCAGGTGAATTTTTTGATAAACCTACAGTCAGTACAGATTCTGACACTTTTGTGACTCAGCTACAGAATTATATGGAGCAAATAAATTCTATGCCTACTAAACAGGCAACACAAAAAACAATATTTGTACATAAGGATTTAAAATCTTGCTCCCAGGTGTTTATTAGGGTAGACCGAGTAAAAAAACCGCTAGAACCGGCCTACCAAGGACCCTTTTTGGTAGTCCATAAATATGATAAATATTATACTTTGAAAATAAAAGGCAAAAATGTCAATATCTCAATTGACCGGCTTAAGCCAGCCTATATGTTGACACATGATGAAATTCCAGAGAATACTAACATGCCTAGTCACTCCCATACTACACAAGTCATTTCTGATGATCAAATATTGCCTTCAACAACACGTTGTGGCAGAAAAGTTAATTTGCCAGTTCGCTTTAAAGATTGATTCTCATTTTTTATTCTTGATAAATTTATGATTGTGTTATAATATTTCTTAAATTCTTTTATATATACTTTTTATATTTCTCCTATTCTTGCTTAGTTTATGATATGATTTATACTATTGAATTACATGTTTAAATTAGCATGGTTTCATATAGTATTTAAGTCGAGTAAATAGTCTTCAATTTTAGTAACCATTAATATTTATAATCTCATAGATTTCAGATAATTTTCTTTTATATGAGATTATTTAAACTTACTACAAGACGTTACTCTGAGTAATAACAATTTTATCATATAATTTATAAATATTACTTTTTTTTCTTTTTCTTCCCCCAATGGTGAATAAAGTTGCATTTATAGTTGTTGCATTTAAATTAATAACAATTCTATACTAGTTTAAAATTAATGTCTCACTGAAAACAGAAATAGATTTTTGTGGATATAAACGATTGTTATTATTATTTTCATTAAATTATTTCCATTATTATTTTGAAATGTAATTAATTATTCTCTACCATGATTTCTGTTATCGTAACTTAGTTACTGGTAGGGGAGTAATGTCGAGCCATTATATGCCGACAGTGGCGATACTGGTCCAGCAAAAATAACTGGAATCGTAAGCTGTGTCGCATCGCAAATAGTAACTTTTAAAATGATATTCATCTTTTCAAATTAAAATGTTTTATAATAATTCTTTGCTAACATAATAATTTAAAATAATGTTTCTTTACTTTAAAATGCATTTCTAATATTTAAAATAGTTTTTGTAAAATAGTTTGTATTTTTATATTTCATTTATTTAACTGTGTATTATTGTGCATCTTTTTGACTGTAACTGTACCTTCTTCCAGTTAACATATTTTTGACCTAATAAAGTTTGCGTGCTTGTTCTAAAAACTTAATTTTATCGTTATTTTTATTTAAAAAGTATGTAGTATAAATTAGTCTTGGTAAAAAGATTACCGCTGTCGACGATCGAATAAGATTAGTTTTAAAGATGAGTTATAAAAGTTATTACTCTTGTTAGCTACACGTACTAAAATCGGTAGCTACAGGTATACTGATACATTGTTTGTTGTTCCGTGGATTTTTTCGAGATGATTCTAGAAATTTCCAGCACCTGCTACGATCCTATATATAGGAGAGTCGATACGAGCTGTTGTTATTATTTACCAGTCAGTCATTGAGTGAACAACGCGTTTGTTAAGCAAGTTTGTTTGAGTCTTATTTACGTTATTTTGAATGTGATTTAGTGTTGAGACGTTGTATAAAGAGTCTCTGGAACCTATATCTGCACTTATACGATAGATTTGAACAATTATCTTTGAATATCTAGGAATATTTGTGAGTTTCGAAGACTCTGTTGTTCTGAAGTTCCTTAAATAAATTATTTTCTACTTTTATATAAGCAAGAGTTTGAAGTTGTTTAACCATAAGATCAAAAGAACCCTATATACGCTGCAACAATATTAAGTCTTGAACTGAAGAATACAATATAATTTTCCATCTTTATTTATCGCGACACAAAACCACAAAGAAAACGAGTATATTCACTTTCTTAACAAAAAAATCACTATTACATATCTATATCTCATACTACAATTTTCAGTTTTTATTTTAAACTCCTCGAAAGTTCCAGAAAATCATTTATCCGTTCTACCGTTGCCATCTTTTTCGAAATCTGAAGAAACTTGAATTTAGCACAATATTCTGTCCGTGATAGTTCACTCAAAGCCATGGGGTCAGTCCTTGGAGTTGGTCCTCAGCCGAGCATGTTCATAACAGAGTCAGTTCAGGGCAGTAGAGTTTTCCTCAAAGCTCCTTGACTCTTACAGACGCCCTACAGTATTTGGCTTTAAAGCAAATCCATGACAGTTGATACTTATTTTTCGGGGCGAGTGTACTGCTATTTCTTTGTTCTGCAAGAATAAATTCTTAATTTTTTTTTATAATTATCGTATTTTCCTCTAAAATATATGAAAAATGTCTAGATAAAGCGTTAATGAACCCGATTCTTTTTGCTATGTGTGCTGGAAGCTAACCTTGAAAAAGCATCGATGCGCTGTCACGCCTTTTATAAAGACTGCCTATCACATGTACTTTGGATGTAAAGTATGTGAACAAGAAAAGAAATGAGCACCTCATTCTTGTTGTACACGATATGCTCCAAACCTCCGGGCATGGATGAAAGGTACAAGAAAGAATATGCCCTTTGCTAAACCATGATATGGCGCGAGCCGAAGGATCACATAACTGACTGCAACTTTTGTATTACAAAAATTAAAGGATTCTCTGCAAGAAGTTAACATAAAATTAAGTACCCGAACTTAGATTCAGCAGCGCAACAGTATTACATAGTGATGATTTACCAATAACGAAACCTCTAAAGAATTTTACATACGACGATGTAGCAGTAGAAATGAAAATTGATGAAACTGAATCTTCCTCTGTATCTGATATATAATATTCTCCTGGCATAAATGAAGAACCAAACCTAACTACTCAAGAAGAATTAAATGATCTTGTGAGAGACTTAAATTTATCAAAGAAAAACTCAATATTGCAAGGCTGGAATCTCCTGAAAAACTGTACAAAGACATCTATTTATCGAGATCGACATAAGAAATATTTGACATTTTTTTCTTCAATAAAGGGTGATTTATGTTATTGTAATGATATAAGTGGTTTAATGTCTGCTTTAAATTGTCTATATAACTCGTAACAATGGCGATTGTTCATCTATGGTTTGAAAACCAGCTTGAAGGCTGTGCTTTTTCATAATGGAAATGTCCTGCCGTCTGTTCCTATAGAATATTCTTGCATAATGAAAGAGTCTTACGAAAATATGAAGATACTGTTTCATGAAATTGATTACTCACATCATGGATTGATTCCATTCTTATTGGTATGCAACAAGGTTATACAAAATATTACTGTTTCCTATCCGATTATGATAGCAGAGCAAAGCATGGGCATTACATCAAAAAGAAGAGGCCAGAGTGCAAACAATATTGCAGGTGAAAAAATTATCCAAAATGTTCCTCTAATCGATAAAAAAAATTATTCTTTCACCGTTACACATAAAGTTGGGTTTCATGAAGAATTTCGTTAAAGCTATGAATAAAGAAGGTCGTTGATTTCAATATCTGCAAGAACAATTTCCAACGCTATGCTATGCTAAAATTAAGGAGGTTATTTTTGTTGGCCTACAAATTAGACACCTTATAAAGGAAAAAAATTGATGATACATTAAGTGATATAGAAAAATCAGCCTGGATTGATTTTAAAAGTGTTGTGACACATTTTTTAGGAAATCATCGAAGACCTAACTATGAAACATTAATTAAAGACATGTTAAAAAGCTACAAAGATTTAGGATATTCAATGTCTTTGAAAATTCACTTTTTAATATCTCATCTAAATTTTCCCACCGAAATTATGGGAACTGTGAGCGACAAGCATGAAGAGCACTTCCAGCAGGATATTTCTGCAATGGAAATCCGATATCAAGGCAGGTGGACCCTTGATATGATCGGAGATTATTGTTGGAACCTTATTAAGGAAACTACTGATTGTGCCTATAAGAGAGCATCCACAGATAAGACACTTACCGCTACATAAAGTATGAAATTTCTTTTTAATATGACTTCTTTTTACAAAAATCCTTCTACATTTATCTGAAACTTTAAAAACAATGCATATTTTAAGTGTTTTAAATATTAATTTTAAGCTTTATAAGTGTCTATTTAAAAGTTTGCCATTACTAAAATACAAAATAATAAATTTCATAACGTATATGTGTTGAATAAATACTTCAAAATTCAGATTTTTCAAGATTTTGAATTTTTAAAAATCTGTAGGTGATGTAAAATTTTTAATGGCATATCCTTTCACAGCACCACCTAAAATATTAAAATTACAACATACTTAGTTACCCACATAGCATGCATGGTCACAGTGACGTCACAGTGACGTAACTGTGAGTCACTGTGGTCACGTCACATCTGTGACCAAAATGCTACCACTCAGTGACGTCACATTGTGACTGAAATGTGACGTCACATCTGTGACCAAAATGCGACCCCTCAGTGACGTCACATTGTGACTGAAATGTGACCTTCTTAGAAAATTAAAAAATATATACAAAAATTCTTCAAAAGATCCCTCATAGCATGCATGGTCACAATGACGTCACTAAGAGTCACTGTGGTCACATCACATCTGTGACCAAATTACCACCACTCAATGAGGTCACATTGTGACTCAGATGTGACTTTCTTAGAAAGCTTTAGAAAATTACAAAAATTCTTCAAACCATGTTATTTACTGGCAAAAAACGTTTTTTCTGGCATTTCAGAAGAATATTGCGCAATCGCTGTTATGTCACACGTTACATGCACTGCGTGTAACGTATACGTCATATCACATATGTGAGATAAACCTCCCATCATATGAAACTAAGCACCCAGCAATGAACCTATCAGTGAAACTTCCATTTAAGGAAATTTCTCGTTACACTTAAACGCTTCGTTATGAAAAAAATATCGTTGAATAGAAACCCACGAAAATTCATGAAATTTGTATAGTAAGCTACAAATAAAAATGGAAATATTATAAAACTGTGTTTTAATTTGGCTAGTAATTTTTGTTATGCAATATAGCCACATAAAAAAAATCATTAGTATAATATCTATAAAACCACGTAATAAAGGAAGGGAAAAAAACTGAATCGCAGCGTTCTATTTCTCGTTTTCTCTTGTGTTTCAAATCGAAAAAAAAAAAATGGAATATTACTTTGTGTGCGATCTCTTATGAAAGATACACTCATAAAAACTTTCGCATATTTTTTAAGTATTCAGAGAATGGACCTATAATATTTTCGTGGAACTAGAATCCCTTTCTTAGCATATCGAAAAATTTTCGCATTTTTTTCTTTTTATTTCAAAGATAAAATTAATACATAATTTCAATTCATACAATCCGCTGAAATATATTCACCAATCAATCTTAACAGCAATCTATCCTTTTGAATATTGTACACGCACGGAAGTGCAACAAATTTTGCTAAGTAGAATTTTTTTTAATATAAATATTAATTTAAATGTTAATTGCGTTCTAAATGAAGGTTCAACAGAAAATTAAAAAAGTAGATAATTTCATTAAATATGGGCTTCGTTAAATGAAAGTTCCACTGTATTTCGAAACTAATTAAAAGTAAAATAGAAATGCGTGAAAATTTTTTTTAACTCAAAATTTTAATTAGAGATACCCTCATAAAACTAATGCGCATGCGCATTCAACTTATAAATCTTCGAAGCTCAAACAACCAATAATAACAAAAAAATCACCTGCTTAAAAAATATCGTTTGGCAACGACCAAAATATTTGACACTAGTGTATTTATTCTTTAGAATATTATGCAGCTGCTCTAGTAACTTTATTATGATGTTATGTATGTATATTTAGTACGTAACTTGAAAATTTTAAAAAAGTTATGCAAAAATTCGATCAGGTGACATTTTATATAAAATGTCAGTCCGAAAAAATACAATGTCAGTGGCGTTTCGTTAATATGAGCGCGCCAATGTCATTGTACTTCATTCGGACATTCCGACTTCGAAATTATCTTCCCTATTTGGATTATGAAACTGGAATTAGAGGATAATGCCGATAAGAAAGAGGTAAGAAAATGTTATTTTTCCTGCTTTTTTTACAATGGTTTCTGTTAATTTCCTAAAAAACATGATATAAAAGGAATAAGTATCATATTAATTTAGCTTTTTTGAATTCACTTACCTTAGTAAATTCAATAAATTTAACATTTATTTTGTTGAAATACGGAACAGCATGTCAACGATTTGAAAATAGTTAATAATATTATTTTTAAAATGCACTTTAATCACATTTTTTTAATTACATGGTTAAAATCACATTTTAATAAATTAAAAAATATACACATAATCAAAAGTTAACGTTATAATTTTTATATAAAGGAGTTTGGGGATGTTTAATTATGAAAATACTGATAAATATACTAATTTATGCACTAATATTGCAAAAACACTTTTGTAAAACTTTTTTATTACCTTTCTGAATGTCTCATAATCCCAAAAATTTGATAACTGTAATTCCATGACATTTATTATTTTAAACCATGTATCTAAAATAATTAAGATATTGATTTTGTGGTAATAACAATTATTGATTTTAAAAAATGATTAATTATCGCATTATTTTATTAATTTTTGATATCTTAATTGTTAAACTGTGTTGAAAATAACAATTTTGTTTCATTAGTATGTGTTCATTAAATCCTGGTTCTAAATAGTCATAAAAACAATTACATGTACACTTTTGTGGGATGTACATTGCTGAAATTTTTAGTGTTTGATGTATTTCTATTATTTTCAATAAAATTTTGTCTAATATTGGGAAGTAAGACTGAGAATACTTAAATATTATTAATACATTCATCTAATACAAAAAAAATGAAATCTAATAATAATAACTATTAATAAGGAAAATTAAAAAAAAATTCCTTAAGGATGTCCTTTACCGGCACATCTATACTATATGACATATACAATATATATATATATATATGAGTTTAACTACGAATTTAAACCATGGTGTAATCATACATGCGCACAGGCCACTATAATAAGAAAATAACTAAGCGTAATACGAGAACTAATTGCCTCATCTTCATTTGTACTCGATTTTCAAATAAAATCTGTATATTACGAATATTGCGCATAAACTTCACGTAGTTTTATCAAAAGATAATTCTATATTATATTTAACAGAATGATTTTAATTGGTAAATTAATCAAACGAATATTAATTTTCCAAAATGAGTAAAAAAAGTGTTTAGGTTAGGATTCGAACTAGAGACCCTCGATGTATGCTGCCAATGCTCTTCCAACAGAGCAACTTAGCACGCACAATTCACCAGGAGAAATATCATTGTATACTCATACGAATAGTATCCATTTATCATACGGGTAGTTTGAAAAAAAATAAAGTATTATTACATAGGGTTATGTATAATAATGATAAGTATGCTTTCGTATTCACTATGTGAATTGTGTGCGTCAGATTCTTCCAGGATAGTTCAGTCGACAAAGTATTGACAATTTGCGCGAAAGACTGCTTAGTTCGAATCCTGACCTGGACACTTTTTCAATCAGTTGGAAAATTACAACAAAAGATAATTAAAAGATATAGGGTGGATGCTCCAGTTTTGGCAACTGCACAAGTTTTGACCACACTGGAATGATTTACCCTCTATTTAGGCTGTAAATTGATTTTAACAAATTATATGCATTCTTACTCCTTAATCTAACACTCTTTTATCATTTCCAATCCCATTTGTTTATTTTTTGATAAAAAATGACTTGCAAAAAAATAAATGTGTAAAACTATAGTGTACACTCACATATATTAAGGTTTTTGCTTAGGTAACAAGTTTTCATAATCTTTCAATATTAGGCATTTATCGAACTTTATTTGTTCTGAAACAAATTGCTATGAAGCTTTATGAAGTAGGCTTTCTCTCTGTTGTAATTTCATATCTAAATTAATTATATTTAGAGCTTAAAGTAGGGGTGGCCAAAACTGGTACTTTAAATTTGCTATGGGTACCAGTTATGGCCATGGTGTGGCCAAAAAGGGCACAACATTATGCTCCACTTTCGGCTACAAGACTAATTATAGTGAAAATTTCAGCAATACATTTAGAAATGTTTTATGACTTATAAATTTAAAAATTCAATAAAATTACAGCATGATTTAGTGGTTTCTTGTATTTTTTTCAAAACAAAATGAGGAAGTTGCATAACTTTTGAAAAATTTCAAGCACATGAATTTAGAAATAACCAGTAATGTGAAAATCTTTACACTATAAATAGGATTCATTTTAACAAGTTTAAAAAAGACAATTCTGTACTCTTAAAAATGGTCTAGATTAAACACTGTTATAAGATAGGAAGTAAAATTATGGCTTTTCAAAATTCATTGTCAGCTTTTCAAGATGGTTAAGTTTTGTAGTATCTCGTTCTACCTTGCAACACAAGTTTACAGAATGGAGACCAGTTTTTACTATTTTTGAATCTCAAGTAATAGGGTTGTGCTGTTTACGATGGCCAATTATCTATATGAGAGAGATGGGCCGAAGAGAAGGGGGATGCCCTCTGTGAAGGTCTTTCTAAGATCCTAGACCATATTTACACAAGGAAATCTAAGGTTTGAAGAAAACTAACTCCAAATGATTAGGCTGACAGGCAGCTAAGTACGAGGAATTAAAGTTAAAAATCAGTTGAAAAAAAATGGATTTTAGAGATTGTCAAAATATTCATGAAAAATGGAATAATTTCAAGATTCTAGTCATATAACTGTAAACATTGGTATAGTATAACATATGATATATATAAATGAAAATATGCAAAATGTTAAAATAAGCTTTTTATGTCCTATAAGTCTTTTTTATGAATAAATATATTTTTTGTTTTTAAATTTAAGTGTTCAGTTAAATTTTATTTCTATTCAGTATATTTTATTTGATGTTTTTATGATTTCATTTAAAAAAATGCAAATCTTTTTTATACAGCAAACAAATATGTGTGTTGTAAAACAGATTTTGCACAAAAATGCTTTATTTTTACTTATTATCATTTAAAATGTTTGCAAAATTACAAGATACTAGGGTGGCCAAAACTGGTGCAAATTGAAAGAAATTAACGAGTTATTACTCACAATCTAAAATATTTGATAGAAAGTTATTATAATTAACAGAAAGACAACTAAATTTACTAAAGAATACTGTTATTGCGATTTAATATGCTTTATTCAGTCTAAAACTATAAAATTTCCATTTAAACTTTTCTCTTAATGTGGCCAAAACTGGAGCATCCACCCTATATATTTATAGACATCCGGATTATTGGTCAGAAATATTGGCAAGCTGTACAGTTTTAGATACGTGCTGGGATTTGTGGATATTAAAGCGAGTAAAAGTTTTTTTTTTTAAGTTCAAAAAGATTAAACAGTTTGAACAACATACTACAAAATCTGTGTCAGTTATAAATAAAATTGAAGCTATGCAATTTTCAGCATGTGGGGAAAAATCTATACTAATAAAGAATACTGCCCAGTTAAACTGAAGGCATTGAGCTCACAGGCTACAAATACTAATTGCACATTAAAGCTTTATATTTTCAAGGGTTAATTCCGTTCGAAAAAAAAATTAAGAAGGGGAAACAGCTCTCCCTTTTTCTCTTTTTTTATACTTAATCATTGAACCTCCTATACTACCAAAGACATGCTTTATCATATAAAAAATCTATATCCAAAATTCAGAGCAAATTAGATAATTCTTAATAAAAACCCATTTAGCATTTATATAATTTAAAAAGAGTTATCCCCCTCTTTTATACTTAACCATTAAACTTCCAAAACTATTCAGAGATTTGAACGAAATCTGACAATTCTGCTTGAAAAACCCATTTATATAAATTAAGGGGGGGGACATTAGAACCCCTGTTCCCCTTATTTATACTTATTCAATGAACACCTAATAACAGTCACGGAATCGCCTCATCAGAATGATCCTAATCTAAATTTTGAACGAAAATTAATTCTGCATGAAAATCCCATTTATATCAACTAACGGGGGGGGGGGCATTAGAGCCCCTGTTCCCCTTATTTATACTTATTCAATGAACACCTAATAACAGTCACGGAATCGCCTCATCAGAATGATCCTAATCTAAATTTTGAACGAAAACTTAATTCTGCATGAAAATCCCATTTATATCAACTAACGTTGGGGGGGGGGCATTAGAACCCCTGTTCCCCCTATTTATACTTATTCAATGAACACCTAATAACAGTCACGGAATCGCCTCATCAGAATGATCCTAATCTAAATTTTGAACGAAAACTTAATTCTGCATTAAAATCCCATTTATATCAACTAACGGGGGTGGGGGGGGGCATTAGAACCCCTGTTCCACCTATTTATACTTATTCAATGAACAACTAATAACAGTCACTGAATCGCCTCATCAGAATGATCCTAATCTAAATTTTGAACGAAAACTTAATTCTGCATGAAAATCCCATTTATATCAACTAACGGGGGGGGGCATTAGAACCCCTGTTCCCCATACTTATACTTATTCAATGAACACCTAATAACAGTCACGGAATCGCCTCATCAGAATGATCCTAATCTAAATTTTGAAAACTTAATTCTGCATGAAAATCCCATTTATATCAACTAACAGGGGGGGGGCATTAGAACCCCTGTTCCCCCTATTTATACTTAATCAATGAACACCTAATAACAGTCACGGAATCGCCTCATCAGAATGATCCTAATCTAAATTTTGAAAACTTAATTCTGCATGAAAATCCCATCTATATCAACTAACGGGGGGCATGAGCCCCCCGTTCCCCCTCTTATACATATCGAATGAACTCCAAAAACTAATCAGGGAAGCGCCTTGTCAGGATATACCTACATACAAAATTTCAAGTGGATCGGATATTTTTATCATGAGTTATCGCGTTACGTACATACGAACATACATACAGAACGGACGGGCACATAAGCTCTCAGGCTATGATAGCCTGTGAGCTAATAAAAGAACAAAACGCTCTGTCTGTGTGTGTATCTGTGTGTGTGTCTCTGTGTGTGTCTGCGATGGCTAGCAAAATCTACAGCACGTACGAAGCTCAAAATTTTTTTGAGAGTAGCCCAATGTCTCTCCTGATGCACCTGAAGCTCAGAATTTCAAAATTCTATTTATTAACTGAGTAATTAATTAAATTCCAAAGCTCACTCTCATAAAAAATCGCCTTTTTTCGCTTTTTTTTCCCTTTCATTTTCTTATGGTTGATTGGTTGCATAAAATTTTAGCAGAGATAATTAAAAAAGCTGGGACAGACCTTTAAAATTCATAGACTGGCAAACGGTCAGTTAAAATGAGGATTTTTTTAAATCACAGCTGCTGTACACCATGGAGAAAAAGATAGGTGGGGGCGAAGTAAACCGGAAAAAAGGTTTGCAATATTAAACCATTTATCGCTGAAATTTTAATGTCTCAAACAAAAGCACGAGGAAGGAATTTTGTATTAATAAAACGAATTGAAAGAAATGAATTACAGCTGAAGCATATTTTACGAAGAAATAGTAATTTTTTAAAATGTTTTTTTTCTATTATATTATTTAGGTTAAAGTTAGATTAAAGTTAAATTGCATTTATGTTATGGTTAGAATAAGAATATGTTACTATAAAACGAAGGCTATATTACATTTCTGTTATATTTAATTTACGATAGGGTACTGTGAAGTCGCTGTTAGGTTACAGACAGGTTCTTTTTACGGTTCAAAAGTTTAAGGTTAGGAATTTATTCACAGAGTAAACATTACACAAGATTTGATTAAAAATAACACTTACTTTTGTTAAATAGCTCTGAAATTATAATACTATATACCAATCTTTTAGCTACCATCGTGTATCGATTTCATTCATGTTATAGTCGGATTTAAGTGTGATATAATTAGTTTGAAATTCAAACTATTTCACTTGGGATTTGTATGTGAAAATAATAATTACTTACGTGACTTAACAGTGATTTTTACGGGTAAATATCAACTTTTTAACACGAAAATCATGCAATCGTTGGATACATATTCCCTCCCGCGTTTTTCATTGCTTATTTTGAGTATTTTTAGAGCTTAATATTAGTTGTTGTTTTTAAAACCGATTTTTCACACAGTCAGTGGCTCCGTATTTCAGACAATGCATTTCTGCATGTAACGAGTTAATGATAAAATCATACAAATTTCAAGTTCGTTTAATATTGTTAATACGGACCCGGGCAACGCCCGGCGGGTCAGCTAGTATATAAATATTTTTGAAAGGTAATATTTTTCAAATTTTGAAAACAACACCAGAGTTGTAAGGCATGTGAGGTAAATCAAATTTTTAACTTTAATTTAGAAGAAAGTCTCCTTACTGCAGGTAACTATTTTTATATATTATACAGTATTTGTTCATAAATTGTCAATATATGATTTTAGGACTCAAACCCTATTTTAACAGGAACATGGCATGGAGTTATAGTTTCATCAGATCCTGTTTCTTTTAAATTGTTAGAGAATCGTTAAGAAAAGTTAAATCGTCACAGAATCATCACAGTGTTAACGAAAGTTTTGTCACAAATGATCTGCAGCGTGAGTCTAAAATAATGGGACAAACTTTAAGGGAGGTGGTAGAGCTCACTATAATAAAAAATTATGGCATAGAAATGTATGACTGGAAGTGACGCGTTAAAACGCCACACTAGTCACTGCAAAAGACACGGATTATAATGTTAAGTGTATGGGAGCACTATTTTCAAATATCTCGCTAAAATTTTAATATTTTCGCATATTTTTTTTCCCATAGGATAGCTGAGGACGACCTGCAACTGGGCTGGTTTTTACTTTTTTGATTTTGGTTACAGATTAAAAGAAAAATACTTTAACTTTCAGAACCAGTTTAAACCGGTTCTAAAACTGAAACTATTGTAATATAAAAAAAATATAACCAAAACCGAAAAAGAAAAAATTAGCCCGGTTGTGGATCGTCCTCAGCTATCTTATGGAAAAAATATCATGTAAAATATTGAAATTGGAGCAAGATATTTGAAAACAATGCCCCCCCCCATTGACTTAACATTATCATCCGGGTCTTTTTTTGTGACTAGTGTAGCGTCTTGACGGGTCACTTCCTGTCATATATTTCTGTGCCATCATTATTTTTTATAGTGAGTCCTACCGCCCCCTCAAAGTTTGTTCCATGATTTTGGACTCACCCTGTATTTCACAATTTGGTCACAATGTGACTTGAAAGCATTGTCACTTTCGTCACAATTTCGTCACAATGTTAATGACAAAATCGTCACAAATGACACACTTTTCACAAATTGGTCACATTGTGACGTCACAAAGTGGTCACAATGTGACGTCACAAACAAGCTCTAAAACGGCCATAACGACTTCACATTTTAGTCACTGTGACTTCACATCGACGTCACGTGACGTCACATCGACGGTCACAAAGTCACAGTGTGACTTCACAACGACGTCACCGTGACGTCACCATGTCTTACGGGTAGACACCTTGCTTATCAGTCTAACCTATCATAAATTGTTATGTTAGTTCGGATGTAACTGGCCTAAAATTAGAACTAATATTAAATAAATAATGATAAAATGACATTGTGTTGAGATTGGGCAATGAAAAGCTCATTTCTAAACAGCTGTGGTTACATACGAAGCATATAATCTAAAAAATCTTGATATTTGATTGAAATTATAATTTTTATACTGTCCAATACAAAGATAAATTAAATATTAATAGTTCCATGCATTAAAGGGTAATTTAATGCTTGGAAATATTTTAAATGTAATTTAATAATATTATACTGTTTTAAATTATAGAAAACTTTAAATTTTACAGAAAATCATTAGCATATATATTTATAAAACACATTTGTGTTATATTTGCTATAATTCACTTAAAAATGAGTTCTCAAAGATGAGTAAAAAATAATTAATTTTAAATACATCACATACTCAAAATAAATCCGATTGAAATATACTAAAATTTGAAAAACACATGCACTCATTTTTGATTCCGAGGTTGTATTTAAATATGAATCGTTAGGTACTGTCCCTGAAGTTATACATTAAAATAAAAGTGTACTAATATTTATTTTCCACTCTAAATCATTATTAAGAAGTTTTTAATTGATAAAGTTTAAAGCATGCATAAAATTACTTAAAGGGCGCTTAAAAAGCTTTAAAAACATGCTACATACTTCAAGATCGTTCAAACACATACACGTTTATTTTCAAGGAGGAAAGGTAACTCAGTCAAGATCTTGCGGTATATAACATCTTTTTAAGCACTTTTTAAGTAAATTTATGTTTGTTTTTGACTATTAACTATTTTTTATTTATAACAAGGTAAAAATTCCTTCGCGATATTAGTTTTTATTAAAACAGTGTTTTTATTGTTCAATTGATTATTTGTGAAGAAAAGATGCAACTTTATTATCAAGACAAACAAATCAGATACTTTTCAAGGCAAAAGAATTATTTCCAAGCAATTTTAAATTACATTTAAATGCTGAACATAGCTCAATTTTTACATTAACGAAGTTCTTATATACTCGTATGAATGAAATAAACCATTAGTATATATAAGTATCGTTTTATATGGTTTTACTAACATGCCATGTTTGAAAATTCAGAAATCACATGCTGATTTTTCATCTAAATTACTCAATTCATCATGAATACATTAATGTACTCATTGTTGAATACTTCATTTTTTCGGTCTTATTTTATATGTTGTATGTATGTTAATGGTTGTTATAAATTACTCTAAATAGCCGTATTTTTTGCTATACTTAGCGTAAAAGAAATTAAAATTAGAATTTACTCTTTATTTTGCATCAATTGTTATATTTAAGAGCACTTGCTGATAATTACTAAATTTTAAAGCCTCGCATGCATTACATTTGCTGTTAAAAATAACGTATTTGAAATAAGACGACATTTTAATGTCATATAAAAAATACCATTTAACGCTGAGTGTGATGAAATGTTGATCGTTGTAGAAAACAGCAAACATATATTCCTTCATACAATGCCGATGAAACATTTATAGTTATTTTACAAATCAAGTAAAATATTTTGGATAATATCCTCAATAAGCAAATTTATTTCTATATTCGTTTAAAAAAAAAATCCAATTTACAATTTACAATTTAAAAAAAAATATGTAACTTTATTATGTCAGACCTTAGATTTCTATACAGTCTTCAGTTTTAGACATTTACCTCAAATATAAACTACAAAAAAAATAATCTATATAATAAAATGTTACAATCAATGAAAAGTTAAATTGTATAAAATACAAAGAAATAGCAAACGCACAAACGTTCAAAACATTACTTTTTGTGTTACAAAACTATGCTATTTTGTGTCAAAATATTGTAAAAATTTCGAATACCCGTCAAGAACAGTATTCTAACATTCTTTTTATTAACAATTTAAAAGAAGAATCCGGAAAAGAAAATATTTTGTCAAGTATTTTGCAGACATAGTTTTTTCCTCCACAGCAGTGCATTTAAGTTATTTCATATGGTTAACAATATATGTTGAATTCGATTGTTGAAATTAAATTTTTGATGAAATTGATGTTTTATTTTTTCAAGTAAATAATTTAACATAATTTTAAATTAAAAAAATATATGTTTAAGGGGGAGATTTTTTAATCTATTAAAAGAAACAATAATAGGACAGATTTTAAAATGCCCATTTTATCAAACATGATTTTAATTCTTGTTTAATTTTCATGTATACTTCATGTTTAATTTTAATTTACATAACTCTTTTAAGAAATAGTAAATTTGAATAATTGATTGTTATAGAAAGATTTTAATTAAATAAAATATAGGGAAATCAAAAACAATTGAACAAATTTCAAAACATTTAGTATCTCAGAAATGTTTTAATACTTTTTCATTCTTTTTCATTATTTTTTATTGTGTTTTATATTACTTTTAACTGAAAAATAAAAGCATAACATTTATTTTTGAAGAAAAATTTTAATTAAAAAATACTATATCTGGTAACATATAATTTATTTTATGCGTTGCCCTTATAATAACTTTAAATGCTATACTGCCAATTACCAATGAATATTAGGATGGACAATTTTTTTTTTCTTACACCAACATCGATAGTCTGGTATGAGAACTAGATGTTGGGATCGACGGAACTTAAGACCTTCGCCATCCCACTCAGAGCTAGGTAACTCGGATGCAAAAATCTACTTATCTCATTGCTCGAGCCTATTATTTTTTCATGAATACTGTGAATGTAAAAGATTGAAATTAAGAAGACAGATTAAAATTATTTATTTGGTATTTGTGAATCGGTTTCAACCAAACTGTGTTCTTCAGGTCTTTAAAACAGAAGGCAAGATCAATTGTGTAATATTGATCAATCGCAAATGCCTTCCCAATAAATCTTTGAAATATTTTGTAGAGTAATTTATACGAGTTTACGCGCAAGTGTGGCTTACATTAAGAAAACGACCAGGTTATGAAAATAAACCTAGATCATTTCAGATTGTTCAACTTCTACAATTATATCAAATCATCTAATGTTTACAAGAACAGCATAGACAAAAATTTGAAAATGCCGCGAACAAAAAAAGTCAGTGAGTTTCAGGTTAAAAGCTGAATTTCAATTCGGCAGAATGCTATGATTTTGTTGATCGTCTTTCCAGTGTAATAACCTATATTTTGTGACGTGTCTGGGGGTATGTTCGTTGAATGAAGATATAATTTTAAGTATAAGATAAAATCAAACAGTTTATTTAAACCTGTGGAACATGGGAAAATGGAGCTAAGTTCAAAATTTCAGTCACTAATCACAACACTAAGAGATTAAATATCAAACTATACTCACGTCCACGGCTTAAGCTCAGTTCGGGGCACTCATTCCGGCATCACGTTCAGATTGCAGCTAAAAGCTAGTTTAAATCTATAATGAAACAGCCCGTGGCTGCAAACAACCTTTATTCTAAAAAATATTCAACGAATTGAATTAATTCTTACCCACTGGCACTCTTCTTGGGTAACACACCTCACTACAAGCTAACTCGGCTCACAATACTAGATATCTCGCTTTAGAACGCAATATATTTCACCTTGCGGACTGCTGCCGCTTCACCACCATAGCACTCCATCTCATAGCTTTTATACATTGCAAACTCAAGACGGAGCTATAAATTTGCATAAATACTCCTAACCGCAGCTAACTTTAGACTCGAGGGCGCCACATACGCTCTGGAAAGTTAAAGTTGAATAAAGGATAGATGTCACTTCCGCGCCACACATGTTAAAACATTGGCGTCCCGATCTCACTAAAATGCTAGAGTGCCTTTATCACAAAGAACATTCCCTCACAACTTTAATAGCCAAAGCTCGTTCATCTTCTTAACTGAAAGACTATTTAATTCTATTATTCATGCAGAATGAATTGTTAGTCTTCTTTTTAAATTTGTCATTGCCAGGTTGTAGAAAAAATCATTAAATTTGCTTTAAAAGCTGCATAGAAGATATGTGGGAAAGAAGGAAGAGATTCATTCATGAGAACAAAACACCAAGTGCGTAAAAAGAGGTCACATTTGATTGCGAAGCAGAAATTCGTAGTCGGAAAAGATGAATTCCTGAATATATTATTCCGAGGCCAGGATAGTTGCGGAGACCTGATGTGCAAAACACCTTGGCGGTAGCTCTTCTGGGTTGTTCCGCATTGGTACCAAACGCTAGACGCTTAAAATATGGATCACTAAACATGACATTTCAAGTAAGTGCATTTAAAGAAAATTAAATTTAATATTTAAACAAATTATTTTAGAAAATTCAAATATTAGCATTTGAGAAAGATTGTAAACCATTTGCGGCAAAACAAGCAAAACCTAAAAATGTCCTTTTATTGTGCGAACCCAGCTAAAAATGAACTCCAGTGAAACTGAAAAGAAAATGCAGTTGCAAAACTGTGGTGATTTGGCACAAATCACTGCAGTTTTTTCGAAGTCAACAACTACAAAATCACTACAGTGAATGTGTAGTTTATAACTACACATTTTCTGCAGTGAATTTGAAGTTAAATGCCCCTCCCACCCCAAAAAATTGGCTCTGCTGGCGCCATCTATTGACCATACTGGTAAGCTTGCTTTTTAACATTTCAAAGGCAGATTTTGACTGTGGAAACAGTTGTACTCGAACTCACGATCCTAGGTACAGGAGAAACACGCTTTGACCACTTGCCCGTTGAGACTTGTGTGGTTTGTGTTGTGCGAGGTATAAAGGGGAGGCATTTCAATTAAAGGTTATTTGTTGCAAAAGCTGAATGGCAGGCAGAAAAATTGGATGTTTTAAAGTGCTTTTATTTTATTACTTATTTATTTATTGTAATTCGTTTATATGGGCGTGTATTTTAAAAACAATTTAATATTAAATGAATCAAACAAATACTTTAGCGAATTAGCGAATTAGCTAAAGCAAATGAATTGGGTTTTTTTCTGAATTTAAAAATCAGTAAATATTTAATAAAATAATTTTATTTTTAGGCTAATTGCGAAAATAATATTTTTTTTATTATGAATTATTATGTAATTACATGCGTTGTGTTAATTTTATAAAATATATGTTTTTGACATGGAAGTACTTACTTTAATAAATTATGGGTCGGTAATTAATATTTTTTACTTAGAATAAAAGTTCATTTTATGTCGTTTAATGATAAGGTAAAACATATTTTTTATTATTGTGTTAGAATAATAATTTGTTATTTATAAACATTTTTTAATTTAAAAATTATTATTATTATTATTATTATTATTTTATTTTTGTAGTGAGTTTTTTAAATAGGGATTATTTCTGAATCTTTCTTGCAAATAAAAAAAAAAAATAAACGTATTTTAGAGGTAAGAAATATATATTTGTAAAAAGGAAAAATTAATTTTATAAAATAAGAATATAATATTGTGTTAGAATAATAATTTGTTATTTATAAACATTTTTTAATTTAAAAATAATATATATATATGGTAGTGAGTTTTTTAAATGGGGAATATTTCTGAATCTTTCTTGCAAATTAAAAAAAATAAACGAATTTTGGAGGTTTTTCTGATAATATATATTTTTTAGGAATTATAATGTAATTAAATGTGTTAATTTAAGGAATATATATTTGTAAAAAGGATAAATTAATTTTATAAAATAAGCATATAATATTGTGTTAGAATAATAATTTGTTATTTATAAACATTTGTTAATTTAAAAAATAATATATATATATTTTTGGTAGTGAGATTTTTAAATGGGGAATATTTCTGAATCTTTCTTGCAAATTAAAAAAAAATAATAAACGAATTTTAGAGGTTTTTCTGATAATATAATTTTTTTAGGAATTATAATGTAATTTAATATGTTAATTTAAGAAATATATATTTGTAAAAAGGAAAAATTAATTTTATAAAATAAGAAGTTCATAATTAATAACTTTGAATTAGAATAAGGACTCATTTTATGTCGTTTTTATTTTTTAATGTAGCATATGTTTTTAATGATTATGTAGATATATTTGATTGTTAACTTATCTACATTTTTACCTAAAAATAAAATAGAAACATTAATTTAATTTTCTTCTTTTTTTTTTCTTTGGTAAATATTTTTTTACAAAGGGAAATTTCTGATTTTTTTTTTTTTAATTTTTTATATAAAAAATGACTAGATTTTTCAATATATTTATGACTTGTAAAATAATTTTAAACACTTTTAATAATTTAATATTTGCATGAAATAAGAAACTTTGATGTGCTTTTAAAATGAATACATAATTAGAAAATACACTTCAGTCAACTGATGAAGTATTTTTTTTTCTTTCTACGATTCATTAAGTTTAGATCGAATAATAATTTTAAAGAGCGATTAAAAAAATTATTTGATGATTCAAATATTTGTATGTCGATTTCAAAATGGAGTAATAGTAAATTAATTGCAAGTAATTTTCAGTTATGAAGATGGAGATGTATGGAGGCAGGAAGCAGAGGAGCTCGTTGGATTTTAAAATTTAATTAAATAAAATTCCCTCTTCTTTTTTTTTTTTTTTTTTTTTTTTTTTTCAAAAACTTAATGTAAAATTTTCGAGTAACTTAGAAAAAAAAAAAAGAAATTTTCAATTAAGGAAGGGGTTGTAGACTCATTGGCCCTCGCTGGATTTTGAAATTTAATTAGCAATTTTTCCTCCAATTTACAAAAGCATAATAAAATTTATTCTTTTAGTGTGATTTAAATAAAGAAAAGAGGAATTTTCCGTGAGGGGTGGGGGAATAGATGAGCCATTTTCCCTCACTCAATTTTGAAATTTAACTAATTTTTTTTTCTCCGATTTTTGAAAAAATACTAAAATTCAATCTTTTTCTTTAGCTTAAAATATAAGAACTAAGAATTTTCTGTTAGGGGGAGGAAGGTAGAAGAAAGTATTTGCCCCTTCCTAAATTAAAAAAAATATATATATATACATTTACAAATTTTTGTTTTCTGATATTTTCAAAAGCATAGTAAAATATATAATTTTCAAGAAATTTGCAATAAAAAGTAAGAAGAAATTTCGCATTAAGGGGCTGGTGAGTGAAAGGCCCATTGTCCCTCATAACGTTTAAAACTTAATATATTTTTTCTCTGATTTTGATAAACCTCGCAAAATTTATTCCTTTAGAGTAACCTAAAATAAAGGAAATGAGAAATTTCCGTTGTATGCAGGGGGTACAGGTAGCCACTACCCCTCACTGGATTTCGAAATGTAATTTTGTGAAATTAATTTTTTTTCTCTTACCTTAAAATAATAAAGGAACTAAGAATTTTAAGTTAGGGGGAAGGAAGCATAGATAGAGACGCCCATGTCTGAATTTAAAAAAACGAAATGGATTTTAATGTATTAAAACTTGTAATTTCCAAGTAACAAAACAAAGTAGGAACTAATAAATTTTTTACTACGGAAGTGGTTCGATGGGATGAGAAATCCCTAGTTCGATTTTGAAGCATATTTGAAAAAATTTTTCTCCGATTAAGTTCTGTGAATTTATCGGACAATAACTACATCTATACGAGAGATGCATCGGAAGTGTACTTCTAAATTAATGGTTGGATAATAACTTCAAATTCACTGCAGTGATTCTACGGTTATAAAGTTTTATATATTTTTTAATTTTTGATTATAAAATGACTTTATAAAAACTACAGTGTTTTCAAAGTTAATAGCGCACAGAATGCTTAAAATAAATTACTGCAAAATCACCTTTAATTAACTACGAAATAACTGAAGTGATATTATAGTTGAGATTGCACTACAGAAAGACTGGAGAAATTTTAGAAAAACCTCAAAAACACTTCACTTCTACAAAAAAACTGCAGTTCATTTTTAGCTGGGAAGTTAAAGCTACCAGTGTATCTTTTCCCCAGTATATATCATCAGCAATCGATTTTCTTTCGCGCACTCTAACTTTTATAATAAATATTTTTGTATGTTTGTCTAATAGTTACTCTAACGCAATGATGCAAATACATGTTATAGAGAGTAGCAATTTAAAATTTTATAATAGCGAATACTTCGATCAAGCAAAACAGACACTAAGGAATTAGAATTTCATGAAACCGCCTTATCAAGCAATCTACTTATTTAACCAATCTACTTATTGAACCCAAAGAAAACAAAACTGAAAATTTTGACCGAAGAAAGTAAAACTATGTCATTATACAAACATTGTACATTCAAAAATAAACACCATTTTTTTCATTATTGAAGTTCATTTTGACATGTTCTTTTAGTATTTACAAATATCTTAAATGCCATAGGAAACAGTTCCAGTGCATTAACAAATATGGTCGTAATTATTACAACTTAATCGGTGTTTTTTTTAAGTTGGAGTTCCTTTAAAGATAAATACAGTGTGTCCTGGAACCATTTTTATGTTTAAGAACTCATAAAATAATAAAGATAGATTAAAATTAATAACACTAATGGTTAGATAGAATCAAACAGTTTCGTGACTCTTGTCAATGAACTTCCACGTGTGCCCCCTTCCTCGTATGGCGAATATCAAGCCGATAGTCAATTTCCCGCCAGGTAGCGGCAGCATGTCGACATCCGCAGAGGCTATTGCGGTTGTGATTCTGGATTTTATGTCAACAATTTTCTACACTGTCCTGATGTAAGCATTGTCCTTTACAAATCACCAAAGGAAAAAGTCCAGCAGCTTTATTACATGTGATCTGGGTGGCCAAGGAATTGGGCCTCCTCGACCAATCCATCTTTCTGGAACTTTTTACAGAAAAGACGGTCTCATTAGTCCTATACTAAGGCATGTTGGAAAACTTTGTATTTCCACAACTAGAAGAGCTTCAGCAACATGTCTTTTTGAACAAGATGGTGCACCACCTCATTGGGTACACCATTACGCGTTTGGTGTTTTGTTCTGATGAAAGAATCTCTCCCTTTATTCTCACATATAATCTATGCAGCTTAAAAAATAATTTTAATGATTTTTTCTACAGCCTGGCAATGACAAATTTGAAATGAAGACTAACAATTTCATCTTTCGTACTTCTTTGAATAACCATTTTCAATCCACCGCTAATTTGAAAAATTTAGAAGCCTGCAGGACCATTAAATATTTTTTCTTCTTAGATATTGCATCTTTTCTTGTTATTGATGCCAAACTTTTTCAAGTAAGAAATGAAAAAAAAATGCAGGTAAGTTCGAATTTTTCTCTCATTATATTCCATTAACTATATTGAAAGCTATCTATACAGCATATCGAAATAAAATGAAAAAAAATACACCTAAAATTTGTGCATTTTATTCAGAGATACCGAAAAAATTTTCTCCAGTGAGTTTTGATGGTATTTTTACTTAATTATCACCCATCCATATGGTGGAGATTATAGTCCTAAGCACCAAAGTTCTTGGCAAAATTTACTTTAAATTAATGCAGCTTTTCATATTATCAAAAAAAAATTTGAAATACATTTAACAATTTAAAAATTTTATTTATAAAAGCTATTGAAAAAATGTGTTCAGTTAAATTTAAAAAAATCACTAATCTACATTATTTTTTAAGTAAATTCATTGTTTTGAGTGACATATAATGTATACTGATATTTTTGTACATTTTATTCTACATTATTCATTTAGCTAGATCGTTTTTCTCTTTAACCATAAGTTTAAAAAATGATATCGTCTATTTGCTACGGTCTTATTTTTCGATAAAAATACACATAAAGTAATGAAATATTTCAAGTGAATTCTTGAAAGTTTATGAAATTTATCAAACGAATAATAAAATAATGACGTATATTGATAAAGCAAACATAACTCATTTGTCTGTTTGTCGGGCATATTTTGAAAAATGTTTTTTTTTAAGGGAAAAACAACACGGATATTTTATTTTGAAAATGGATATATTTGAGAGTTATCCATGTAAGAGATATTTAACAAAAATAAAATTTTATGTTTCTCTTTGATATGTGTCAGGTTCTGAGAAAACAACTGAAACAAACAAAAACACTCTAGGGTCTAGGGAATCAAATAATTAAAGTAACATAGAAAAATTGATCAAAAGTGTTAAGATTCTGTCTATCAAAGTACCAGAAGGGACTTAAGGATGGAATTTATTTTTCAACAGTTTAGAAAGGGCAGTAAAAACTAAAAATGTACCGGAAAACCAGCAGGCCGAAATTCTACTAAATATGTTAGGAGAAAAGGCGGATAATTTGTTAATTTATACCCCTAGGGAACAAATAGAGAATTATGAGGAATTAAAGAAGTTAGTTCAAAGGGAACATGAGCCGACATCGAAGGCGTGTTTGGAAAGCTAAAGAGTGTGACAATCATTTTGACGCCAAACACAAGTCTTTAGCGGTTACGTATAAAAGTTTTAAAGGTAAAGATTGGTATGTAAACAATGAAAAAATGAGACCGAGGGAGGATAGTAAAGTTAGTGGTAATTGGAGGCAAAACGGGAGTAATGAGACTAATTTCTTTTCGTATAGGAAAATGGATTTTAAACAGCCAAGTGATGCTTCAGCTCCTAAATGCTTTAAATGTGGTTTGACAGGTCATTACTAACGTTTTTGTAATAAAGTGGGTAATGAGGGAAATAACAATAGTAATAAAAGGCGAGATCCGAAAGCGGGTGTACATAAGATTCTTGTAAAAAGAAACAAAGGGTTACCTAAAGGAGCTATTGTGGCGAGAATAATGGCAAAGGCCGAACAGAGAACTAATGTTATTGGTGAGAAAATAAATAAACTTGAGAAAGTTAGTGTAAATGGGCAAAAAGCAAAGGGATTGGTTGATTCTGGATGTAAAATTAGTGTTATTCATAAAGATTTGGTACCGGAAAAGAAATTAAAAGGAGCGAGTAGTATTTATTTACAAGGGTTATTTGGTGAAGCAGTTAAATCACCGTTGGTTAAATTACCGTTAGCAATTTCGCAATTCGGACAAACTAATATAATTCATCAGGAAGTACTTTGGTCGGTGACCGATAATATTAATGAGCAGGTAATTCTATATCCCGAGGTGATTAATGAGTTGTCAGGGGTCAATCGCGAGGAACCATTGCTAGAGTCCCAATAATTAGAAAGTTCAGAAATTATTATTGATAACTCGAGGGAAAAGGAAGATGTGAGTAACGATAATTGTAATGTTTACGCAATAGAAGCGAGATCGGAAAATTTACAAAATTAGAATAGAGAAAAAACGGAAGTGGAGCACGATAATAAAGCTATTGTTAGCAATTCGGATATATTTAATAAATCCCAATTGGAATGTAAAGAGTTGGAGAGAGCTTGGGAATTAGCTAAAATGGATAAAGGAGATTATTATATTGTAAATGGCTTATTGTATCATAAAGAGAAATTGCTGGGCGAAACTATACCGCAACTAGTAATACCCAAGGTAAGAAGGGAAGAAATCCTAAAATTAGCGCATACTTCGGTATTTGGAGGGCATCATGCAGCCAGGAAAACGTTGCAGAGAATCAGGTATTCGTTTTATTGGGAGGGGATGGCGAAAGAAACTAAACAATTTTGTGAGTCATGTTTAGAGTGCCAATTGACTAGAGGGGCTAAGGTGAAAGATAGAGCTCCTATTTCCCCATTATCTTCCATTTTAGATAGTTAATATTGATTTAATTGGGCCTATTGATCCTAAAAGTTCACAAGGGCATCAGTATATACTAACTTTAATTTATAAACATACCAGATGGGCGGATGCAATCCCCATAAAAAGTTTTACTGCTAAAACCGCTTTTGATGCATTGCTTCAAATATTTATGAGGACAGGAACTCCAAATATAATCACCCGTGATAGTGGAACCAATTTCACTGCCGACTTAATGAAAGAATTTGAGAAAAGGTTAGGCGCTAGCCCACGATTTTCGACTCCACAGTACCCACAGTCTAACGGTCTTCTGGAACGGTTTAATCAGACTCTTAAACGTATGTTACATCACACTATTAGGGAAGAAGAAAAAAAATGGCATGAACAAATACCATTTATATTATGGGCGTATAGGGAAGTTCCAAATTCTACGACGGGAATCGCACCTTTCCAGTTATTATATGGTAGAGCGCCGGAGGGTCCTTTATCAATTCTCAAGTCATCCTGGGCAGGAGAAAATAAGGGGGCACAGTTCTTGCACAGAGGTGCAAGAAAATAGAATGGCGTATCATTATAACTTGAGGTCAAAAGAAAAAACGTTTGAAGTAGGCGATAAAGTAAGACTATTAATCCCCGATTCTACAAATAAATTATATTCAAGGTGGAAAGGTCCGGCAACTATCGTCGAAAAACGAAACTAGTACTCGTTTATAGTTGAGTTAACCGATGGGAGTAGGAAATATGTGCACCAAAATAAAATAAGAGAATTTATTGCTAAATGTAATATAGTTAATATTGTTTTCGAAGAGGATGAGGAATTTGGAAAAGTTGGGGAAATTCCTATTTTGAACCGGGATCAAGAAGTAGAACGAGATATAGAGAGGTTTGAAATGAAAGGGTTATCTAATAGTCAAGTCAAAGATATAAAGTTTTTTTTGAGGGAGAATAAAGAGGTGTTTATGGGTCCTGTACGACCAGCGGAAGTAGGGGAACACCGTATTGATCTGAACCGGGTGTGTCAAGGAAAGAGCCAAAGTTATATAGTGTACCGGTAGCTTATTAAGAGGAAGCGGATAGGCAGATTCAAGAGTTAGTAAAATTAAATCTAATCGAAGTGTCAAATGCTGAAATTAGTCATCCAATTGTTTCCGTAGCGAAAAAAGACGCAACTGTTAGACTTTGTATAGATTATAGAGCCTTAAATTCAGTAACGCAGATTCCAACATTTCCGATGAAAGATTCACAAGAAATCATGTATACTGCGGGTTCAGCTAAATATTTATCTTCGATTGATTTATTGAGGGGTTATTGGCAGATTAATCTGGCTGAGGAGTGCAAACATTTGACAGCTTTTACAACGCATAACGGAACTTATCAGTGGCGTACTATGCCTTTTGGATTATCAGGGGCGGCTGCTACGTTCCAGAAAGATATGAATGAGGTTCTTCAAGTTCATCGGAGGTGTGCAGAACCATATATTTATTATGTCATCATTTTCTTCGACACCTGGGAAGAGCATTGTGAGCATGTTAGGGCTGTCACTGAAGAACTTAAAAATAGAAACTTTACGATTAGGCTGGATAAATGTAAATTTGGAGAGAAATTGACTTAGTTTTTAGGTCATGTAATGGGAGCGGGGGGGTGTAGAATGCATGCACCTGATGAGGAGAAAATAGGAGTAATAAGGGGTTTAAAGAGATCAAAAACTGAAAAGGAAGTTAGATCTGTTTAGGGATTAATGGGATTTTACCGATCTTATATTCCAAATTATGCCGAAATAGCTATATCATTAACCAAATTAACTAAAGAGAATGTTAAAAATACTGTATCATGGAATGAAAGGGTAGAAGAAGCATTTAATATCCTTAAAGTTGAATTATGTAAAGTGACTAGTTTGGCTACACCTACCGTAGCCCGAGAATATCAGCTTCACGCCGATGCTTCCGACCTGGCAGTAGGATGTTGTCTAACTCAAAAAGATGAAAAGGGTCAGTTTAAACCAATAGCTTTTGCCAGTCAGAAATTGTCAGGGGCTCAGCGTGCTTGGCCGAGTATAGAGCAAGAGGCTTGGAGTGTTCTTTTCCGGTTGCGAAAGTTTGAAAATTGGACATATGGATCTCAAATTGATATCATTACAGATCATAATCCATTAAAATTTCTCACTGAAACAACCCCAAGGTCCTCCAAACTCACTAGATGTGCTCTTGCATTGCAACGCGTGAACCTGGGTATTTCTCATCGTCCAGGAGCGCAACATTTGAATGCTGATGCAATTACCTAGGCTAGAAAGAGCTGGGAAGAACAACCAGTTGCTGGCCCATCAGCATCAATGACCAAATAGTGGACAACCTTAAAGGGATGTCATCACGGGTTTAATTTTTTATTGTGTATGTGTAATTATATTGTATGTGTAATAGTGTATTAATATGTATAGTGTCTATGTAATAATAATATTAGTACAAGTTTCAGTAGAGATGTCAGTAGATAATGTTCAGACACCTGGAAATACCTATGTAATAAGCATAATGAAGAAACCTGCAAAGAGACTATTGAACTCTTCTGTGATATTACTATATGTTTGGGGGAAATTAGATCCTAAAAGGCATATTTTCCGCTAAGGTGGGGGGTATCAGGTCCTGAGAAAACATCTGCTGTACAACTGGGATGTATGTTATTAGTTATCTTAATATCTTATGTATTGTATGGGCTGTGTAGTGAAATTTTAAGGTGACATTCTTTCTGTGTCTAAAGCGGGGGTGAACATGTGAACATGCACAGGTGCAGCGAGATGAAAAAAGAGGAAGACAGAGGGGAGTGTTTGACCTTCTGGGATGTCAATGGAAGATGGAAAATAAAGGATTTCCACGAATAGGGGGTTTCCATCGGGGAAGTGCAGGAATGGAGAAGAGCAGTTTTTGACTGAGATATTGTTCAGAGTGAGTATCTGAAGAGCAGTGGTGGACAGAGGTCCTTGTGTAGAGTGCTCTGGGTCGAATAGCGCAGTCTGAGAACCCATGTGTCGGGAGATTCGGAATTGGTCTCCGGTAGAGTTAATCTAGCGTATGTAGAGTGAGGGGGAGAAGGTGTAATTTGAACAGTACACAGCCAACTTTTTACTGTATATAAGTTATTGTTCAACCGGATCACCTATATCCGAGTTTTACTGTATATAGTGTATTATATTATGTACATAGAGTATAAATAAACTGTTAATTTAGTTAATTGACAGCGTTGGTGTTCATTTACACAATCCTCACAGTGGGTGACCAATATCACCTAATAATATCGGTAGTGGCAGCTATAACTACAACGGACTTTCTTCAAAGTTACGGGGCTGAGAGAAAACGTCCGACAATATGTATTGTGTTCTATTTTCTACATGATAAAATAGGAGGTTTTATAAAAGATATTTAAATTTATGAATTCCAACAATTCTGCGATAATGAACAAGTTAAAAAACAATTTCGTCAGTCCAAAATACAGGGAATCTCTTTTTGAAGCTACACGGATTTTCTTTATAACTTTTACAGCATTAAACATATTTTAAGTTAAAATAAGTTACATTATATGTTGTGCATTCACTTTAGATAGCAGTTCTAGGCAATTCTAACATGTTGTTCATATATTGACATATATTTACTTTAGTTTTTTCTTATGTCAGTATGCTTTATTTACATGTTTGTTATAAAGATCCGACATGAATGTGGCAGCAGTGATTTCGGTCCTTGCTATTAGTCAGCAAGATGACAGAATGAGCCAGACAGATATTTCAAAAGAAGAGGAGATAGAAAAGTACATAGGTTACACCTTTTATTGTAAATCATTTTTCCGATCATCAAAAACCCCTGTGATTGAATTTTGGATTGAAGTTAAAATTCATCCAGCAGTTCTGTTACCAGATATGCGGTACTTTTAAAAATAACTTTTTTTTGTAAATGGATAGATGAAAGTGCTGAAATATTTGAAAGGAACCCTATTCAAAATCCAACAAGTGCAATTTACGACAGGTAAAAACACAAGAAATATATATTTTTTTGCCTTTTATGTTTTGAGAGACTGTCAAATCTTTCAGAACATTAATATATTTTGCAATGGTCTTATAGTTTTGTAACATTGAAATTATCAATAGAAATACATTCCAATATATTTATAAATCATTGCTGTTTTTCGTTTCCTGCAGCTTATGTAAAATAAAAGTATCGGTGCACTACTAGCTGAGTATTTTGCTTATTTAGATTTTTTCCAGTTATATTTGGATCCTGGAGAACATTTCGACATAAATGAGTGCGTTATATTCTATAAAGAGTGTCTTCACTTTTACCATTAAAAAAAATAATAATAAAACATAAGTATATCTTTTCCCAAGTCTGTCGTATGCACTTAAAATAAAAAATTTGCAAGATTTTTGTTATTTTAATCGGCATATGCTGCCCTAAAACTATGATTATGGTGCAATCTGCGGTTAGTTGTTGAGACTTATGAGAGGTTTGGAGAAAGAATCTTAGGCTTTGTCGTACATTATATTTTTTAAATATAATTGTTGGTTTTGATACACAGGTTTGTAGCAGATATCTTTGTCGGGTTTTATTTTCCTTTTTACTATTGCATGTTCATTTCTAACCTTTAGAAATTTTTCGCTAGCTTGATGAGCAACCAATTTTCTGAAAGATGGCTTTCTTGGTTCGGAAACTCTGAAATAGGAAAGCGTTGTGTATCGTCGAAAATCAAGCAGGTTCTGACTATCATCTCTAAATAGTTGAGTTAGCTTTCATGAAGTAGCGTTGGGCGAATTTGCTTAATGTGAAATGTAACAATGTTCAGAGAAGAGAATTATTAAAAATTGTTTTATTTCATCTGTTATAATTTTTAAAATGTGATTATTCTTTTGTCTGAAATATTTAATTCATTGTTCAATCGTCAACTCAGCCAATTTCAAAAAGATATATCCAAATAGTTCAATAGAAGATTTATCACCTACAAAATGTTAGGTAGATTTCGTATGAAATGCTACTTATACGTATTGCAATCGCTCCTATGTTGGTTAATCTGAAAAAGTTTAGCAGATCTATACCGATCCTGACTCCTGGACTCCAAATTACCGTTAGTAAAAAAGTGTATATATATGTGTGTTACAGCTAAAAACCAAAATTGGCTAGTTCTAGAATTGTCCGGCCAACATCTGAACTGGCCAGAAACGTTTAAAAATAATTCGCAAATTCCAGAATCGGCCAGATGCGATTGGCCAGTTCATGAAATAGATATAGGCACTCGGCTTAATCCTTTCTAACACAGTTGGAAGTGTCTACGAATTCAAATATTATAGCCGTCTGCCTACCCGTTCTCTAACTCAAATAAAGGCTCGGGTTAACTTGAATTATTATTTTATTTAGTTTATCAATTAATTTCGGTATTAAAATGAAAAATTTGTTTTGGTTAAATTATTGGGATACATAAAAATATTTCGTTTCAATATAATCAATGGAATTCGATTTTACTCTAAAGGGTAGCCTTAAATACCTAGTTCGGGTTTGATCAATGCCTTCCTGCCAGACAGCGATTTGGGCAGTCAAAACCCGAAATATGCTATTCATTTCATGTATTTCAGGTTTTGGCCAGTTCAGGTATTGGCCGGCCAGTTCTGGAATTGACCAGGCTCCGGGTATTATCCGCAACATATATATATATATAAATCTATATATATATATCACTTTTTATGGACACAATAACTTCTTTAATTCTGCTCAGATCTCTTCCAATCTGATACATAAAATGAAGGGGTATAAAATCTCGGTCAAGTTCGTTAATGACAAAATCGGATCAAACAGGAGGAATTTTGAGAAAACTGGAAAATCCCATAACTTCTTAGTTAAAATAGATATCGAATCAGTTTCAAGTTTATATTAATTCTAAAAAGGGGGCCTAAAATGAAAGATTTTGATAAAATATAAAATGGGTTCAAGGGGCGAAAAAATAGGGGTTTTGTCAGTTAAAAATTAAAAACTATGCCAATTCCGAAGATATCAAATAGAAATATTTTTTTATATGTGCTCTTAATATTATCTAAAACTTTTGTACTTACAAGTTCTTGATAGGAGCAACTCTTATTGCAGAAAAAGGGTGGAGGGGTATGGAAAAAGAAAAATACTCGTAACTTCGGCAATTTTTAAGATATCAAATCCGATTAAATTTATTACATATCTTCTTAATCATATCTACAACTTTTATACAGAAAAGATTTTGCTAGGACAATTCTTGTAGTAAAAATAAATTACGCAATAATAGTAGTTGAAGAAAAAAATCTCAAATCCAGACAGCTTACATTCTGACTCATTTTTGAATTCATTATGCTCTCAAATACATCCATTGGCGCAGCATGTCCCTTAAGGTATTTTACGCCATAAAATCCCATATGACAAACCAACTAAATTAATCCAATTGGCAGGTTCTCTCATTTAGGAACTCTTATATAATGTGAGGTATTGGCCAGTTTTATGGTAAAGGCAGAGTATATTTAAAACAATGCTGTCCAAATGGCATTTTGATAAGAGTTGTCCGAAGCGATCATGATTCAAAGATTGAGGAAGCATTCAAAAAACAAATTGTTTATTTTCTAACTTATTTTTATATAAATTTTTGCTCTTAAACGCTTTCTACTCACTAGTTTTCTTATTTAGGATCTGTATAATGTGCCGTATTGGTCAATTTTTTTGATAAAGACAGAATCTGTTTTTTATAAAAGCTATTAAATTGCACATTTCCAACAAAGTTCCCGAAGCGAGCGTGATTAAAGAATTGGAGATGTATTCAAATAACAAATTGCTGTTCTCATGACTCATTTTTAAATTTAATTTTCCTCTCAAATGAATTCAATTGGCCGTTTCTCTTATTTCGGAATTATATAATGTACCATATTGGTCGATTTTTTATAAAGTTAGAATATATTTCAAAAAATTCTGTCAAAGTGAGCATTTGAGCCGAATTTTGCTTTAGATGATTATGATAAAAGCAGCTCTTATAGAAAAATTAAATTAAATGTCTTCGAACGCGGCCAAGTAAAGTTGTTAAACTGCTTTATCTCTAATCATTTTTTATTTTTTGTTGTTGAAATGAGCACTTCACTTCCAAATCTACCTCCGCCCATAGCTCAAGCCGAAAGGAATTTTTTCACAGTTTCAACTGTCTCTTGAATAAATACTTTCGGAACAGTCCTGAATTTGGGTTCTCATTTATCTCATTTGGGATTAAGATCTTGATCATTATTATAATTAAAAATAAATTTACTGTTATGCGCGCAATCTGTTTTGCACTTACCATCATTACAAATTGCTTATATCTATGTCGACTAATACAGTGTCATCATCATCTACAAATCATCTAAGAGTTCTTGCGAAATAAAAAAAAATACCTGGCATTTTAAAATTATAATAACAATGCAATCAAATAAAGTCAAAATTTTAAAAAGTGACAGATTTGGTTTTCTTCGATCAGTTTTAATATATAAATTTCCTTTATCGGCTGTAAATTCAGAACAAATTACTTTCTCCCCACATATATTTCATACAAATAATGTGCAGTTGTCAGACAGACTGTGACACTTCTGCGTATGTCTATTGACCTATTTTCAAAACAGTCGAAAAAGCATCTTGTAGATAAATTTTAAAATAAATAAAGGACAGCTCTACAAAATCGGGTAAGCGGATAAAATCGGGTATTGCATGTTGCTCCTTGATGTGAACATTTATCTATCAATCAACACCATAAGTTGCTTGTCGAAAGTCATTACAACATTGTAGCGAGCAAAACGCTACTGTGTGCGGTTGTTTTTCTGTGTATGATTGCATTTGAATTTCTTTTAATTTTTTGTTTGTTTTTTTGTTTGTTTGTTCCTAAGTTTTATGCGTATATTAAGGATTTGTCAGCATATAAAATATGTTAAGTAGTATATTTAATTATTTGCTTTCCTGCAAGTATTTTAACAGTTTTTCTGATATTTTACTATAGGGTTGCGAGATTTGACGGAATGTTTAAAAATGTGATTCAGATTAATTTAATCCGATTATTTTTAATAGTCCGTCAAAATACCCTATACCCGAATTTTTCCTATAACCATGGACTGTCTTTTAGGTTGGTTAATGCTTTAGCACAGAGTTTTAAGTTCCAGTTTAATGTTGTTAACTATTATTAAACCTTCAATGTGTCATTCATGGTAACTCTAAACTTATACAACCAACAAGAATGAGGGTATGTTTACTGGGTGATGTGTAACAATTTTATAAGTTTTAAAATATTCGTTCAAATCTGCAGTATATACCTCAGTAGTAACAAAAACTCTAATGAGACGTTTTGAAAAAGTAGAGATTTTTCCGTACAACATTGTTTTTTTTTTCTTGATAGTCTATTTATTTCCATACAAATCCATAAAACTCAGAGATAGCACAGCTTAGTCTAAACAGCCATAGATTAGCATAGTTGCCACAATGTATTTTTTTCTAACATCACAAGATAATATAGTTTATCCTTCCACATCTAGCCGCTTCTATAGAGGTCTCATATTGTGTAGACAGAAATTTGCTTAATGAATTTCAGTTAAAATTTATTAACTATTCCGACAATCTTGCAAAGGGGCAAATTGTAATGTTGTTTTTTCTGAATTTTGCTTTAAAAGCCAAAAAAAAACCGATTCTTTCAAAATTATACAATAAACTTAAAAGCGAGTATGAATGTTATCCTTGAAAGCTTTAATTACTGTTCAGTATATTAAAAATCGTTTAAATGAGTAGAATTATATTATTTTTAATATTTCTTGTATTGCAGTGAAACCTGGAGCTTAGTGAACATGTTAACACGGGCTTGTCAGTGAGAGGGTTAGACCCTCCCCAGTAAAATTTAGCTGGCAAAAGAAGGGGAAATTCATACGCTTGCTACTTCACCTTATAAGTTAGAGCTGGAAACATGTATTAAAGAGAAAAGAGCGAAAAAGCCAGCAAAATGAAAAAGGAAGATTCTTAAAAAGTAAAATAATAATAATAATAATATTTATAATAATACGAATCAACACGGAAAAAAAGAAAAAACTAGTCGTATAGAGGCCACCATAATACTTATCCATCATGGGTATGGATAATATAAACTATGGAAATAAAACATTTGTAGACTATTTATAAAAGGCATCACAAATCCAAAATAAAATTTAATTGTATATTTAAATATTTTAACACATAATAATGCTCTGTCACTAATCCACAGTCCATCAATGCTGATGAACCAATTTTGACAAATTATATAAAACACCAAACTACTCAAGAAGTACCGAATTGCGTAAAAGAAACATACCTATAACTTCAAAAATAATAATAATAATAACAAAAAATTTACTGCGTCGGATTAAGAGTCTTATATCCAATTAAAATATATCTTAGAATTGAAATTTGAATGAAATACAGGGTCATGAAAACTCGAAGAGTGTGGAAAGTAGGACTGCATATATCTCGGCAACACATTATTCGATCGACTTGTTTTTATTTAAAATTTGTGTTATTTTATTGTTTTTTTACAGCCAATCCTTAAAGTTAAACAAAATCGAAATTTTTTATATACCTTTCATCATAACAAATATTTAGAGAGTTCGGAAAAATATGTTCCTTATAATCGAGGTTACTGGTACTAAATAGGCTTCATAACATAATTACATAGTAAATATACACCAAATTTCAAGTCTTTATCTCAATTTGTTCGCGAGTTAGAATTTAACAGACAGACAGGCATAGAGACAGACGGACGGCAATTTTTTTCTTCATAAAATATGTTTGTCAGGACCTTTAGAGTCTGAAACGTGTAAATCCTTCGATTTTTTTTTTTAAATTATTGCAAGAAATTTCTACACTACGTAAGATGGGTAAGTAAAAGGATGATGCAGCATGTGGGAAAAAATGAAGAATATTTTGAAAGCCGAATGGTTTCTACCGAACTTTACTCCAATTCTGAATGCCTAGAATATTAGATACAATGTTAGAAACGCCACACATTGGCACACGAATCATGCAGTATTACTAAGAAATATATAATAATACATTTGTTATAATTTTTGCAGTTGAAAATAACTCTAAGACTTCCAGCGTAAAATAAGTAGGCAGAATCTAGATTAATACCAACAGATTTATTTTTGACGCATGAAAGAATATATGTTCAGTTTCGTTTGTTAAATATAATAAAAATGTATTTTTTATTATATTAAATAAGGTTATTTTTCAAGAACACATCATCTCCAGGGGTTTTAAATGGGTACCCTGTTTAAAGCAACCATTGGGCAAACCCGGATTTTTGCAAGTGTCTAAAAAAGATATTTTTATTATAATTTAATTTACCATTTTATCGCAAAGAGTATGTTTTAATGTATCCAAAGATTTATTTAATATTAAATAGGGTGTTCTTATGTTATTTTCCCATTTGATTGCATTTGAGAACAACAAACACTTATGGTACCCTATTTTACCCCACCTTCTTCTACTGACCAAATTATAATATTATTTTCCTTGACTAGGATTCAAACTAAAGACATATGAATCAAACACTTTTCGCCATTTTTCAAGAGCAATTATGATAAAATGCATGAAGACTGCCACTGATACTTCTAATAGCAGGAAGTATCAAATCGAAAATTATAAGCAATTGTTATTCTTTGTGTTTGCCTAAACATCAAAACTGAGAAATTAAGATAGGAAGGAAAAAGCTGTGATCATGCATAAATCAGTATACATCCGAATTAAAAGAAAATTGGAGTAAAATATCAGAATGCATTTATTGATTTTTAATGAAAAGTCTCGTTTGAATGCTGGAGAATAAAATAGAACTAAATAATATAAATGAATTTCGGAGATACAAGGTCCCAAGAGTGTCATGTTCAAAAAAGAAGAATAAAATTGTACCTATATTATATATTTCCAAAAAAAGTAATCAGCAAATAGCTGTACACAGTTAATAAATCTTATGAAGGGATTTACAAACTTTTGATAATTCAGTAGTTGCAATCATAAGATGGTAAACTCTAGTTTTAATATTTTGAGTCTTTGATATAACTGTAATACCAAACATTAGTTGAATATGCACAATATATTGCCAGCAAAATAAATCTTGACATTTAAGCCACAATTTCAAAGTTCGAAAATTTCATTTTATTTTTTCCAGTATATAATCGTCATAAAATGCTTACAATTACTGAACAACCTCGTGCTTTGACTTTATTAGAACAAAATGTTCCTGAAAGTCGTAAAGCTTTAGATTGGGGAAACTTGGGGGGATTAGCATGGGGAAAACTATCTATGTTCTAAAAATGACAAGGACGATTTACCAATCAAAGCTGTACACCAAAACGAAATAATATCTCTTCTAAAAGACTGAGAAAGATTTTAGCCATGTCTGATTTTCATTTATTTATGTGACATACTGTGAATACCAATTTTAACAACAGTTTAAATATAAAAAGAAACATTACTAATCAATCTATCAGTAAAGAGCATCTGTCACAAACTTCACAATTTTCAACGTGTGTGATTTTTTTTCTTGCTGGCGCTGTATTTTAAGATTACATCTACTGCAGCACAATAAGATGGTTCAAATCAGCACCAATTAAATAATGTGTACCAGTTCTATTTATGTATTTTTGGTATTTATGAGTATTTTAGACATTCTCTAAATAAATTCTTGAATAGATTTGCTAATAAAGAATTTCATTTAAAAGAATATTTTTTGATTATGATAGCTGATATGCATGTTTGAAAATCACACAAATTTCCAGTACAAAATAAAATTTAATTTTAATTAATAAGTTTTAATTTCGGAAACAAAATATATCAAAAGTAACCATGTTAATAAAAAATTTTCTATTGCTTACTTTTAAATGTTATAACTAGGTAAACAAATATAAAAAAATAATAAAAATATGATATTAAATAACGGAATAATTTTTTACTGTTTTTAGGATAAGTAAATAAAGTTTAATGTATTTAATAAAACCAAATAAATTAAGCAATTATTATTTCGTTTTTTTTTTTTTTTTTTAATTGATTTCACAAAAGAAATTTAGAAGCACCTAGAAATTATTTGACTTTTTTTCCCTTTTAGCGTTTAGAGTTAAGTGGTAATTATAACTTTTTTAGATATTGCTTTAGAAGATGAATCTCTAAGGACGTTCTTATCCATTAAAAGAAACTATAAATTTTCAGCAATTAGAAAGTAAATAAATTAAATAAATGTAATTTAAAACTGTTCAAAGCAAGTGATTAAATGTTATTAATATTTAAAATTAAATTTAATACACAAATTAAGTAAAATGCACCAATTCAGTAATTTCATAAAAGGTTTAAATAAATGATATATTTTCCACAGCGAATTTATTTTATAAATGAAATTTTTACCATTTGGAGATTTTAAAATGATTACATTTTTAAATGATTACAGAAACATTCATGATTTTTGTTTCGTGAATGGCATTGTGTCTTAAAGTGAGAACTCTTAAATTGGATCATGTTCTTGTACTTAAAATCTCAATATAAGTGCAGTATTCCAAGGCTATGTAATAAAAAAAACGAAATTTCTGGAATAAAACTTGGAACATTTCTGTGCTTTAAAACACATTCTTTTAAATAATTTGTATAAAGATTAGATTTTTAGACAACATTTCAGAGAGCAGCCAGAATCACATTTACAGATATGTCTTCATGGAAATATTTAGTCTTTTAGATCGCTAAAAATATAGTTCATAAATTCATGCAAACAGTCCAATATTGTGCGTTGTAACAATACATATACATAAATATTTGATAAACGCTTCCAGATCACCCAATATTCCAAAAAGCGTTCCTTTATCTTCAGAAATCTGAGAAATCAATTTATTTTCGAAATTTAGAAACGAATTAATTAAAATAAATTTTTATGAGTTGTGCCCAATTTTCTGAAACGTTTCCGATTAGCCTTTAAAGAATTAATCATTTCTCTCAGACCAGAAAATCGGTTTTTTGGATACATTCTGAGCTCAACTAAATATTTTGAGCTGGAAAAATGAAATTGTGCTCGCAATCTTAACAGAAAGTTTTTATTTTTATTGTTATTTTTGTAAGTTATAGTTATTCTTTAGTTAAGCATTCTTATTAAACATGAAACTAATTACTAGAGTCTTCATTAGTATAAGAAACGGGGGTTTCGGTAGAGAGATGGGGTTTGGGTAGTAAATGATGAGTTCTCGAAAAACTACTCGAAAATTTTTTTGAAAATCACGAGTAACAAATAAAGAAATGTTTTTAAAAATCTTTTTAAATTTTCAAAAATACATTCTCTTCTGAGATTTTCAAAAATAAAAGTAATCACTCTTCGGAATACTTTGAGACAAGGAAAAAGCTATCAAACATTTTCGTAAATTGAGAAACGTCTTTTTTTCAGTTTTCAAGCTACGCATTTAAAATTGAAAAGTGATGCATGAGCACATAGTGAAATAACAAAGTACATGAAACTGCAATTAATAATAATATTTGTTTTCTCTTTCAAGTTTAATCCAAGAAATTACTACTAACTTTAAATTGTATTATTAATAGCTTGCTCATTTTCAAAACGAAATTCCATGTTTGTATAAATCAACAACATTTAGTTATAAAAATATTCTCTGAAGAACAGCCTGTATAAGGTTTAAAAGTACTAAGATGCTTTAAATAAAATGTATATTTTTAACTACTAATACCTTTTTGATTATTTTAATGACCTTTTAAGTAAAACAGTGAACGTTTTAAAGTCATTATGATAAATTTTATGTTTAAAACGAGATGAAACCTGAATTCGTCATATGATTTTATTAATATCTTAGGCAATATTATGTAAATAACAAATATTTTTTCCTTTTCCCAGTGGAAATAATAAGATTAACAAGCAAATTAAGTTGAATTAACATTTTAATACCGCTTACAGTATCTGAAGTTATTTCATGTTTATTTTTTATGGATCGCTTTTTAATTTCAATCCCTAATGACGAACATCAATTTTTTCCGCTAGAATCAAAATAGATTATTTGATATTTAGCGATGAAAATCTGAATAAATTAAACAGAGATAATAGAAAAATCTGACTTAATGTAATTGAAACGTTTAGGTTATAATTAGTATTAAATCTAATTAATGTTAAATAAAACTAAATGTAGTAAGTTAATATAAAATTTAAAGCAACTGTTTTATTTTCCAAGGCAATTTTCCTAGATATATTTTCAACTCATTTAGATGTTACTTTAAAAAAACAGCTTTTCTTTAAAATTACTTTTGCTTTCATAACTCATTCATGTATTTATCTATATAATTACTCTCTATACAAAGGGCTTAATGCGTATATAATAATGTATCTAAACAAAACAAAAAATAACGAATCAAAGACAAATTATGAAACACTTTCCTCTCTTACTGGAATATTCCCATGTTTATTACTTTCAGACGATGAAATGAAACATTTAAGTATCAAAAATAAAAAAAAAAAACAATTTTAAATATAAAATGTGCCACAAAACAATTTTTTTAAATACTAAAAATTAATGGTATTATATTGTGTGTTCCTGCACAGGACCTATAAAGCATACATCTTTCATTTTTAATAGAGAATATTCTATATTGAACGTCATTAAGAGTTAAACAATGTTTATTTGTAATATCACTTGCCATTTTCAATGTATTTAATCATCATAGATGACGATGAAATTGACAGATCAAAACGAACAAATCAGAATAATTATCCCTTTATAATTATGTAGTAATGTTTCGAGAAAATTAAATGAAGTTATAAAAAATTTATATTTAAATTTCACATTTCAGTTTCTATCAAAACAAGTTTAATACAGTAGATGAAACAGATTAAAATTAAAAACGTTTGCATTCAAAATTTTTATATATTTCCCAAAGTTAAGAATAATATTTAATGCCCGCATAGAATTAATGTATAGTTTTTTTTTCTGTAACTAATGTCACGTTCTAATCATATATGTATCTGTATTTTTTTCTGGGGGGGGGGGGGGCGTTTTGCTTTTAAGTTAATTCTCTAAAGACAAAATAAATTATGTGCCTTTAAATTAGAAAAAATATATATTACTTTAGAAATAAAAAATTAAATAATTTAAGTGAATGTAACAGAAAAAAATGTCGTTTTAAATATATAAAAGAAAGTTTAAAACTTCTTAATCGGGATTAAATCAGCCATTTTTTTCTGGAAAAATTCCCATCAATTTTGAGTGAGATCGAGGGGGTGATCATCAAAATTTAAATAAAAATCATATTTTGAGAACTATTAATTTTAATTTCATAAACAATATTCATCAAAATTAAACATATTTATTCCAAGCTATGTAAAGTAATTTTAAATATAATAATTGCATTTAAAGGGGCATAGAAAAACAAAATTTCTGAAATAAATGGGAATCCCATTTCCCCTTTTCAATTGCCAAGAATATAAAAGTTAATCTTATTGAGATTTAAATTTTATAATTTTAAAATTCCAAGCAAAAGAAATTTAGTACAATAGATTAAACTCAATAAAACACCATTCTTGCCATTTTAGCTTAAAATATTTTTTTTCAATAATTACCGAAACGTACTAATAAAAGTTAAGGCCTGTATGGGATTAATTTTCCGTTTACTCTTTTCTTTCACAAACAGAAAGTAATTCACGATCATATTTTTTCCCTTGAGGATATCTCGCTTGTGTGGAAAATCTCTAATAAAAGACATTAATTTTGTACTTATAATTTTAAAGATAACAATAAGTTTTTTTAGCATTAAAAAAATTGAATGTGTTAACTAAGTTATATAATAGAAAACTTTTAAACATGGTTATTTTCAGAAATAAGATTCGTAGAAATTATATATATTTATTTAAATCTAAAGAATATTTGTATTTAAAGGAGTATGACAATTTTTTTTCTCATTAAAATATGGAAAATATATTTCCCATTTTCGACTGATAAAAATATAAAAAAAAATCAAACAGATTAAAATTTATCAGAATTAACAATTATTTCAATTTGTATAAAATGTATTCTTTTCGTTTGATTTTTTTTCAAATTTTTAAATGTATTAATAGTTACAAAAATGAAATTAATTTTTGCATATTTCTCTTTGTGTCTCTTAAGTTATATTTTTCACAATGTATCGCTGAATGAAAGAGAAAGATTAATGTAAGTCTTCTAAATTAAAACGGGAGCACTGCACGTTAAACAATTTAAAACTGAATAAATTAAATAAATAATATAGGAACTTGCTAAAGTCAAGTAATGAAATTTTAAAGGTTATTAAAATTAAATTTTGTTCGAGATAAATTAAGTTGAGTACAATGTTTTAAGGAGATAGTGCTCTTTTTCAAAATTATTTTATTTAGATAAAAATATAATTAATTTTCATTCCATAAAAAAAATATTCATAATTTACAAAACAATTAATTTAAATTTCATAAGCATTATACTTCTGATTTAAATGTTCTAATCTCAGATAAATGATTATTTCTAAACAAAATAATTGTATCAAAAGATACATAATAAGTTTTATTTATATATGATATATGAATGTCACATTTTCAACTGTCATGAAAGGGAAGTTTAATGTCTTAGATTAAATTTAATTACCCACATATATCTCTTTTGCTTATAATAACTTTTTGATTAATTTTACAAAAATGCGAAAAAGAAATTTAATGAGAACAAGCAACTAATTTGAAGTTTTGATTATTTTCTATTCTCTAATGTTCATTTAAAATGTTTATAAATATTTGTAAATGAAACAACTGTATCTAAATATATATAAAAATTAATAATAAGTAAGGTTTGTTAAAATATGAGAGATTAATTTCCTTTTTACGGCCAAACAAATCAAATTTAATGTAATTGATTTAATCAAATACAATAAAGCAATTATATCTATTTTGCACAAAATATTTCATATGATTTAATTTGTCAAATGTAAAAGTACGATTTAATGATAGCATGTAACATGTAACTTATTTAATAGTTTGATCTTTTTTTTTAGTTTCTGAAGTTGATTCTGAATTAGTGGAATCTGTCCTAAAATGTCATTGCCTAAGGAAAAAATGCTTTTATCCATACAAATATTTTTCTCGTGATCTTTATCCAATACAAAGTAACAATGAAACTATACAAAATGCAATTATGCATTTTAAAAATTAACAAATAAAGTCACAACATTATAATTACGATTTATACAAAATACTTCAGTATGTCATTTTCTCGTGAGTGTTGTCTTAAAAAGAACAAAGCCAAAATTTGCTAGTAAATGTACAAGCTGGTCTAATTAATGTTATACCAGCTGTACCTGTATACTGTAAAAAAAATCCTGTATAATGTAAAAAAAAAAAAAAACTGTTTTACCTGCAGATGTAAAGTTGCCGAAATCTGTATGGTTACTAACATTTTATCCTTACACTGTACAAGTAAAAAGTGTAAATCTACAAAACTAATTTTTGTAAAGTTACAGAAATCTATAAGTTTACAAACGAGTCTACTAAAATTACACTTATCTTGCTAAAATTTTATATGTAATCTGGGTTGCCATCACATGAAAAATTCTTGAAAACCCAGTTTTCTAAAAAATTTTTAGTAACCTTGCAGATTTTTTGATTTTCAGTGCAAAACTGTATATGTTACATGAACCTTTGCTGTTTCCGTTGCGTAAAAAGATCTTGGAATCCCAGTTTCTTAGAAAAATTTTGTAACTTTACAGATTTTTTACAGTGTATAAACAAAAAACAACGAATAATTTGTGATGAATAATAATTGAAATATTGCACTAAATTCACCATAAAATAAAAACAAATGCAGGACGTGTTTCAAATAAAAACAATACAGTAAAGGCACAATGTCAAAGATGTCCACAGTTCATTTTTGGCCTTTTGCTCTTACCGACATATGTCTTCTTTACATGATGAGTTGTATTGTTTTAGCTTGAAACGCATTCTGCATTGTTTTTTACTTTATAAAGAATTTTACCAAATCCACTCGGGTTGAAAGATATCGATGAAATTTGCAACGTAAGTTAATGGACTATGGGGAAATGAAATCAGCAATACTCGACCGATAGATGGTGGATTTCATCTACGAGAAGTGATTCGAACAAATTTAATGCTTTGTAAAAAGCCAGTAGTCGCATCCATTAAGCAATGGAGCAAGGCGTTAGATCATTCCTGGTGGAGTGTGTTTATCAGAACAGCAAAAAATTTTCAATTGCACTGGAATAATATTGACGTTTGAAAGGCTTACAAAAGAACGAGTGTCGAGACAGGATTTTAAAAAAGATGATGTCTATATTCGAAGAGATTTCAAGTTGAATATGTTTCAAGAAAGAAGATGGTAACGGATTTCTAATGGAACAGGCGATAAAGTTCTTTTTGGCATGGTCGAAAGAGCGTCACGTTCCCAATATTCTTCGACGAATGCTCGATCGGTGTCTCTGAGTTTAGGGACACGACACCCTGTATATATATATATATATATATATACAAGGTGTCCCTAAACAAATGGTATATACGCTAGGGGGTGACAGAACACATCAAGACGAGTAATAGTAAATAGGAAACCAAGGGTCCAAAACGTTTTCCAAAAGAGGTAGCCGCCATTAAAGTTTGGGGTCCAAAATTTCAAATACACATAAAAAACGAAAAAATTGGTCGATTGATTTGCGGTTTTCACTAAAATTATTCTTTATGTTGGTATTTACTTGAAAATAAATTATAAATATAAATTTCGAAAAATGCCGATTGAGGGCGCTTTAGATTTTGAAGTAATGAAAAACTACTTTTTGCCGTGATTTTTTGCATCTCATAAAATGGTTTCGTAACCTTAGACTTAAATTTAAATTTTGAGCTCAAAATCTGAAGAGTTGGAAGCGGTTAAGTAGCACAAACTTAACTGTGTTCAGAGGGTTTAAATTTCAAATGATTATAAAAAACAGAAAATTTGGTCGATTGGTTTGCGGTTTTCACTAAAACTATTCTTTATGTCGGTATTTTATTGAAAATGAATTACAAAGATAATTTCAAAAAACGCCGATAGAGCGCGCTTTAGTCTTTGAATTAACGAAATAATCCATCCTAATACTATTTTTTGCCGTTATTTTTTGCATCTCATTAAATGGTTTCGTAGGCTTAGATTTAAACTTAAATTTTTAACTCAAAATCTGAATAGTTGGGAGTGGCTAAGTAGCACAAACTGAACTGTGTTCAGAGGGTTTAAATTTCAAACGAAACGGAAAACTATAAAAAAACGGAAAAATTAGTCGATTCGTTTGCGGGTTTTGCTAAAACTATTCTTTAAATCAGTATTTTCTTGAAAGTAAATTTTAAAGATAAATTTCACAAAATGCCGATAGAGGGCGCCTTAGACATTGGAGTAGCGTAACACTACTTTTAACCGTTATTTTTTTAAATCTCATTGAATTCTTTCAAATGCTTAGATTTAAATTTTGAGATGAAATTCTGAGTCGTTGCGAGTGTTTAAGTAACGAAAAAGTGATCTGTGTTCGAGGGGGGGGGGAGGTTAAATTTCAACTCCTGAACACACTTCAGTTTGCGCTTCTAAACCCCTCCCAACGATTCAGAATTTGAGTTCAAAATTTAAGTTTAAATCTAAGATTTCGAAAACATTTAACAAGTTTTCGAAAGCATTTAATTAGATACAAAAAAATAACGGTTAAAATTTGTTGTTGGTTTCTCTGAAGTTTATGGCGCCCTCTAACTGATCGACCAATTTTTCTGTTCTTTATTATCATTTGAAATTTGAACCCTCTGAACACAGTTCTGTTGAGTTCAAAATTTAAGTTTAAATCTAAGATTTCGAAAACATTTAACAAGTTTTGGAAAGCATTTAATTAGATACAAAAAAATAACGGTTAAAATTTGTTGTTGGTTTCTCTGAAGTTCATGGCGCCCTCTAACTGATCGACCAATTTTTCTGTTCTTTATTATCATTTGAAATTTGAACCCTCTGAACACAGTTCTGTTTGTGCTACTTAACCACTCCCAACTATTCAGATTTTGAGCTCAAAATTTAAGTTTGAGTCTAAGTTTACGAAAAAATTTAATCAGATGCACAAAATAACGTAAAAAGTAGTTGTTCGTTACTCCAAAGTTTAAAGCGCCCTCTATCGGCATTTTTTGAAATTTATCTTTATAATTCATTATCAATAAAATACCGACATAAAGAATAGTTTTAGTGAAACCCGCAAATCAATCGACCAGTTTTTCCGTTTTTTATAATCATTTGAAATTTAAACCCTCTGAACACAGTTACGTTTATGCTACTTAACCGCTTCCAACTACTTAGATTTTGAGCTCAAAATTTAAGTCTAAGCTTACGAAACCATTTAATGAGATGCAAAAAATCACGGAAAAAAATAGTTTTTCATTACTTCAAAGTCCAAAGCGCCCTCTATCGGCATTTTTCGAAATTTATCTTTATAATTTATTTTCAAGAAAATACCAACATAAAGAATAATTGTAGTGAAAACCGTAAATCAATCGACCAATTTTTACGTTTTTATGTGTATTTGAAATTTTGGACCCCAAACTTTAATGGCGGCTATGTCCTTTGGAAAACGTTTGGGACCCTTGGTTTCCTATTTACTATTACTTGTCTTGATGTGTCCTGTCAACCGTTAGCATGTATATACAATTTGTTTAGGGACACGCTCTCTCTCTATATATATATTGTATATATATACATTTACATTTACATATGTATATGTAAATGTACATATATATATATGTATATGCATATATTTATATATATATATGTCTAGCGCTGCTTTTAAACTTCTACAAAAGAAATCCTTTGTAAAAAAAAAAAAAAAAAAAAAAAAAAAAAAAAAAAATCTGTTTTTTTTTACTGCTACATTATCGCATTTGATAATAATCAATGAATTCAATAAAACATTATTTTCAGTAACATGGTTTTTATATTGTGTTATAAATATAAAATAGCCCCCAGTTTCCAACTTTAAAAAAATGGATTTCCTATTACCTGACAAATCAAATTAGAAATAAATAAATGTTTTTGCAAAAATTATAATGGCTGGTACATTATTGCTCGTAAAGCAAAATTTAAATGCATTTTTAAAACAAAATTTTCTTACCTGGCAGCTGTGATTGCTTGTAAAATCGCTCAAATATTTTCCTTGAACTGTCAATAGAAAATTTCAAAATTATATTCTTTATTGTGTAACATATCATTTTCTTTTTGTTTTATTTTTTTTAATAAGCAAATAGGTGCCTCTTTCGACTATTTTGGTCGTCTTGAAATACATACAAATATAACAATCTCTTACTTTTATTCACAAAGTAATGTTATTTGCTTAGTAATCTGACAAATCGGACAATTCGGGCAGAGAAATTAAGAATTCAGGTCTACCTTTATGATCAAAGCAGCATTTTGTATCTTGTTTTTTGTGTGTATTTCATCTTTCTTGAAAAAACCATTTAACACACTTCATAATTTATGCTTCATGTCCATTTGCTGTATTTAAGTATTATCCTGGCAATGAGATGGGACAAAATTTGTTCAGTATTGCCAATTTATTTTATAGCAATCAATCGTTTTCAAAAGATTAATTTAACATTATTTCATACAAAAAAAACTTTTCAAAAAAATGATAAACAATATGAAATAAATTGATAAAAAAATAAATAAAATGTAACAAATGCATAGCAGAAACAAAGAGATAAAGATATAGATAAACCTCAAATTATAATAAAAAATAAATTATCAATTAAACTAAAAAAAAGAAAAACACCAATACGTTATACGTTATGTATGTAATACGTTAGTTTGTCAAAAATTAAAGGTTACCGTAATTAATATAATTGGCACCATTCTTAGAACAGTTGAATGTTACATGGCCCGAACGATACGTAAGTACCCCATTATTTGTTCGTTAATACGGAAATTTTAAAAATATACGTAGAAATAAAATATTCAATATTAAGTAATTTTTCGTAATTGGATCTTCTGCCAATTGGGGCATTTTAGCTGATGGAGCACCAAATGATCCCGTACCAATTTGAGCAAAATTACTGTAAATTTAACAATTAAATTAAAATTTTTTACTGGGAAATGCTTGTAGCCAGCATGTAATATACAGATATATTATATATATATGTGTGTGTGTATTATCCCCCTCTTACAATTTTAATATAGGTCTATCCTCGTCAAGTGACTGATAAATGGTAAAATCCACTTCAGCATCAGCGAAAAACGTAAGTTTCAATTTGAAAGATTATTAGTTTCCAATGAATATGATGCGCTTTCAATGTACGACGACTGTTCTAAAACTGATAATTTCTTTGGTTTATAGACGAATGACGTCGTGAAATAATTTGCCTCGTGGTTTCACATCTATAAAAATCACAAATAGGCTCATATTTTTTAGTTCCTCTCTGCAAAACTCGCTATACGAATGATTACATTAATGATTTAATAATATTTTTAATTTCTCATATGAAAGAACCAAAATTATCTCATTTTTTACATTGATGTAATGAAATTTTCAGCTGTCACCCTAATTTCAATCTAACTTATCTCAGAATATATCCATTTTTGAATGTAATTTATCTTTCAAACATTAATTTTTTAAACGATCTTTTTAAAAATGTAAGTTTTAGTTATTCTTACTAAAAAAATAATAATCTTTATTAAAATTGAACTTTGAGGATATGTTAAAATCAAAGTGATCATTTCTGATCAAATCACATGACTCGCGTTTTTATTATTAAAATTCAAAGACATATTTTTGAAATATAGCTGACACATACCGTATATGTCCACGGATAATCCGAAAATTTCTGGGCATTTTTCTAACCCGAAATAGAGGGATCGATTTATACACGAATTAAAATAAAATTCAGAAACAGACATTCTAAAATGAAAAGAAAAAATTACAAATATATATCAAAAATAAAAAAAATACGAATCTTCATTCACCATCCAAGTCATTATCATAATTTTCAAGGAACTTCTGAAAATTTTCGGTTTTCTCCCCGTTTTCATTCATTGGTACATTAGTATGAATAACAACGATGTCTAATTCGTTATCCTCACAATAAACATTGCTTTCAAAAATGGCAACATCCTCAGTTCCATTCATCACATTATTGGTGTAAAGATCGAACAATCATTTCTTGTGATAATTCAAGTCAAAAACTGCAGATTTAAGTCTTATGAGCAAGTCATAACTGAATGAGGGGAACCCAATTATACAGATCTGGCAGTACGTCAAGATAAAATAGGTCAGATTAATAATTTAAAATATATTAGTTTTATATATAAAAATTGAATAACTTAGGTATAGTTTATTATATACTCTTTATTTATTTATTATTATTATTATTTATTTTTTATTATATGTAAAAATTAATGTGCTACATTTTTCTTCGCAGAATGTTTCATCACCCTTTTTTGAGATCGGCTTATACATAGGCTTTGATTTTGAGCGACTTTCCTCTGAAAAACTTACATACTTCTTTCTTGTTCGGTCTTACACACGTAAATGTACGGTAGTGTTTTAAAAGGAATTCACCACATGTTTGCATTTTAATTGCAATGATGGCGATTGAACCCTATTTGATGATTTAATCATCTGCGGCCAGGTAAAATAATAGTAGCAAAATGGCCTCTTGACTTATAAAATTCAAAGCAGTCAAACTCGAACTCTTGATGACAACCACATGACTTACGCTTTTATTATGGAGATTAAAGGCCAAAATACATACATATATGTAAATATTTACTCATTAAAATAAATAAATAAATAAATAAATAAAAACTAGCTTACTCCGCAGCTAATACATAAAAAAATTGCATTAAGAATATTAAAATTTCTGTTCATAATGAATGAATGCTCGATGTAATAAGTCAGGTGATAATGCATTTTAAGGATATTCTAGTTTACATATATGCCAAAAACAAATATTTTTTTTTAATTTGAAATACTATGCGTTTTTTTTTTAATTTTGAGACGAGGAAAAATGCTAAAATATGATCTATCTTTGATAATTAAATTCATAGCTTTTTTTAACATAATGCACATTACTGGATATTTTTTTTTTTACATGTAATTAATATGTTTTTTAATTTTCAGTAAGTATTAGTATTAAAATCAGTCATTTTCTGAATGAAGCAAAAACTTTATTTCTCTATATTTTGTAATATTTTTATTAAGCGTAAAATGATAAATAGTCTGTTGTATGTACTTTTAAATTTATTTCTGGCATAAACCTTTTTTTCATAATTATTCGTATTACGAGAAAGCCATGCTATATAACTATAATTAAAATGTGCTCATTTTTCATAAAACTACTTTTATAAATAAAATCTGCTCGTAATCCTTTTGAAATTGTATAAAGATGATTTCTAATTAAATACTTCCGATACCTTCCAAGAAAAAGAAAAACATATTAATAATCTCATTAAATCATAGAACTAGTATCAAAGAGCGAGACAGCGAGAATCTTGTATGTTTGATTAATACTATTTAGTAGCTTTTTTCAGTAAAAATTTGTTTCCATGAATATTAATAGAAGATTATGTATATATATATATATATATATATATATATATATGGGCTGTTTAATAGCCTCTGCTTATCAACCAGGAGAAGACCCTTTAATTGCCTTCTAGGAGGACTTAAAGGAATCGACTGGGAGCAGAGACTTAATGTCCAATCCGCACCTTCCATCGGTACAGCCTGTTAGTACTCTTGTCTAGTGCAAGGGGAACGAACGCGGATGGGCTTCCTCCAACCCGCTTGGCCAGCGTGGAGGGATTTGGCCACAACCCCCCTTATTTTACCATGAATTCACAAAACAAATCACGGCCCTCAGTTCCCGGTAGTCTGCATGTTCCTGGTTACGGCAGCGATCAGACAGACATGAAGACAGAGGGTGCTAAGAATCACCGGGCTCGGCTTGGCTGCCATAAGTTGATGACCTTGGCTACGTACAATGGACGATCCCTATCTTCTGAAAACCGTTTACAGGAACTTGAAGAAGAGTTAGATAAGATCAACTGGGACATTTTAGGATTATGTGAAGTAAGAAGAAAAGGCGAAGAAAAGATTGATCTTGCCAGCGGACATGTTTTATACTACAGAGGTACAGAAGATGGAAGAACAAGTGGTGTAGGATTTCTGATTCATAAAAGGTGGAAGAATCACATTGTAGAATATGATAGTGCATCAGATAGAGTTGCAAGATTAGTAATACAAGTGTCCAAAAGATACAAGCTGCAAATTACCCAAGTTTATGCACCAACAATAAGTTATTCTGATGAAGAAATTGAAGATTTTTATGAAGAAGTAGCTTCAATGCATCAAAAGGGAAATTGCTACATAAAATTAATAATGGGAGACTGGAATGCTAGAATTGGAGAGAAGAAGAAAGGTGAATTATCTGTAGGAAATCATGGATATGGTATGCGAGATGAAAGAGGAAACAGATTGATTGAGTTTCCAGAATGTGAACAGATGTATATCATGAATTAATTTTTCAAGAAAAAGCCACAAAGAAAATGGACATGGCGTTGTGCAAATGGCTCAACAAGTGAAATTGACTACATCTTGACCAACAAAAAGTATCTTATTCAGGACTGCAGCGTTCTCAATAACTTCAATACAGGAAGCGATCACAGATTGGTTAGATGCAAACTGCTGTTAAATACTAAAGTGAAAAGAATGAAGCTTTTGCTACACTCAAAGAAATCAATCGATATTATAAACCTCCAGAAACATAAAGAAGAATTTCATTTGGAACTTCAAAACCGTTTCCAAGTACTTCAATCAACTTTAGAAGAAGAGCAAGATGTTACAATAGTGAACAAGAAGCTAACGAATACTCTACAAGAAATTGCTAAGAAGATAGCCGGTGATGCACAAGTAAAACAAACAAAGAAAATAACAGAAGAAACAAGAAGATTGATGAAAAAACGCAGAGAATTTAAAATGAAGAAAAATGATCCTAAATCAAGAGTTGAATATGCTGAATTATGTAAAAAAGTAAGAAAATGCGTTACAGAAGATATTAGAAAATATAACTGTGATCTTGTTAAAAAAGTTCTGGAAGATAACAAAAGTTTAAAATCAGCTAAGCGCAAGTTATGTGTTGGAAGAAAAGGCATTTTTGCACTGAAGAGAGCAGATGGAACAATCACCAAAATCAGCAACGAAATAGTACACATTGTTGAGAAATTCTATAATGATCTATATAAATGTGAAGATCAGAGGGAAATCAACGTACACGATCAACGAGAAATCTTAACAGAAACTGAAGAGATAATCCCAGTGATGACAGATGAAGTTTTACAAGCTATTCGATTTATGAAAAAAGGTAAATGCCCTGGAGAAGATGGAATTACAATTGACCTTATCAAAGAAGCAGGAGAAGAATTTGCAAAAAGGCTATCCTTACTGTTTTCCAAATGTCTCAAAAAGTCAGATGTACCAGAAGATTGGAATAATGCTGTGATGATACTACTTTACAAGAAAGGAGAGAAGGAAAACATTAAAAATTACCGTCCGATCAGCTTATTGTCCGTGATTTATAAAATGTTCACCAAAGTTTTAACGACAAGACTTGAATCAGCTCTGGACTCGGCTCAACCTAGAGAACAAGCAGGATTCCGAAGTGGATTCAGCACAATGGATCATATCCAAACAGTAAGGGAACTCATAGAAAAGCATAAAGAATATAATTTACCTCTCTGCCTTGCCTTTATTGATTACGAAAAAGCTTTTGATTCCGTCTACACATCAGCAGTAGTAGATTCTCTGGAGGACATTGGTATAGACAAACTTTACATCGATATCATAAAGAAGATTTACAAGAAAGCAACAGCAACCATCCGTTTAGATAAAGGAAAAGCGAAGATCAAGCTCGGAAGAGGAGTAAGACAAGGAGACACCATTTCACCCAAGCTTTTTAATGCTGTCTTAGAAAATATCTTCAAGAAGCTGGATTGGGAAAACAAAGGGATTAGAATAAATGGAGAATTTTTAAGTCATCTCCGCTTCGCTGACGACATTGTAATTTTCAGTAACAGTCCTGAAGAATTGGAAATTATGCTAAAAGATCTTGCAGAAGCTAGCATCAATGTGGGATTAAAAATAAATTTAGAAAAGACTAAGGTGATGTTTAATTCATTTACATCAAAAAAGAAAATTGTCTACAAGAACACTGAGATTAAAGAAGTGCAAAGTTATGTGTACCTAGGACAGGAAATATCATCGGATAATAGTATCATGAATGAAATCAATAGAAGAATAAGAAATGGGTGGCGTGCTTTCGGGAAGAACAGTATTATTCTAAAGAGTAATATGCCTCTTTGTTTGAAAAGAAAAGTTTTTAATCAATGTATTTTACCTGCATTAACCTACGGAGCAGAAACATGGACACTAACAAAACGGATGATACAAAGATGATACAAACAGCACAGAGAAGCATGGAAAGATGTATGCTAGGCATAACTAGAAGAGACAGAAAGAGGATAACCTGAATAAGAAATCAAACAAAAGTTTTTGACATCCTTGAAAAAATCAAGCAGCTAAAATGGAAATGGGCTGGGCACATTGCAAGAAGACAAGACAATAGATGGAGCACAAATATACTACAGTGGTATCCTAGAGATGTAAAACGACCAAGAAGACGACCACAAGTAAGATGGAGAGACGAAATTAGAAAAGTGGCTGGTGTAAATTGGATGACGAAAGCATTAGACAGAAAACATTGGAAAAATCTGGGGGAGACCTACATCCAGCAGTGGATCGAAAACGGTTGATGATGATGATATATATATATATATATATCGATTAGTTGTTCTAAGAAAAATGAAATTATAATATTTAATGCATTACATACAAACTGATATTTTATTGTTTATTATTTTGAATGTAAAGGTATTTTTTATTATTAAAAAAACGAGGTGGGACCCGTCAAAATTCGACGAAAGAAAATATTTAAGACAGAACCGTTTCATTGATTTATAATAAATCGACAAAATTAGTTACAGTAAAAAAAACATCTTATATTGGTCAATCTAACTCTCAAACAAACATTATTTTAAGCTAAAATTAACAAAATACCATAAAAACCAATAATCCAAATTATTAAACAAAATAAAACCGAAATTCCCAGGACCGAAATTACAATTCAACCGAAATTATTAGTCCACCGTAATTATAACAAACGATACTTTTGAAGTAGATAAGGTGCATGCTTGTAAACAAACTGGCTTTTTTCGCGAGAACTCAACTTGTGGTTCTATTTTTTTTTCAATTTTAAAAGAAAATGGAGTGGTTCTTTTGCCACAATGACAAAATTGCTATTAAAAACTATAAAAAAATTAATATCTCAAAAATAAATAGAGATGCAGCTTCCAAACAAATTGCATTTGAAAGTTAATTTTTTTTTCTCTTTACGACGGTGTAAAAATTTGCGATGTTTCGGAATGTAAAATTTGCAGTTGCGAAAATTGCAGAACCGAAATTACAGGGGAAAAAGTTGTCATTCGCAAAATGACTTATGCGTAACGCACAGATACGTTTGACCTTTATAATATCGATAAGTAATACTTGAAGTATGAGTATGTCCATTACATTCTAACATAAATCTATTTTTCTTGGATATTTCTAATATGAGAAATACCTTAAGATATCTCTAGGGGGTAGGGGTTGCTTTTTGAAATCGATATAATTTTTGATCCAATCAAAATTTTCTCTTTTTATTTTTAACATGGTCTTTGTTTCAAAATAATATGTTATCTTTTTCCGTATGTTATCTATTTTCGTGAAAAAACAAAGTTGTTATTAAAATTACTAAATAATTATAAAATTATTTAATTCTAAGATATGTGATACACCAACATTTGGCATCCCTATTCTTCTTCATAAGTGTATGTCTATATATTCACGGTTTGAGAAACCATGTGAAATATATTTGAAATGAAACTTGTATTTACTAACAAAACAAAGAGAAAGAATATTGTCCCCTTATTTTGTCGATAATTATTTCTAGCTGCACCCGATCCCTCCTCCATTCGGGGCGAGCAAAACAAGAATTTTGTTGAATCCCGTTGAATGCATTGTGTAATAAAAAGCTATTATAAAATATTTTTAAGTAGCTTATAGCTCTTTTAAGTGTCATCTGAATCTAGTTTTATTTTATTGACTTTGCCTCATATGAATCAATAAAGTATCTGAAAAATAAATATACCCAGTTTAGTATATCCCTACAAACAAACCAAAAAAATTCTAAAAATCAAAAAAAAATTCTACACAGTGATAAATATATCCATTACTGAGGGAGGGGGGGGGGGGTTCAAGGGATGATAATGTATGATATAGAAAAGGGAGGAGGGGGTTCAAAGTTACCAAGAAGTTGATTACGTTATACTTGCACAACCAGTATTAAATGTGAATAAATGCTCTTTTGTTATAGTATGAACTCTGAAAATCCGAATCAAACTAGCCACTACTTCAACCGCATTTACAGAAAACGATTATGTAGGGTGGTGCAAAAGAACTTATTCTCGAAATTCACAATGCCTGAGACATGATATATTGCGAAACTGCCTGAAACAAATTGTCTCCAAGTTTCAGCTCAAAATGGTGCTACCTTGAGGATCCACACCTCAATTAATTACCACAATTGCTGGAATATAATCCAAGGATCATAAATCATTTTTCGAACCAGAATTTTTCTAAATAAAATGTAACTTTTTAGATAGCAGTAAATATTTGTCTTCAATTTCTGAATATTTTTTTTCAATGCAAATCGAATAGTTTTATCTACGTATTATAGGCCGGAAATTGCAGTAATTTGTATTGCCTTTTTTCTATCGCTTTTTATACTTTTATGAACACAATTAATTTAATTAATAATTAACATTTAATTAATTTTTAAAATAGTATTAATTACGAATGGAGACATTCACAGAGGAATCAAATTACGAAAGAAATTTCCAAAAATTGACATCAAAATTGAATTTTTCGCCGTCATGTGGAATCTGAAACTGAAGATTAATTAAAGTATAATGCTTTGCTGTTACTTTTTAATAATTAGAATTGACTCAGGTAAGAAAATAAATCTATTGTAAACATTAAAATTAAATATAAAAAATATTTATTTTTAAATTATTGAGTTAACATTCTATTTTTCGTTATCCCTGTGTACAACCTAAAGAAGATGAATGATTGCACTGGAATTTTTTTCTGTGATTTTTTTTATAAACAAAATGCTGAAAAATATTTATTTGGCACAGATGTCATGCACACACCACAAACATACGATTTTTTTCCGATGCCGATATGGCAAAAACCTCATATTCGAATATCAGTTACATCTGTGTTTTTAAAAAGAGAGTATCAATAAATATTTAAAAAAAAAAAAATTATTTAACAAATTACAACGACTATTTGAAAAATGATTTTTTCAAAGACTCATATTTTAAAAACTTATAAACAAATTCTATCTTTAAAATGATAATAACAAACATCATTTTTAAGATGATTATAACGAGTCATATATTACGTACGCTATGTATTAAACATTAATATAAAACCTAGACCAATGATAAAAAAAATAGTAGATTAAAGGTAGACAACATTAATTGTTTAAAATGTGCATTTTCATTGGATGTAGTTAATCAGACTAACTTCTGAAAGCTCATATTACGTACGACATGGATTAAACATTGATATTCTGTACCTATCACAAACAAATTTTAAATGAAATTTCTGTTTTACAATTTTTGGAACTGCAAATTCTTCAACTTCAAAATATCGCACATTTTAAATTTTTACATAGTTGCGTAGAGAAAAAAATGCACGTTTTAGTAATATTTCTTTGAAATCTCTATCACAATTTGTTGTTAAATTATTATTATTTTTTAAAGTTTTCTGACTCTTTTTGTCATCGAGGCAACAGAAGTATTCCATTTTTCGACACTAAACGTGGACCAATCGGAAAACGAATAAAATAAAAAATAGAAGTATTCCATTTTTGGACATTAAACTTGGACGTACTTCAACCAAAAAAAAAAAAAAAAAAAAAAAAAATTATATATGCTTTAGATTTTCCAATTCTCTACCGAGAAAAACAACTATAATTTCCAAATCGTTAATATATATATATGTAATAAATAAAAATTTTCTCGCCATTTTTCCCGCTTTTAGTTTGTTCTAAAGTTTCATAGGAACATACTTTTTTCTCAGTTTCCATAATGAATTAATATTTTTAACGGCTAAAGTCCTTTTTATGTTATTTTACTGAACTTAGCATAAACTATTCATTATTTTCTTAAGAAGAGCTAGAATCTTTCTTGAATGTCTATATCTTATTGCGAAATCTTCAATTCATTATACAAATCCATTTTCCTTTTTAGAATTAAAAGCATTTATCGAAACTTTAATCTTGTTTTATTATTTAACTAGCGGCCTTCGCCCGCTACGCTGGTCGGTTTATCTAAAGAAATCTTGAAGAAGTAGTTAGATAAGGTTCAGACATACATTAAAAAAAAAAAAAAAGCAAGTCGATCATTCAAAAAACGTTGGGAAATATCAAATATTTACTGTAATTTTTTAAGAAAAACAAAGTTTCGAAAAAAAAAATTAAATCGAAAAAAAAATTACACTGACATATTAATGCAAGGAAATTTTCCCAGAGAGAAAATTCGCCTTGAATACAATATTTCAAATTCTTTTAATTGCTTATAGGCGTTAATGCCAACATAGTGAAAAAAAATTCCATGCTGGGAATCGAACCCGGGCCATCAGTATGGCGCACTGACGTTCTACCGACTAAACCACATGGAACGACAGCCAGCTTGAAACTTTCTCATACTTAAGTAGACTGGCGAAAACATAAGGATAGCGCGTTTTAAAATCGCACAGTGACATCTATTGGATTTTATATGTACTAAAAAACGTTATGTACTAAAAAACGTGAGCAGCGCACCTAATAGTTTCTTTTGTTTCTTTTTGTTACTTTTTTGTCTGTTGTCCGATTTTGATGAAACAAAGCCTATACACTGCCCGGGAGTGTGCATTCTTCATTAGTGAAAACCGCATAAAAATCCATTCAGTAGTTACGAAGATAACCTCGAACAAACAGACAGACAGACAGACAGACAGACAGACAGACAAAAAATTCAAAATTTTTTTTTTGTGTTTCATTGGTTTTCTTTTATCGCCCTGACTCCATTTTTGTCAATTATCTTCAATGTACAGACACACCGGGTCCTACTGTTTTATTATATGTATAGATTGTCAATTATCTTCAATGTACAGACACACCGGGTCCTACTGTTTTATTATATGTATAGATTAATCGTCTGCTAAATCTGCTGCCCTTTTACCCTTTTTGTGGGCATATTACTCTACGGTTTACGCTGTTTGTTAAATAGTCCGTGCATCTAGTACCGCCCATCAGCCAATAGTGGAGCGCGAGGTAGATTTACCTTGAAAACAATTCTAGTGGCTTTTAAAAAGCCTTACCTCTAAAAGGGAGGGGCTAGGTTAGCTTAGAATTTTTGAGAGAGTCAGTTTGGTTTGTAGAAACGAGTATAATGTTTTTGACCTTTCAAATACTAAGACTCACGCCTCTTCTCACAATAATTTGGAATGTTTGTGGAGTGCAATGTATTCCCGGCAATCTTTTTTCAAAGTCCACTTTGTGTTTTTCTTATTCTTTTGTGGTGATACGGACTTACAACAAATGGCTTATTTGATTTCGTCCATTCTCTTTAACGGACATAAGGGAATTAAGAACATGTTTTATCTACTATAAATTTGTGGATATTGAAGATGTGTGGAATAGCCACTAACAGTGCTCAAAAAGAATAAAAGACTAAAAACTGATCTCTTGCAGTATTTCTGGAGAAATTCCCATACATGTCATTTCCATTGCCTTTAACTCCGGCCGCTAAATCAAGAAGAAATTATATATATATATATATATATACATATAAGAATATAAACATATATAGATGATATGAAAACACTTCATAGTATAATAAAGTAACAGTAATTTACAAAGAAAACGGTTCAGTAACTGCAAAACTAGGCAAATTGCGACTGGTATTTAATAGTAACCCAAAAACTTATTAAAACTAATTAAATGTTTTACATTTCTTTATTTTTCCTAGATATGATATCAAAGAATCACATGCCTAGAATCTCTGTATTCTTGTTTTATTTATTTATTTATTTTAATTTTCATTAAAATTTCGTGAACTGAATATTAAGTAACGTATATTAAATTTGGAAATATTAATTGTTTGCTTTACAAATTATAAAAACATTTTAGCACTGCATATCACATGTTTGAGTTTTAAAATTATGTTATTTTTTTAGTTGCTTTATTGATACATTTATGCAGCATTGAAGTATTAAATGGAAATATATGATTTATTGTATTTAATTACTTTTAGATAAAATTACATCAAATAAATAAATTTTCCACCTTTTAATCAGTTAATCATATGTTTAAATTTATAATGATTATGGTTATACATTTAAAAATTTAAAAACATTTTTTAAATAATGATTTTTTCTTGAATTGTAATTTTTTCATGAAATTACCTCTTTATTAAGGGGACAGTAAATCTTTATTTGAGCAAAATCGTCTATTGCAAGATATTTAGAAAAAAGGTCTATTTCTGTGGAATAATAATACCAAAACAATATTTTCCTTTTAAAATATCATTTATGGTGGTTTTAAGACGTAAATAATAAATGTAAGTGAATTTATATACTTTAAATCAGTTTTTCTCAAAACTAATTTTTAAACGTTTTTAGATTTTTGAAGTACTTCTTGCAACGTAATTTTTGATCACTATTTATGAAATTGATAAGGAAATATCCTGATATTCTTTAGAAAGAAATTGTGTAAGCTTTTTAAAATTCGTCTTCATGAAGATAGTTAAATTTGGTTTTTCACTATGTAAAAGGCAAAATTTTGATGAAAATAGATATGAAATTTAGAAAAAAAAAATATGTAAAATATTAACTATTCAAGAGATAAAAAAATCTTACACAAATTTGTTTATAATAGAGTTTTAAGCGATAAAAGTGCAAAAGCAAGAAAATTTCTCAAAAATTAAAACACGAGGAGAATTTTAAAATTTTGTTTAAAAATTTATTATTATTTTTTTAATTTTATAAGTTTGGAAATTTTTCGAAGGTTTTATATATGCTTTTGGTGAAATGTATATATGCACACAATTTCATATCGCTATGATGAAAAAAAACCCGCCCCCTTAATCAGTTCTCTGAAAACGGAAAATCAGATTTTCGTATACTTGCAGAGTTCATCTGAACATTTTCGGCTCAATAACTGAAATTGTGCCCCTTAATAAATGAATTTTTATTTTTGGCACTCTTTTAGGTTTTTTTCCTTGAAATTTCATAAAAGTATATATCTAAATCTGTTCATGTTTCTTGATTTTAATTTTTTTCAGCGCAATAGTTATACAAGACGAACAAAAAGTCCTTGATATGTTTCTTAATTGAACAATAGATCTTCATCTGTTTTGCGTGCGAGCAGGAGGTTTGAATGAAAATTCTTTTCAAAGTATGTTAAAACAAATTTTGCAATGTAGTACCAAAATTTTCCCACAAACGGCTGTACTTCTTAAAAAATAAAAACAAAATAAATATAAACAGTTACGTGCATTTTATATTATCAGCAATGATTCATTTTCTAGAAAGCAAGTTAGTGTTAAATTAAAAATAAAGTGTTTAATTATTTTCTGTTCAATAAACCATACATTTATTTAATTATTTCTGAAATTGCAAATGTATTGTAAATGTGATAAAAATATGAGGAATCGCATCGCATGAAAGCATAATGACTTTATACAATGATTATAATTATTGAAAAATAATTTCTATTTTACAAATTTTTTTTCAGTTTTCTCTATGAAAAATGTGCATTTATTTTTTTATATGCTAAATAAACACATTAAAAGGAATTTTTAAATTTTTAAACTTTAAGATGATGAGATGATAAATTAATATTTAAATGAAGCGCTGTTGTCATTGTACAAACGAGAAAAAAATTAAAAAAAAATGAAAAATAAAATATTTCATAAGAATATGCTTCGATACTAAAGTGATGTAATTACGATTTGTGTCAATATATTTTCAAATTACTGACACTAACAGAAAATTGTATTAATATTTGTCGTAAAATATAATATTTTTCATAAAGTTTCCCGTATAATGTAAAAATTATTATTTTAATAATTACAAAGTAATATGTTTGTTTTGCCTCATAATGTCTCATAACTGTAAACCTCTTTTTATTTTCATAGCAGCAGTCGAATTTTTTAATCATGTTTCATAAATGTAAATTAAACACCTTATGTCGTTGATTATTTAACAAAAGATTTCAAAGAGAAATACATGATTTTTTTTCCATTATAAATGTCATAAGAAATTCATATTTTTTAAAAAAAATTTGATTTATTCCTCAAAATTTATTGCAGGCACTAAACATCAAAATTAAATTACAGAAAAGTTGCATTATAATTGGTTTATAATCTGTTCAATAAAATTAAAAGTGGATTACATATTCTGAAAAATACACTTTCGTCTTAAATACTGAAATCAGTTTCAAAATTAACTTCAACTTTGATAACATGGGGAGTTTTTAATGGTCTTTACCATTCAGGCGCAATTTCATATGAACTAAGTAAGAACAACAAAAAAAATAATAATTAAAGCTTAGAACGTCTTTCCTTCGACGATGCAATCTGTTATTAAAAAAATGAATTTTATTATTTTAAATAATGTGAAGTTGCAGGTCACTTTAAAATTTTCAATAGATATATTTTTTCTACGGTAATAATTTATTAAAATTCTGTATTTCGACACAATCTTTTCAGACTAAATCGGAAGACCGGATTTTCATCCCGTACAATTATTTCACGGAATATTTATCTATTCTTAAAACTTGCCTGAATAATTTCTCTAATGCATATAAAAGAAAAAATAATTAACGAGATCAAAATGGCAAAACAATTTGACTATTTTTATGCAAATTGATATTCATTTCTTCCTTTTTTAATATTATTTTTTCAACGGAGCTACAAATTTCCTTTACATTTTTTGAAACATAAAGAAAGCAGTATTTCGAGCATTCAAAGACATGTTCAAGATATATATTAGAATTTTATATTCTAATATTCCATAGAGCATAGATATTTTCATGTAAAATTAAACAAACATTCATACTTTTTATTTAAATTCAGTCAGTAAAATTATAAATTAAATTATGCGTGTAAAAATATGCGATAAAATTATATTTAAAAAGTCTCAGTATTTTGAAAACTTTAAATTCTCGAAATTTTAAAATTTTATGCATGATAAATTCATATCTTTTCTGAACATTTTGATATAATTATTTGTTTAAAATTCCATTAGAACAGAAGGTATGGTCTCTAGAATTATACCCACTCAACAGATTAAGCGGCTTTTCTCAAAATTTGGTGTCATTTTTTTTTCTCTAAATGATGATTTTGGGCATAATGTGCTAGTATTTGAAAAACTTGTTGTTTCCTGAGTTTGTTTTCATAAAATTCACAGTTATAGTTAAAAAAAAGTTAATTTTATTTAAAATATCCTAGTACTGTTAATAGTTAATTTTATTTACAATAGCTTAGTACTGTTAATATTTATTATTTTTTTAAATGCCTTATTCATTAGTACAATTAATAATAATATACATCTTCTCTCATTAAGTTTAATCCAAGAAATTACTTTTACTTTCAGCTGTAATAATTACTGACTCACTCTTTTTTAAAACATAGTCACATATTTGTATAAATAAACAACAATTTGTAATAAATATTTTCTCTCATGCAGAGTCTAGATAAGGTTTGAAAGTATTCAGATATTTAAAAAAAAAGAAATATTATCAACTTTGATTATTTTTAATCACATTTTAAGTAAAAAAACGAACATTTGAAAGTTCATATTATATATTTTATTATCTTTTCGTTTCATTTTCTCAATTTTAAGTGCCCTAATACCCCTTAAAATTATTTTGAAACAACTGCAAATGTTACAGTTTACTGTACATTATTTTCTCTGTTACACATTTCATTACTTGAGACTATTTTCCACAAAATTCATTGCATCGATTTTAGGAAATAATTATCCTTCAGCAAACTTCATTTTTCAATATATCATTAGATTTGAATTGCCTCAAATCTTTATTTGCATTGCAATAATGGAGGGGAATGATTTAACGAAATGGAGCGTATCATATAATTCGAGTTTTAATCTTCTTACGCTAAGGTACATTTAATTTGCCATTCTTCCTTGAGATTTGGAATTTACCGATTCACTAATCCTATGCAAAATAAATCCATAAACATATTACTTTTAAGCTCTTATTAAAATATCCCAAAAGAGTAGTAATTAATAATGTATAGAATATCATTTAGCGCAAAGAGTAAATTACCTGAGTGCAGAAAGTAAAATATTCAGTGCAAAGATTAAAATATTAAAAAATTAATTTACTTTGTTTAAAATAAATTTTATGTAGTATGCTTTTTTTGATCAATACTTCTTGATTTCTACTTGATAAAGAACTGAAACAAAAGAACACAATAAAGGTATATTCCTAGATTCTTTCAATTTAAAAAAAATCAAAATATATACAAAATGATAAAAGATGAAACAGAGTTTTATAATGTATACATGGTGTCCACTCCCAACGCTGTCCAAGGGCTAATTCCTAATGTATTAGTCATAGATATATAATTACATTTCAAAACTGCTTAAAATGAAGCAAAAAAGTAGTTTAACAGCGATTTCGGTCAAACATTTCTAAAGAAATTATCAAATGTAATATTTTTTTGGTTCCTTTCTCATGTAATTTATGCGTAGTAAAAATATTCCATTACAATAACGAGACGAATAAAATAAGTCTAAATTCTCTGCGGTTAAAACTGATCAAGTATTAACTGAATAAAGTTTAAGCATCTTTTTGTTGAAAGATAGGCGTCATTCACAAATTTACTTGAGGTATAAATAATCATGAGATATATAAAAAAAAGTATAATTGAGAGAAAAATTAGATTAGATTTGAAATCTATTTTCTTTATAAAATTACAAAGTAAGCTGTAAAATTTGAGGTTAAAATATAAGTGATAAAATAAAAAAAAATATATTAAGAGAAATAATAAAACCATCAAATTCAGCTCTTTTCAAAATTATAAATATTTTCAAATACTATCGGATTATCCAGTCTAAAATTTAAATAATATAATATAAAATGGTCTTAAAACTTGCTTGAAGTTATTTCATTCGGCTACAATGCAGGAATGTACATTGTACACTTGGAATAAATCATTCTAATACTTTAAGTACTCTGTGTATGATCCCTCATATCTTAATTTATCTGTGTTCAGATTCAGACAATTGATATATCGTCCAGTCACTTTAGTAAAAAAAAAAGAGTCTTTCTTCGGAAAAATCTTTAATAAAGTTTTTTTTTCACAGAAAGTTCTGTTATGCCCTTTTAAACAATATCTTACAAGTTCCCGTCATTCTGCTGTACGCTTCCCCCCGTTTGGGGAGGGATTTGGGGGTAAAAGGGGGCAAAATATATATTTAGCTGTATGAGCAAGTAATATATCATTTCCGATGTATTTTTTAACGCTGAATCGAATGAAACTAGAACCAAAATGATACGACCAATAGTTTTTGAGTTATAATAGTTTTTATATTTTGAAAAATTCAAATATTTTATATACACATTATTCAAAAGAATGACCTTTCTTTGTAATTAGAATCTCATAAACCAAATATCACGGTTGATATGACTAGTAGTTCCCAGTTGCATGGGCATCCATACGTATGAACACGGGGAAAGGAGGTGCCCACCCTACAAGACTATTAAGAAGAAGCTTATTGAGCGGTACGGTGATAAGCTTGTGATTACAAACAAAGTAAACGGACCAACCATTTTTGATTTCGAGACACATATTATGATGTTTTATCCAAATCATGGTATGAAAAGATCCAGAAGAAGAGCAGCGGTTGAGAATTGTACAGAAGGCAGCCGAGATCATTCGTTAAGATATACGCTCTGCAGTATATGAAGTGGATACTTATCCGCCTAGTGCCGAATTATTCTCTAATGGCAACACAAATGTGCCCAATTCATTGCTCTTTCTTATGAAAGAAATCATTTTAAAAAATCGAAAGGGCACTGTTGAACTTCTAAAAAAGATATCTACCGCAATCTGTCATGCTATCATGACTGCAGTTCGGCCCAGGTCATTTATATCGCCCCTACTCCTTGGTGTATCGGTTCATTTGCCTAGATACTTTGAATCCAGGCGTCTTATTAATATTTTATCATGCTTGTGTTTTACTGCTTCCTATAAAGAAACGCTGCTATACGAATCTTCCAACGTATTGCATCGTCAGCCTTCAGTTCTCCCTCCTGAAGAGGGATGTTTCATTCAGTATGTTGGGGACAATGAAAATTATAATGTAGCGACAATAGATGGTTTGAATACATTTCATTCTATGGAAATCATCAGAATTGTTGATCCTCATGATAAAATCGACAATTCCGAACAGTCTGTGTCAAGACTAAAAGTGATACCAAGTGCCTCAGAGCTAACAAAAAACACTCAGATACCCATTAAACTTTGCGAAAATCGTAGTGTCCAAGGGCTAAAAAATTATTGTGAAAAAATTTGATTGCAGTCTACAATGTAAAAAAAAATTGGGAGAATTACAAAAATTTTTCTAGTAGAATTGTATTCCAAGAACTTTTTATGTAACGGCAACAATAAAAATTCATGTAACAGATACAGATTTGCACTTTGAATCAAACAAATTTTAAGGTTACTAAGAATTTTTTTGGGAAATCGTATTCCAAGAACTTTTTAAGTGACGATAACGAGCATTACAGATAAAATTTTAGTAAAGTTACCAAAATTCTTTTGTAAAGTTACAAATGGTTTTAGTTTTGCTTACAAGTTTTATAGATTGACATCATTTTCTTGTACAGTGTACACATAAAATTTTAGTAAGCATAAGAGATTTTGGTTAATTTAGATTACTAAGGTTACAGACTTTTTTTACAGTGTAACAACCATTTCCAGTCTTCGAAATACAAATATCTTATGGATGTATGCCAAATATAGGAATATAGAACAAATTCCTGGGTGGAGTGGATTTATGGAACTGTTGACACAACACGAGGAACATTACAAATCACGTGTTATGTACCTACCGTTCATAAACCATCTTGCAAGTAATTATGACACCATTTACAGAACGTTGACTAGTCATACAGACAGAACTAGACTTGTCACACATTGAAAAGATTTACTTCGGACTATTTCACTAATAAAAGGTCTGTCAAAATTTTTTTGTGGGACTTCAAATGATATGGTAATTGAACAGTCACTCGTGAAGTCCACAAAGATGCAAGGGGGCTTTGTGCGTGGAAGGAGCACAAAAGAAAGTGTTTTAGAAAAGTTTGTTGTTAGATTAGTAAGTGCAACCAATATTTCTGAAGGAATTATAAAGTTGTGCGATGTTCTTTGCAAGTGGAGAACAACATGTGGATACACGGGAATCTCGAATAAAGGGAGACCAAGAAGACGTAAACAGAGTATCAGAGTGATTTTATGTTCACAATCCTTTCCAAAGTATACAAGTGATTATGTCCATTGCAACAGAGGTTACAGGTGATGTGGAAAAAATAAATTACTATCAAGCACTGAACGTTGGTGCAACTATCATGGCAAAAAAGGTCGGTGGCAATTTTCACGAGATTGAAAAATCACGTGCCGAACGAGTTCTTTCTCTTCAAACAGTGAACAGTCACATAACAGTGCATGATGTTACCGTACCTGTAGATCCATTGCTGATGTTTCAAAGAATTTGTATCATGAAGAGATCTACGACGATCTACAAGATCTACGACGAGCTCTGAGAATGTTTGAAGTTTGAACTGGCTCCTTACCCAGTAGCCCTTTTCGATAAAATTGGAATGAGAAAAACAAAAAAGACATCCTTATTCAACAGCTCCAGTCCCATTGATGTCCATCCTGATTTTGAAAGAGCGAACTACATTGTTGATCGAGGATATCTGCTTCATCGAGTAGTCTGGCATCAAAGTGATTCTTTCGGGATTATTTGGAATAAATATGTGAAGTATGTTGAAAAACACTACGGTCGAAACAGTATCCTCGTACTTGATGGTTATAGTAATCTTCAGAAAAGAGTTAAAGCCATGGAGCAATTTCGTTGTTGCTCGAAAATGGCATCAAGAGAGATTCTTTTTAATGAAAACATGACTGTGACAGTTAGCCAAAAACAATTCCTCTCCCACGCAAAAAATAAAAGTAGGTTGATTTATTTGCTCTCTGAAAAATTTAAGTCCATCAGTGTATCTGTCAAGCATGCAAAAGATCATGCAGAATCTTCATTGTTGAAACAGCACTCAAGACCGCAAAAACTAGCAAAAATGCCACTGTTATTATTGGAGAAGATATTGATTTACTGGTAATCATGGTTTCTCGAACTCCACCAAACTTGGAAATTTTTCCCCAAGCCAGGTAAAGGTCAGGTGGAAGAAAAAATTTACTCTTCAAGAAGTTTGGAAGGAAGATACAGGAATACATTTTATTCCTCCATGCTTTTTCTGACTGCGATGGAACAGTGAAAACAATTATACAAAAGCATCCAGATTTACAAGATGCAATAAAATTTTCAATCAAAATAACGTTTCTCGTGCACTAATTGCTGAGAATGGCATCAAACTTTTTCTGGACATTTATGGTGCCTCTTCTAAGGAAAAATCTCTAGATTACCGGTATGTACACTTCACCAAATCAGTCACAAAGAATAAAGCGGTCAATTTAAATACCCTACCTCCAACTTCATGTGCAGCAAAACAACATTTATTTGGCGTATATTACCAAGTAACAGACATGGCTTCGAAATGAACAGGAATGGGGTTGGGTTATAAAGGATAATTTTCAAGTTCCTATACGAACAACCCAATCACCCGTCCCAGATTCGCTTTTGAACATCATTTTCTGTTCATGTTCCAATTGTTGCGGCAGTGCGTGCGGATGTCGAAAATTGGGTCTACACTGTTCTATAGCATGCGGAAATTTTCATGGAAATTCTTGATTAAATATTGCACCAGTAGAGGGGTTCTCTCATAGGGATATCATAATTGGCAGCGAAGAATTAGACGTTAGAGATATTCATGATCAAGAACAATTATGAAAAAATATCTATATTTTAGAGTAGAAAAAGGTAAATATAATAAACATTTTCTTTATAATGTATTTTTTTATATGTTCTATAATGTAATGTCTAATGTAACGTTAATAATGAATGTTTAGATTTAAAATGGAAGGAGGAAAAAACTCATGAAAAATTTATTTTTTTTAATGTATAAAAACACCAATAACTCAGAAACTATTGGCCATATCCACTTGATTCTAGTTTCATTCGATTCAGCGTTAAAAAAATACATGGAAATTTATTTATCACTTGCCTTTATAGTTTAATTAATATTTTGTCCTCTTTTCCCCCTAAATGTCCCCCAAAAGGGGGGAAGCGTACAGCAGAATATCGGGGACTTTTGAGATGTCATTTATAATGACATAATAAATCGCTCTGTGAAAGAAAACTTTTATTAAAAATTTTCCCAAAGAAAATGCTAAATTGACTGCACTAATATGTCATGCAATACAAAGTTTTATAACTCGATGAATTTAGTGCTATGTGAACGTGATTTTATTTTGCTTACCTTTTGGAGCTTTTGAAAAATGTAACTTAATATCACTTGTATACTATACTAGGATACCATGTACGAAACGTATTTCATAGCTTTCAACACTAAAAAAAATGTATAATTTTAACAGTAGTAAAGTTGTAAGAATCTGTATATTCCCTAAAGCGTTATGTGTATATCGTATATAAAATAATTATGTATATATAAACCTACAAAACATGCAAAGCTACAGAAACCAATAGTTTTACAAACGAATCTACCTAATTTACAGTAATTAACAGGTTTTTCTGTTAACAGTGATGTAAAAACAGCTGCTGAGAACTGACTTAATGAGCAGAGACATGATTGCTACAAATCTGCGTTAAACAAGCACCACTACATTAAGATAAATAGTTAAACAGATTTGGTGATTATCTTAAAAGGTGATTGAAAAGTATAGCTTTTAATTGCATTTTATTTTCAGTCTATTGTTATTAAATTATATTTTATTTCGTTTTTCACTTATCTATTTTATGAATGCTCACATGTAAATAAAAAAGTCATTCCGGCAATGTCAGGAGGAAGAGGTAGCTTTCATATACTTATTTATTTATTTTAAATTAAGTTATATAAATCATATATACGAAGCTCAAAATAGTGGAGCATGATTATGTGAGATTGAATACTAGTTTTTGTCATTACTGAATATTAATAGGAATTTTTAGAAATTAGTCATCTTTTGTTCAACCTAGTTTTATTTTAAGCGATTTATAGGTTCGCCAAATTCGACGATATCCATTTTAAAGCAGCATGATGGATAAAAAACCCAATGAGCTTGATCGAAATCTTAATTCATGTGAACATGCACACTCACATCGAAATCGATTAATATATACGAGTGCTGTCGCGGGCAAATTGACTTAAAAAAAAAAAATGTCACCCACATTAGAAATTCAAACTGCTATATCCCAGTCGTTTTTCAAGGTAAAGACAAAGCAAAAAATACTCAAGATTCATTATTAATATAAATAGTTTAGAAAGAACCTTTTTTTCAATTTCTAATTTTTTGTTTATACATCATTATACATTCAAATTTTTTTTGACAGATTTAAATAGCCGCCATTTTGAAACAAGATGGCAAATAAAGTTGGCTCGTGAACTCGGTCAAGACATTGGTATGTACCATGAAAACACAGAGTTATTTCGAAAGCAGTTTATAAATATGCGTATTAACGCGTGACAAATTTCAGATCGTTTGAAAATGTCAATCTCACTGGAAACTGAAAGTGCTAAAACTCAGCCATTTTTCAAGACATAGATGAAACAAAAAATGCTCTGGGATCTTTGTATCAAGGTCAAAACACAAAAGAAAAATCTTTTTTCAATTTCTTACTTTTTTGCACCCAATTTTAAAATTTATATTTAAAAAATGATATTCCGCCATTTTGAAACAAGACGGCGGTTGGAACTGGCAAATGAACTTGGTCCAGGCATCAGTATGTCCTATCTACGCCCCAAGTTTCATCCAAATCGGTGTATAATTATGCATGTTATCACATGACGAATACCAGATCATTTCAAAATATGAGCAACACTAGAAATTAAAAGTACTATAACTCAGACATTTTTTAAGATACAGACGAAACAAAAAATGCTTTGAAATCTTTGTATCAAGGTCAAATACATAAAAGAAAAATCTTTTTCAATTTCTCACTTTTTTGTACCTAATTTTAAATTAAAAATTTTTTTTTAATTTAAATGACCGCAATTTTTAAATAAGATGGCGGATGGAACTGGTTAACGAACTCAGTCCAGGCTTTATTAAGTACTATGTACACACCAAATTACATCCAAATCGATTTACAAATACGAGTGTTATCACGTGACAAAAATCAGATCGTTTCAAAATGTCAGCCATATGAAAAATTTAAAGTGCTATAACTCAATCATTTTTTAAGATATAGACAAAGTAAAAAGTGTTCTAGAATCGGTGTTTTAGGATCTACTACATAAAATAAAAATACTTTTCAACTTTTAATTTTTTCGCAATTATTTTTATTTTTTTTTTTAAATGGCTGCCATTTTGAAACAAAATGGCGGATGATACTGGCCAACGAACTCGGTCGAGATATTTGTATGTACTAAGTACATACCAAGTTTCATTAAAATCGTTTTTTAAATACGGTAGTTATAGCATGACAAAAATCAACTCGTTTCAAAATGTCAGCCATAAGAAAAATTCAAAGTGCTATAACTCAATCATTTTTCAAGATATAGACAAAGTAAAAAGTGTTCTGTATATGACGTTTTAAGATCTAACACATAAAATAAAAATATTTTTTAACTTTTAATTTTTTCGCATTTAATTTTAAATTTAAAATTTTTTTAAAATTTTTAAATGGCCGCCATTTTGAAACAAGGTGGCGGATGCTGCTGGCCAACAAACTCGGTCGAGATATTTGTATGTACTATGTACATACCAAGTTTCATTCAAATCGGTTCATAAATTCGTTAGTTATAGCATGACAAAAATCAGATCGTTTCAAAATGTTAGCCATTAGAAAAATTCAAAGTGCTATAACTCAATCATTTTTTAAGATATAAACAAAATTAAAAGTGTTCTGGAATTAGTGTTTTAAGATCTAACTCATAAAATAAAAATATTTTTCAACTTTTAATTTTTTCGCATTTAATTTTAAATTTTAAATTTAAAAAAAATTAAATAGCAGCCATTTGACACAAGATGGTGGATGATGCTGGCCAACGAACTCGGTCGAGATATTTGTATGTACTATGTACATACCAAGTTTCATTCAAATCGGATCATAAATACGTTAGTTATCGCATGACAAAAATCAGATATATATATATTGTGTCAACTTTTCAACAGAGAGTGGTTTTAGGGTCTGGTTGTCTTTCATGATCAGTGAAAATATACCAAAATTTTCTGGAAGTGCTTTCCTCCGGACGGCTGCAATAGGTAGTTTTTTACTTTTTGTAATTAAATCTACCTAAAAGAAGAGAAATGTTCATTTTTGAAAGTATAGTATTCCAATTCGAAAACAAACCCTTTCCTAGAAAACCGTATATCCAATAAATATATAGTTTATTAAATGGAAATATCGAAAAAAAGATACTTAAATAACAGAAAAGCTTTATTATACGAGTATTTTAACACATATTACTGAAAACGGAATTCCCAGTATGCTTAACTTATTGATAATTCCCTTTTATTTGTATTCAAAAGGCATTTTTATACGGTTTATTTAATGCTAAATGTATTTAGTCATACATTATGTAAAACTATTTTCATATTTTATCATTCTTAATTATTTTAAATAACTTCATTTCATTTAATTAAAAAAATTACTGAAATTAATTAAATTTATAATTAGTAGCATAAATATCACTCTTTTTATTAGGAATACTTTTATGCTTGGATACACTGTAAAAAAAGTCTGTAACCTTAGTAATCTAAATTAACCGAAATCTCTTATGCTTACTAAAATTTTATGTGTACACTGTACAAGAAAATAATGTCAATCTACAAAACTTGTAAGCAAAACTAAAACCATCTGTAACTTTACAAAAGAATTTTCGTAATTTTACTAAAATTTTATCTGCAATGCTCGTTATCGTCACTTAAAAAGTTCTTGGAATACGATTTCCCCAAAAAATTCTTAGTAACCTTAAAATTTGTTTGATTCAAAGTGCAAATCTGTATCTGTTACATGAATTTTTATTGTTGTCGTTACATAAAAAGTTCTTGGAGTACAATTCTACTAGAAAAAATTTTGTAATTCTCCCAATTTTTTTTTACAGTGTATTCATAAAATAATCAATATGAAGATATAAATCATTCATAATTATAATTTAATACAAAAGTCTCTCAGTTTTGATAAAAATACCTTGTTGAACAAAAGGCGGCTGTATTGCTTTTGTATAGCGACGAAATAAAATGAGATATTTCGAACATCTTCTTTCATAAAAAAAAATTATTTTTGATAATCTCATTAAATCAAAGTAAGAATAAGAAACAGCAAGACAGCGAAAATCTTGTGTATTTGATTAAATTTATTCATTATCTTTCTTTCGATAAAAATTTCCTTCCAATGCATATTAATTGAAGCTTATTATTTTATGAAGTTGTTATAACTTATTATTACAGCGATGGAAAATTTCACCCACACATCTTATGCTTTAAATATAAAAGTGCATATTACTTTACATCTAATGTTTTATTATTCTTGAAACAACGAAGTATTAACCCTCTGACGATCTTGCAAAAGAGTAAAGATGTAATGTTGTTTTCTCTGAATTTTCATTTAAGAGCCCACACTACACTGTAAAAAAAATTCAAGAGGTTACTAAAATTTTTTTAGTAAATTTGTATTCCACAGAATTTTTTAGTAACCATTACAAACTTTTTTTTGCAAGTGATACAAGCATTTCTTTTGTAAACTGAACAAAATAATTTTTTGTATAACTAACTTAAAAATTTTTAGAATGAGCCACCAAGCAAATTTTAGTAATAGCTCCAAAATTATTTTTAATGACCATTACGTGCGCCCGAAGGGCAGGAGGTTCCTTTGAGTTGCATTCAGACTTCTGAAACGGAAGATTTTCGGCAAAACTGCAATAGATGGCAGCACCAAACATTGCTAACCGCTCCGACAGGATTTTCATAATCCCTTTACTAATGAGTACTTAAACTACATACATTCGGGGCGTATTTGGCAGTGGCCAGTATCGAACCCGAGACCTTTTAGTCTGGAGTCCGTTACTATAACCACTATGCTATCAAGGCCACACCAAGTGAGTTTTAGTAATAGTTATTAAAAATATAAAACTATTAACTCTTTTCGTTGCTAACTTTTTTCTAGTAATTCTTACAGATTTTCTTGTAACCGACTAAGATTACTAAACATTTTTTAGTAATTACAAGGATCACTAAATTTTTTTTAGTAGATCGACCCTTTTTTTTACAGTGTACTGATTGAAAAAGACCCGGATGATAGTATAAAAATTATGGGGACGTTCTTTTCAAATATCACTCTCAAATTTTCAATTTTTTACATTTCTTTTTGCATAGGACAGTTGAGGACGATCTAGAACTAGGCTTTTTTTACTTTTTTGATTTTGGTTTCAGATTTTTTTTTTAAATTGATCTATCTTTCCAAACCGGTTTCAACCGGTTCCAAAATTGAAACTATTCGAATATAAAAAATATATAACCATAATCGAAAAATTAAAAACTAGCCCGGTTCTAGATCGTCCTCAGTTATCCTTCGGAAAATAAAATCATGGAAAAATATTAAAATTTGAGGGCGATATTTGAAAAGAACGCTCCAATACACTAAATATTATCATCCGGATATTTTTAAATAAATAGTGTGGACTCTTAAGTTCTAAGAAAATGAGATTATTTTAACATAAAAAAATGATTACAAATACTAATGCAATTCTTGAGAATATTAATCCTTCTTCAATGCATTGAAAACTTATTAAATCTATGGAATTCTATTATCTTGAATTTTGCTTATATTGCAGTGACACCTTGAGCTTAGTGAACGGAATATTACTTGCGGAACACTTAGAGGGTTAAAATGTTTAGATATATACACATGACTTTAGAATACCAAGTTGTTTTTAGATGGCAATATGGTACATAATGTTAATTTTTAACAATTTTTAACATACCGCATTTACTCGTGTATACCGCGCACCCCGTACTTTACAAGAAAAAATGGTGGAATTATTAAATCTCGTATATAACGCGCACCGTAAATTTGATTTGCTAATGAAGAATGACCAAATGAATTTCGTTTGGCGAAAATTTTTAGACTTCGGGTAGTAAGAGAATGACGGGAAATAGGATGGAGTCACGGTAATGAGAATTGCTAATTAGCATTTAGATAATGTTACTAGCTCTGTTGTATAAAACTGCAAGGAATGAAATAAAGATGCACTAATACCTCAATTAAGTAAGATTATCCGAGTGATTATGTCTTCTTTGAATAATTTCTTATTTAATATGAATATTGTGGGATTACATTCAGCAGTAAAAAAATATTCCGTGTATAACGCGCACCTAGGAGTTTTCCCTATTTTATTAAGTGCGCGTTATACAAGACTAAATATGGTTGTTTAAAAACTTCTCACTGCCTCGAGCTCATATATCCGTTTACTAAGCTGTAGGTTTCACTGAAAGAGAAGCATTATTTAAATTAACGCAATTTTACAGAAATAATCCAGTTTTAAGAAATTAAGTTATGATTCATACTCGCAAGACTCATATGCCTATATATAATAAAAAAAACTATATGACGTTAGAAAAAACTTTTTTTTTTAGCATTTAAAAAAATACAAAAAAAAAAAACAGTACAATTTTGCCCTTTTGCTCGGAAGTCAGGAGGCTAGAAGTTTTATGTGTTCAGACTGTTTTTCTGTCGTCTATCGCCTGTATGTGCTTTAACTGTGGTAAATATGTTAGATTTCGACATAATTAATGTATGTTATCGGGGTTTAATGCGACATGTTTGGAGTTAAAATATGTGTACCACTTTGGTTCATTTACTCAAACATTTTCGTTACATTACGATTTATGGCAATAATCATTTGCGCAATATTTAAATATTACATTATTTAAAAAATATTATATTTATATCTAATTAAAAATGTATGTAACGAAGCACATACATTAGAATCTGGCGTGCATGACGTTTATGGTTTATTTACAGAGACATATAAAATACGTTGTTACAGTTTATGAATTCAAGAGTTTATGGAATTAAAAAGTTTATGAATTACTTTTCTTGTCTGCTGTTTACCTTCTGATTGTGCTTTTACTGTGATAAATATGTTAGGATTCCGACATAATTAATATATTTTATTGAAGCTTATTTTGCCATGCTAAAATGAAGTGTGTAGCACCCATGCTTCATTTACGGAGACACTGATAAGATTTCCGTTACATTACAATCTACAGGAAAATTTGTTTGCGTAGTATTTACATATTATATTATTTTAAAAAATGAAATTTGCATTTATTGATTTATGTATACAACGAAGCACACAGAGTGGATTCTGATGTGCAATGTAATTTATGGTACATTTTCAGGGACACAAAATATTGGTAATTATAGTACCCAATGAACAATAATTGCTGGGATTGCTTTGATAGCTGTAGTATGGATATAAAAAATTAATGAATAATATTATTACTGTTGTTTTTAATAGATTACTTGGTATATATATATATTCTATAAAGAGTAAATCTACAGATCCTATATAGGGCTCTCATGTACATTTCTGTCTAATGAAGGATATTGCTAAGTGGAAAATTTCCACATTTCTATGAGTTTAATTTAATTAAGTTTTCTTTTCGTACTAGTTATTATGTGTAAAAATCTTTTGGTCCGATACGGAGCTGCGCAGAATGTACAGATCGTTATCCTACTATTGACGATAACTGAAGAAATTAGGTCTTCCTATGTGCGATGCATATTCTAAATTGTTTAATTTTTCATACATTTTCACCTTAATAGAGTGTATAGTTGTTTTAAAGTACATTGAATGTGTCTAAAAATGTTTTATAATCTACGCTGGAAAGACCGCTTTCTGTTCCTGATTAACTATGGTACTACTCTGTTTTTAAAATTAGAACAAATGATTATTCTTTCGATTTATTATACTTTTTGCTGTTGAATAAAATTATAAACCATCTGGTTTTGCGCTTTAATGTGAGGTATTTTTTTGTATAATTTCATATTGATTGCGTTGAAAGTTAACAAAGTAAAATATGATAGCAATTTTTGTGTACCGTAATTATTTCACACATTATTTAATCATTATTGTAATCAATTTTTCCAGTTTTTATGCATGCATGAAATATTTTCTATTTTCAAATCCTATTTTCTATTTAATATTAGATAATACTTGTTAATAATAGTAATTAAAATAATGCAGAATGTTTGTTGCAAAATGTAACCATATTCTCTTAAAATGAGTATTCTTCTAAATTAGACCCATAGCTATAGTTCAATATTCCTACAATTTTGAAACTGGACCATTTTTACTAAACTATTCTCAATTTAATAGACTTTTTTGCGTATTTTGGGAAAAATAATGATTATTTCTACAGGAACTTATATTTTCACTCCAAAAAATTGTTTATGTAGAATATTAATGAAACCACATAAAAAGCATTTTCATTTTTTTAAATCTCTTACAGATTGTCTCTGATCTAACTTACTCCTACCTCCCCAATTATATTGAAGGGTTACGACATAAGTTTTCACTTCTCTATATTTTATGCTTCGAATGAAAATCTGCCTCATATTACATTTAAACCTTTTAGTATAAAGTATCAAGGATCAAATTTAGTATCAAGTGTTTACAAATGCAGATATACATTAATTACACAAATTTAAGAAGATGTAAATTAAAACAAAATCAGTAAATAACGTAATAGTTTTTAAATTATTTTTCCGTTTCTTGCAATATAAAGTTATATACGAATACCCGCAGAAAATTTAAAAGTTACAGAGATTTATGTTTCCATTTATCGTTGATAAATTAGAATAAATTGTTATTGTTGAACTTTTAGATTTTATCTTATTATTCATATCTAAATATTATACATATTTTAAGTTGATAGAAATTATCATTTTGAAACAGAAATCTTTAATTTGTAAAACATTCAATATATTTGCCTCTATTTTGAAAGCACACAAACGTTCCTTTTTTAAAATGTTAATTAAAACTAAATGGAATAAAATTACATTACTTTGAATGTGTTAAAAACTGTTTCATTATCTCTGTTTGACGCATGATGTTTTCTTTTGGAATTTCCGACAGGAATCACAACATTTTGAGTAATAATAATAAACAAAATGTAGTGGTACACCGGAAGTGCCGACAGAAATGAAAACTTGAACAATTACGTTTTATTATAATAACGTTTTAAATTTATTGCTCAATGTTTGGATAATCAAAATTTAAAAGCAGACAGAAGGTGCGTACATATATTGCATTCATGCACCGTAACAGTTGGTATAAATCTCATGAACAACATAAGAAAAAAAGAGACAGCTGATGTGTACAAATTTATCCTATTGTTATAAAGAGAAAATATTTGAATTTTTTTTTTTTTTTTTTTTTTTTTTTTTTTTTTTTTTTTTTTTTGCTTGTAATGAACTCAAAAACTACTGGACCGATTTCAATAATTCCTTCATCATTAGAACGTTACGTTATTCCTAAGTAACATAGACTGTATTTATTTCTAGAAAAAAATATAGGGATCCCTGGTAAATTTTCAATAATATAACTAAAGATGTAAAAAATTAGCCATTAAATGGCTTTCATCGCATGCGCTGCGGAAACTTTTGACAATAGGAAAAAAAAATGCTCTACAATATTAAACAACATATCAATATCTATAAAAAACCTCGTGATACTATATGTCCAACTATTGTAGTTACCTCACAATAACTACTTTTTTACAATTTAAAACGCAATAAATACGCCGACCAAAATTAGACCGTTTTGTTGATACTTTTGTATTAATCCTCATCCAAATAAATTATTTTGTATCCATGACTGTTTCTATACCTCTAGATTACTTTTTCAATTATTCAAATTGGACATTCCATTCAAAAGATATTACGAATTAAAAAGTGACAATCAAAAGATATAATATCATCGTATATTCTGTCATTTACAGAATTACCGTTTCCCTAGCTTCAAAACTAAAAACATAGGTAGAGTTGTGGAAAAAAAATAAACACCCCTTATCAACTTTGCAAAACATTATCTTAAAAGAAAATTACTGGTACCAAGTGTTTGCAATTCAAGTCTAATTTGAAATGATATATTTAAAATTTGTGTATGGGGCCATCTACATATTAAAATGGACCCCAGCTTTGTTTTCTTTTAATAGCAGTACCGAATTCTGACAGCATAAACGAACTCTACATCCCTTAATCAGCCTAAAACAAATTTTAATGCAATTTGTACATTACATTTCTGAGAAATTAATATTTAAAAACGAGCATATTTTATGGATTATATCCAAATTAAAGTTCGGTACTGAATTGTTGAACGAGAGAGCCTTCTTGATCTGTCCATCTTAGACGAAATTCAAGCAGTCATTGAAGACTACTTGATTACAGGATAGCATGAGAACTTCCAAAATATCTAGCCATCTCTATTGTAGACGGCCTCTCAAACCCTCATTTTGCCGTTTTTTAAGCATAATTTAAAAACTATTCGGAAGAAAAAATTTAAATTTTGCATTTCCATAAAGACCTAGTATATCTAAATACATCTAAAAAATTATAGGTTGCAATTCATATTTTTTTCGAATATTAAATTCATAATACATAAAATTATAAAAATTGCGAATTCAACGTATTCATGTTTGGGTATTTTAGTATTATTGCTAAATAAAAAATAGCTAATTAAGAATGTAATCTCAGGGGATATTAATAAAAATATGAAAATGCAATTAAAATTTAGAAACACTGCAGTTTTAATGTTTATAATTCAAAAACTTACCATTTAAATGACTTAAAATTTAGTGACTATGCATAGTTTGAACCGAAGATTTGAAATATTATGTTAAAATTTGATATTGCTATTGAAAAAAATGAAGTTTGGTTTTGTTTTAATATGTAGATGGCCTCCTAAGGAAATTTTAAATAATCATTTAAAAATAAACTTTATTTCCAATTGTTCGGTACCAGTAACTTTCTTCTACAATAATTTGTTACAATGATTTGTTTACTTTTTTTAACGACTGTAAAAATGTAAATTATCATGTATACAATTATTGTTCAATATTAAAACTAATTTCAAAATTTTCTGAATAGGTTTTCTTTTTAAAGGCGTAAAAATAAATTTAACTATAATATGTAGAATTTCGTAAAATATTTTTTTTGCTTTATATTTTAAGAATATATATATATATATATATATATATATATATTGAAAATTTCCATCTTATTTTGAAATAGCAATTCCATGTTTTAACTGATTTCAATAAATCGTTATTTTCCGGTATCTACCATATTTTTCTATTTATAAGAACTTAAAACATCTAATTTATTTTTCAAAGTTTTGTTTTTAGACACTGTAAGACATAAGAATGATGTATACTCAGACATCGCGTTTTTCAATCTGTCAAAAATTTGCCCAATTCAGACTTTTCTTTCGAAAATATTTTGATAAAATAAAATTTTTCGAAGTGAAAAATATCTGAATTTATGTTCGAAAGGGATAACTGTTGTTAAAAGAAATGTGGATTCATTAATTTTCTTTGTAACAGAAAATATTTTAACAATTATGTACTTGAATATTAATAAATAATTTACGTTTTCTTATATTCGATTTTATTATTAATATACGGGCTTGTGATCTGTAATTTTTAAAATAAATTATATATGTATATATATATATATATATATATATATATATATATAATCATTAATAGTGTTGTTTTATCTAATTTGTTACATTTCACTACCGTTTTATGGAAGTATAACATGTAATAATGATTTCGTTTAATCTTTTATCCGTAACTGTATGTCAATGTACTTAAAGTGATTTTCAAATTCCCTGGTAAACAACATTAAATATTCTGATATTTTATTTACAAGTAAACGCTTAGAATTAGCAAGTCTAGTTGTTGAAGCCATGTGGGAAGGAATAGTATTTTGCACTTTCGTATAAATCAATTACTTACGGGGTTATAAGCGATTTTTGGCTTCTAACGACAAGTTGATCCCTTTCTTGCGCTGCAGTGTCACCGGGAATTCGCCTGTAAACACCTAAATAAGAGTATTTTCTAAACGGACGTTTAGTGTGTAATTTTTTAAAATGAACATTTATCAATTTCATGCGTTTTAGAAAAAAATGAATTCAAATATATGCCAGTAAATAGCTACTGTGAATTGTGATCCGCCTTTGTCCAAATTATGAGGATAGGTGGAAAATAAATGCAGTCGTGCTAGTAGAAACCTAACAGAAACAAATAACGAGATCGGTCAAAAAGTACATTAAAGTTCAATTCTTTGTCGTCAAAATCATATATTTATTTTTCAACATTGTCTGCGTTAAGGCTAATTTATTCTTTCTAACATGTAATAAGATTTTTTTTCCCAGCTACTTTCCGAGTTTTCTCAAATCTAACACTTAACAGATGCTTCCCCTCATCGTTCGAGTTTTAATGATTGTTCTTGAGGTTAGTGACGAGTAGAGAAAAAAAAAATACTGTCTGCTTGGCTTATAGGCGGAAATAGATTTCGACTAGTGCTCATTTCAAGAACAAAAAATAAAATATGATTAGAGATAAATCCAGTTTAACAATTTTCTTTGGCCGCTTTTGAAAATTTTTTAATTTATTTTTATGTAAGTACTGGTTTTTATCAAAATCATCTTAAGCGAAATTCGGCTCAAATGCCCATTTTGACAACATATTTTGAAATATATTCTGACTTTATTATTAAAAAATCGACCAATACGCAAATTATATAGTTCCTAAATAACAAAAAAAAAAAACTGTCAATTGAATACATTTGAGAGTAAAATCGAATTTAAAATGAGTCATAAAATAACTAATTTGTTATTTGAATACATCCTCAATTCTTAAATCATGATCGCTTTGGGAAATTTTGTGCGAAGTGCTTACTTTGACAGCTTTAAAAAATATATATATTTAACCTTTATCAAAAAACTGGCAAATACGGCATATTACACAGTTCCTAAATAACAAATAACTGTCAATGGAATGCGTTTGAAAGCAAAATTGAATTTAAAAATCAGTCATAAAATAACCAATTTGTTATTTTAATACATCCTCAATGCTTAAATCATGATCGCTTTGGGAAATTTTGTGAGAAATGCCGACTTTGACAGCTTTTAAAAAATATATATTTAGCCTTTATCAAAAAATCGACGAATTTTTACATTATATAGTTCCTAAATAATAAAAAACTGTCAATTGAATGCGTTTCAGAGCAAAATTGAATTTAAAAATGAGTCATAAAATAACCAATTTGTTATTTGAATACATCCTCAATTCTTTAATCATGATGGCTTAGGGAAATTTTGTGCAAAGTGCCCATTTTGGCAGCCTTTTTTGAAATATATTCTGCCTCTATCGAAAAACGGACCAATCCGTCACATTATATAATTCCTATATAAGAGGACCTGTAAATTGAATGTGTTTGAGATCAAAAATGGATTTAAAAATGAGTCAGAAAAAATGCAATTTGTTATACTTCCTCAACTTTTCAATCATCATCACTTTGGGTAATTCTGTTCAAAATAGCGTTTTTGCCAGTCTTTTTTGAAAAATATTCTGCCTTTATCAAAAAACTGGCTAATACATCATATTATACAGTTCCTAAATAAGAGGATCTGCCATTTGGATGCGTTTGAAATTAAAAGTGAATTTAAAAATGATTCAGGATATAAGCAGTTTGGATTTGAGTTTTTTCTCCAACTCCTATTTTTGTTTAATTTATTTTTGCTATAATAATTGGTCCTATGAAAGACTTGTTAGTACAAAAGTCGTAGATATTATTGAAGAAATGTAAAATAAATTTAATTAGATTTGATTGCTTAAGAATTGACTATGTTATGGATTTTTTCCTTTTTCCACCCCCCTTTTTCTTTTCGTTTTTAAGTTTTTTCATCGGTAAAAGTTGTTCCTATCAAACACTTGTAAAAACAAAAGTTTTAGATAATTTTGAGAACATTTATAAAAATTTTAGTTGGATTTAATATGTAATAAATTGACGAAGTTATATTTTTTTTCTCACAAAAAATTGTTTTCTTTCGCCCCTTGAGCCCATTTTTAACTTTATCAAAAATCTGTCATGCATAAATTTTTGGCCCATTTTTAGAAGTAATATAAACTGTAAACAGCTTTGATATCTATTTTAATTTAGAAGTTATCGCGTTTTTTCTGTTTTCACAAAACCCTCTATAACTTCCACCCCTTAGTCCAATTTTGCCCATTAACGAACTCGACCGAGATTTTATGCCTCTTGATTTTATGTAAAAGTTTGAAGAAGATCTGAGCATAATTATGGAAGTTATCGTGTCCAGAAGAAAGTGATATACACCGATATATATATATATATATATATATCTTAAAAATTTTAATTTTTTTTTCGCCAAAACTAACTTTTATACTATCTTAATTTTCTTATAATAATATTCCGTACTTACTCAAAATTATTAAATTAAAATCTTGTTTCTAGATCTAATCTGTTAATCTTTATGGAGACGATATAAATTCTTAATTCGCCTTACAAAACATTTATTCCAATACCCGTAAATTTAAAAGATGGTTCTAAATTAAAAATATTCTTAATTAAACTTTATTTCGTAATATTCCAAATAAAACTCATTTTTTCTATGTTTTTATCAACTCTTTTTAAGAAAGTCTTATTAAATTTATTACAAAACCATACCTTTCAAAAAATAGCATTATTTTATCTTATCTATTTATTTATTTTCCCTCAGTCAACATTTGATAGTGTACATATCCATAAATTCATTTCTGTTCTTTTTTTCTTAAAATTAATCGCCTATAAAAATCGTCTGCCTAAGATATTTAAAATTCTGCGTCGATTATAAATTGATTAAGTAATATTTTTTTAAAATAAAATTATCGTCTGTGGAAAATAGTTTCGTATCGGGCATGAGTTATGTTTACATAAAAGAATAAGGGTTTGAGACTAGAGAATGTTCTAGAATTTTCTTTTTAGATTTAAGAGGGGAAGTCTCGAGATGAGAAGAAGGATTCTTGGGTGCGCTCTTGCATGAGTAGGGTTGATGTAGTAATGGATGGAATATTTTTTGGATGTTTCGGTAAAATATCGTCTGGAACAGGAGCTTTTTTCTCTAATATAGCTACAGTTTAATAAAATGAACTTGCAGCAGCCAAGGAGTGATTATTTGGACCTTCTACATTCATTTTTTTTCTCACTGGCCATGACTTCTGTGCAGAGAAAGGGAAACCTGGCGATGATGTTTCTGCCCCCCCCCTAACTTTAAATTGTCACATATATATATATATATATATATATATATATATATAAACTTTTTTACTAATGATAGTTTTGGGGTCTAGGGGTCGTGTTCGGTGTAGATCTGCAAAACTTTTTGAGAAATTCCAGCATGGGAGCGACCGTAATAGGTAGTATTTCATACGAAATCTTCCTAAAACTAGCAAAAGCCATGCTTTGTTTGGATTCGCGAAGCATTATTTTATAAAACAGATATTTGAAAGTACAAATATATTTTAACATTATTTTTGCATCTTTATTAATCAAAAACGTTATTTTATGTTTTGGCGCATTTTAATTTTTATTTATGATGTAAGACTGGCATAATAAAACTTTTACAAATTATTTTTAAATTTTCAACTAAAATCTCTTTTAAAGATGTTTTTACAATTTTTAGTAACCACTGGTGTTTTTTAAAGTTGTTTGAAATATGCATGTTTCCAGTCTTTGTAATTAACATCAAATAATCTTTGATAACTATTTTAGAATATTATATTTGAAGAAAGTTTGAAGAAAGTTACTTCGTCAAAATCCTATTTTCTGGAAAAACATTTGAAATCTGCTCTCGCTGATGCTATGAATTTTTAACTGTAAAACTTTTTTTTTCTTCGTTTTTATACATGTTATCGTATCAGAATTTTTGATATTGTAGAATTTTTCGTAAGGAAAATTTCTATTGAATGCTTAATTTTGAAGGATTTTCACTCTCGACAACGTTACGTACGTTTTTAAGCCAACTGGTGTCTATATATCCTCAATATCTACAACTGCTTCATCTAATGTTAAACCTTGGGATTTATGAATTGTAACAACAAAAGCTAAATGCAGAAGAAATTATTTCCTTGAGAAATTTATGCTTCCATTTTTTTCAGAATTTAATTATTGGGGGAATTGGTACGCAGCAATTCTTATAAGTTAAATTATTGTAGTATTCAAATTTATCCATGATTATTCGCGATATCATGTCTGGTGGCTTGTGATTTTCTTTATTACGTGCAAGAAAGTCTAAAGTCCCGTTCACTAAACCTTTTTCGGTCCACAAATAATAACGTAACATTACTTTAGATCCAAATGATAAAGTAAGAAATGGTTAAAGTCAATTTGTCGTTTCTGAATCGGCCAACTTTGCTTTAGTACATTTATACAGAGCTTGAATCGAGGCAACAACTTCACGCTTCAATTCTTTTAATTTTTCATTTATATAACAAATTTAACAATTAATTTTATTTGTTTACAATTCTTTTGTTGCCACTTTACAAACAAAAAAAAATCCACAATACAATTTTTTAAAAATGTTTAAGTGCCATCTGTGCAAACGATTTTGCTGAATAATGAAAACATTTTATTTATTAAATTAATCATGGTTGTATCTATAATTACGTACCCCATGATTTATATTTTTTCTGAAAATATACGCGTTTCATTTTTTATTTAATTGCTAAAATGCGTCCGTATTGGAAATGCATGTAAAATAAATTAATTAAAAAAAATAAAGTTTTACTGTAAAAAAAAAAAAAAAAAAAAAAAAAAAAAAATTATATTGTGCAAATCTACAGATCATAATTTATTTTTGTGTTTAATTTGAAGTTAAAATATTGAATAGTTTTTTTTGTAAAGTGTACGACAAAGTGTAATTTGAGTGGCCTAGTAGAGGATTCGCTTCGCTCATCCTAATTAATATCTCAAAGTACAAGGTCAGAAAAGTAAAGAAGAGTGAGAAATCTTTTGAAATTTCTAATTTTGAAATGCCGCTGGCCATTTTGAAACAGATTGTAGACAAATTTGGATGCTTATTGTCTGTGGCTGTGAATGGATGCCGCTGCATTTCCATTTATAATTATTAATTTTCCAGGTCTTCAAACACAAACTGTTATTGCCCATCGATTTCAGGTAGACCTGTTAACAGCATTAGCCCTATAAACAGCTTTTAAATGACGGTGAATCTCAATAGGAGTGCATTTTCAACAGTTAAAAAATCGTTTAACTCGCGTTGACACAGCACTAGAGCATATATTTTCACACGTTTTCAAAATACTATGGATGAATTTTAACGACTTCAAATCTAAACAAGAGTATAAAAGAGAAATGCTACTTTCACATGGCCCAGGGTTCAATTTTGGAAGTTATTTCATTCTCGTTCTACAAGCATGTGTGCATTACTTATTATCTTACACTCGTATTAGAGAATTATGTAAAATCAACAGCACTTTTTTCTTATTTTTAAATAGAAAGTCTACATGTTTTTTTTCATTATTTGTTAGTAATATTTTCTGAAATAATAACACAGAATTTTGATGCTTTTTCTGTAATATAAATTCAAATAACTGTAAATCAACTCGCCAGTAGTCGCGCAACTGTCTTTTTGCCTCACATATATATTATCGTCATCTAACTCATATTCTTTTACAAATATAATGGAGAACTACCATTTAAGCTAACTATAAATACTTCTAATTAACCACAGTGAAGTTACAAGGCATCTCTGTCTTTCTTTCGAGTAAATTTTTATTAACAAAGTGGAAATTGTTGAAAAAGTCTACGGAACGTTCCCTAATATCAGTTCATTTTTACTCTCTTCCATTATTCCAAACCTCATTAATAAAGTGTGTAATTTAACTAACCTGCAAATTTATAATTTCATTAAAATGAAACATTCGAATGTCAAGTGAAAAATGTTTCTTATTTTGAATTGTCTGTATGCAATAGCCGAGTGGCAAAAAATAAATACATAAATAACTAAACAAATAACAAACGTCACTCATGACGTTTTAAAAAAAGACGCGATTATTCTCGGGTTAAGCTCATAATATGAGTAAAAAGTATTAATTTTAATAAATAGTTTTTGTCACAAATTCATGATAAAATTTTATTGTTTAACCATTTATAAAATTTTACTAAACGACATTAATAATATTTTTGTTTTTTTAAATATATAACAAATAAAAATCTTGTAATAATATACTGCTTTTAATTGCTAAAAACATCAAAACATTAAAATTAAAAAAATAGTGTTATTCGACTGTTTACATTTCACTAACCGATTCATTATTTCCTTCAGTGGTTTTAAATGCCATCATTCCATTTTTTCACAAATGCATTCATTTTACGGACCTTTTTTTCTCTACTTCGACGTTTATTTTAGTTCGTTCTAATTTAGTTACATTTACCAGTAAAAAAATCTCCGAAATTGAATAACATAGTTTGCTCTAAAATTGATTGAGAATTACTATGCATTATAAAAAATGCATTTTATTAAAAATGACGGATCAACGAATTACTATACTGATATAACTGGCTGGAAATTTAAGTATGGAAAGAAACAGGGAAAGGGAGGAAAAAATCTATAACTTCGTCAATTCTTAAGGTATCAAATTTTTAAATTTATTATATATTTTCTCAACAATATGTAAAACTTTTATATTGACAAATTTTGATAGGATCAATTTTATGGCAAAAAAGTTTAAGCAAAAATATGAGTTGTAGAAAAAATGTCAAATCCAAACTGCTTATATTATGACTCATTTTTAAATTCATTTTGCTCTCAAACACATCCAATTGGCAGGTTCTATTATTTGGACACTATATAATGAGACATGTTGGCCAGTTCTGTGATAAAGGTAGAATACATTTCAATAAATGCTGTCAAAGTTGGCATATTAAACAGAATTTTCCGAAGGATCGTGATTGAATAATTAAAGAAGTATTTAAATAACAAATTTCTTATTTTATGACACATTGCAAATCCCTTTACGCTTTCAATTGACTGGTTTTTTTATTTAGGAAGTGTATAATGTGTCGTATTGGTCAGTTTTTTGATAAATGGAGAATATATTTTATTAAAAAAAGCTGTTAACATGGCCATTTTGAACAAAATTTCCCGAAGCGATCATGATTGAAGAACTGCTATTTTATTCACAATTGCTATTTTATGATTCGTTTTTAAATTCAGTTTTGCACTCAAACGCATGCAGTTGGCAGTTTCTCTTATTTACCAACTATATGATGTGCCGTATTTGTCGATTTTTTCATAAAGTCAGAATATATTTCAAAAGTTTTTATAAAAATGGGTATTTGAGCCCGATTTCGCTTAAAATGATTCTGATAAAACGAGCTCTTGCTGCAAAATGAAATAAAAAAATCTTCAAAAGTCGCCAAATAAAGTTGTTAAACTGGGTTCTAGTCATTAATTTTTATTGTTGAAAAGAGCACTTAACTTCGAAATCTATCTCCACCTGTAGGCCAAGCTGGCAGGTATTTTTTCTTTTATATGCATCCAATCGTTTGCAAAGAAATATCATTAACAGTTAGATTTCTCTTGGTATTTAACCATTTACAGAAAAAAAAAGACAACACAACAGCGTCATCTGTAAGGCAACATGTAACTAAAGCTAATCAGCGATTATTAATGTCAACGTATAACAGAATGGAAATCTTCAAGGAATTATATTCATTAGTTCTTCAGACATAGCTATTGTAGAAAACGTTGCATAATACAGATTTACAATCGAATCTAAATAGAGCCTAGTTATGTGAAGTCGCAAGAAATTGCGAAATTACATGACATTCTATGCATTATTTCATCACATATAGTTACCGCGGAAATCGTGGAAAACGCATAAGAACAGCTAAACCTCACACTCAGAAATTAAAGTATCGCTTTTGCAATCTTCTAGCTATTTTTCGTCTTTCTTGACGATTATTTCGTATCAAAATCACATGACTTTTCACGAAACATAAACTCTGGAATATTTGACGAATGTTTTCCTTCAATCACGGTAGACTCAATGCATTTTAAAGGAACATTTGCGATATAGCTGTCTGAAAAATAGCATGCTACAGTACCTCCCTGAAATTCTGCGATTTCAGCAACATATATTTGTTTATTTACGTCAGCCCTTTAATAATTTATTTAAAAATAGCCCTTTTTAGTGCTTTTCAGAATTTTTTCAAGTATAGATAGTTATTGTTTTTGCGTGAGTTATGTTTTAGCTGTTAATGTTTTTTAAGAATTTTGTTACTATTTTTATTTATATTTTTATATATTGTTGTTCGATGTGGTTAAATTCGAAAATAATAAATTTCACATGTTCTGCAAAATTGTTCAAAAATAAAATGTAGTCAGTATAATTTTTAAAAACCCAGGATTTCTTTTTCATTTAAGAAATATATATTTTTTTCAACCAAATTAAAACTATACATATTTGTTCTCCCACTTCTCTATAAACAGTAATATGTTAAAACCGAATCTATCTACTCAATGTGATGGAATAGGCATTTCAAAAATTGTTACTTCCGACCAACGAATTAACCAGACCATATTCTAATCATTCGCAAAGAAAATTTCTGTAATAAATTATCCAGTCAAGCCATATTATAATCATTAATTAACCATAAGAAAACCGTAGTAATAAATTAGCCTTATTCATTAAAACAAGAATTATACTAGAATTGCATGATTTATAACAACATCCATAAAATTACAATCTACCTTATAAAAATATAAACACACCGTATAATCCACTTCATACTTTTAGAATCACATTCGTTCGAGCACCCAATCACCTGAGAGCTATGGCAACGGACCGCCATTCCCTAGGTTCTCAATTCGAATCTCCGAAAATACATTAGTTTTCCCCTTGTCAATAAATACAGATGCTTCTAAAATGTGCCATAGGTAGCATCACCAGGTAGGAATCTTTTGCCAATTGGGACAAAAAATTTTGTCCTTTTGACAAAATTTGTATCTTCAAACAAAGCAAAGAAAATTATTTCTTCATTTTGACGAAATATTTGCTCAGAGTATTTCCCAGGGACTTTTTTCTTCAAAATGATGAAAATTTTGTGAAATCTGAGTATCTATTTCTGATTGCGTTCTTAAGAAATAAATACCAAACCATACACTGTTAAAAATAAATCTGTGAATTCCAGGTGAAACTACCGGCAGCAATGTAGCCGAACTTTTACCGTTCCGTTAGTAGATTTTCCGTTGTGGGAAATACAAGAAGGGAAAACTCCGGTGTAAGAATCAGTAACTTTCCGTTACAAAGTTTGATTTACAGTAGTAATAATTTAATATAATTTTTAAAAATGATTTACCGATTAATCTTCAAAGAATTCGAAATCACCGAGGGATTCTAAGCTGCTAGATTTTTTTACTTAAATGTTATTTTGGATAATTTAGTTCATGCCGTCCTCGGGATTGAACTCGGGACCTTCAGGTTGCGGAACCAATTCTTACGAACTGAGCCAGAGTTGCTGATGCTAAACGGTACAAAGTATGTCTTTTATGAGTTAGTGGGAAAATCTGTAGTGCTTTTTAAAGATTTCCTTTCAAATATATTCCTTAGAATGTTTGTAAACGGATTATTTTAGACTGATACATAATACTTATTATTTTTTTAAATCATTTTTAATTTTTTAAATAGTTTAAATTTAAAAAAAAATCACTGTTTAAAACCACTGTTTTTTTTAATAAAAAATTGTTTATTAAATTTTTTTTTACAAATGTATATATATATATAGAGAGAGAGAGAGAGAGACATCTTTTTAAATTGTCGTACACTATTTATTTCTTTATTTATTTATCTTTCGGCTAGTAAATTAAAAGATTTTTAATAAGAAGAAAGGATAAAAATAAACAGAAAAAATGTAATTTAAAAGAATTTTTTTATGTTTCATTATTCCATGGCGCCAATGGGACTCGAACCTACAATCTGCGCTCGCAGGCGATTAGCGGTGTGGTGCCTTGACCACTCGGCCATGGAGCTCCCCAAATAACGGAGTGTCTCCGTTTTTTGTTTTTATTTCCATCCGTTTCGTTATTTTCAGGAAATATGATGGAATTTTGTGATTTGTAACGGAAAATACCTTTTTGTTGTTAAAAGGGAGTTTTTCTGTGAAATTCAGGAAAAAAATGTTCGTGAATTTCAGAATTTTTTTAACAGTGTAACAAGTACGAAAATATTAAAAGATCTAAGATACTTTAATTAGTGCATTAGGTCTAGGGACAGAACGTCAGCTAAATTTGTGTCTGCAGATAAAAAAACTTATGAAAAGAAACTTTCTATAAAGCAGTCAAATCGTTTAAAGAACAATCTACAAAGTATAAAACTTGTCGAAAACTGGAAAGTGCAATCTTTCATGAAACAACACTTTCTTCTTGTAAAGATAGATAGAACGCAAATTACTTATTGCATTGTATTAAAAAATTGTAATTTCTTAATAAAAGAAATAATTGGGAAACATATACAGTAAAATCTCGTTACAAACGAATCAATGAAAGACATTGATTGAATTTGATGTGACAAAAATTGCGTTCAAATGAAAGTATGGCTTTTTTTTTAACTGTGTCATATTTGGAGATAAATATTTACAAACCTAATGTCACTCTCAGAAAAATACATTTTCTGCAAACAAAACTAACTTAGCATTATTTGACAAGAAGCTTTTTTTAATGGTACTAGACGACGTGGGGAGAATAAAAGTGCTTCACCTCTCATCATTAACTCAGTTCCGAGAAAAACAAAACATTTTTCGAAGTGCTCTCCAAAGACAAATAAAAACTTCAGTTATTCTCTTAGCCTTCATTATAATGAAAGTGAATCATTCAACATTTTGGAAGAAATATAAAAGCATCAGATGCCTTATTTCGCTTCAAAAAGACAAATTATAAAAATGTATTAATAACTGGAAACATTCGTTAAATTTCAAAAATAATTTTAAAAATATTGATCGACTCTTAGACACTAGTTGATTATTCCTTCTCCCATTTAGTTAAAGAAATTTAAACAAATGAATTTAATTGTTATGCAGATTGAAGTATTAACCAGCAGATCGAGACAAGGTTTATTACATTAAGCTCTTCAGACCTGAGCATAAAATAACTCTTCAAACATATATTTATTGTTTTTGCTTAATCGAAATGACACCATAGATAACAGATGACAAAAAGAGTCATTTTTATGAATTCAGTACTTTAGGGGACTGGTAACTTAGGTTTACAAATATGGATATAAAAATACTAATCCCCTTAAAACTTCACTTTAACTATCATTAACATAAGTTTACACAATAACAAAATTAAGATCTTTAAACAAGTAAATGATCAGCAAACCCTCAATTTTTTTTTTTTACTGTAAAGTATTTAAGTTAAATAATCATGAATATTTCTTACTTTTTTGGCCACAATATCTTGAAGATATTTTCGAAACTCGGATGAAAATAATATTTATTTTATGAGGTAATATTCATCAGTACTGACAATTATTGGTTTTGTTTTAAAGCAAAAAAAGACATTCAGCAGTATAGAAGTAAAGTAAAAATGCAAAAAATTCGAACAGTTTAGTTCTTATTATTAAAAGAATGGAGGTACACATTTGTGTACCTCAGGTCTGAAGAAGTTAAAAGTGAATTTGTGTTCACCTTTCTATAACAAAGTATTATATTAACTCTCGTTAGTATCCAGCATTTTATTTTTTAATAGGGAATACTGTATAGAGTATCAAAATATTATTAATACTATCGAAATGTTTCTACATTTTGGGATATATAATTATTTAGAACGAAAGGGCTTTCTTCCAAACTGCATTTTTAGTTTGTTCATCACCTTCTTTCGTTAGAGTATCCACAAAATTTGTGTCTGCAGACAAATAAATCCACAAACATAAATTCTAAAAAAGAGACTTCCGTCGCCTAAGTTACAGAAAAGCCTTCTAAAGATTTTTCTGCAACTTATAAATTAGTCGAAAACAAAAGTCAAATTTTTCATGACAGTAATATTTTTCTCTTGAGAAGATAGAAGAATATGAAAATGAATTCATAATGCATATGAATGGTATTTAAAGAAACTGTAGTTTCCATAATATTTCTATAAGAAGATATATTTACTTAATTGTACTTGAGTAAATATTTGGAAAATAAAGAATAATTTAATTTAATTTATAAGCCTAATGTTTCTCTCTGAAAAATGCATTTTCATCAAAGATTACTGACTCGGTATTACTTGACAAGATTTTTTATTGGTACTAGACGACATGGGAAGATTAAAACTGTTTCATGTTTCATCATTAATTCAATTCTAAAGTAAATGAGACAAATCGTCTCACGGACAACACATAAATCCGTTGAAAACTGGATGTCACAAGTCTTCATGAAAACCACACTTCCTTCTTGTAAAGATAGATGAAAGTAAAATCGAAATTAAATTGCATATGCAGTGTATGCAAAAAAACTGCCAAATTTCCCAAATTAAACAAATAATTGTGTATTTCTGAGACGTAAAATGCATCTTATTACTGTGACCCAAATATTTGAAGAAATGTGGCATATTTGAAGTCTAATATTTATAAACTCAAGAAAAATACATTTTGTATAAACAAATCTAACTAACAAGGAAGGTCTCCATACTGGACATATTCAGATGTTTTTGAAAAAAATACTAATTAAACTACAAATGCTTCTAATAAAGGATTAGTCAAATTTAGCCGCGGAATCACAGTAAATAATCTGAAAAAAAAAAAAAAATACGTGTGACACTCGGGGACTGCCGCGGTAAAGCTATGGCATAGCATTTTTTATCAACATATGCAATTATAATTATTTATTTATTTTTTATTTATGCAGTTTTTTTTGTCTTTGATATTAATTCAAGTTAAACATTTTGAGCGTGATGACCGATAACATTTTTTTTTCTTGTATTGAACAAATGAGAAGTTAATATCGTTTAAAATATTTTTACTATCTTACAATACATGTAAGTTAATCAGGAATTTTTATCATTGAAACTATACGTTTATGGTCGCTGAAATAAAAAACATAAGTTTAAGACTTGATATTCTCAAAATATCTGAAAAATACCGCGTCAATGTCTGCCGAAGTCTACCGAAGGATACCGTGCCGAAGTCTCCCAAACTGAAGCGACGTTAGCCGGAGTGTTAGGTTTTTTTTCTCGTTACGGAATTTCTAGACTCTTTCGCCGCGCTCAAAGCCCGCGATAAAAGGTATGCAATACCTTAATAAATTACAAACAAAATTTGGCCGCGCTACGAAAATTAGATCGCGAGTTATAAGTATTTTAAATTTTCCGAACCTCACCGTGGGGGTCTCCAGTCACCAAAAATTAACACTGTCTCATAATAAATTACCAAACAAAATTTGGCCGCGCTACGAAAATTAGATCGCGAGTTATAAACATTTTAAATTTTTCGACCCTCACCATGGGGGATCTTCTGTCACCAAAAGTAACACTGTCTCATAATAATTTATCAAACAAAATTTGTCCGCGCTACCAAAATTAGATCGCGAGTTATAAGTATTTTAAATTTCCCGAACCTCATCGTGGGGATCTCCTGTCACTAAAAATTAATACTGTCTCATAATAAATTACCAAACAAAATTTGGCCTTGCTACGAAAATTAGATTGCGAGTTATAAGCACTTTAAATTTTTCGACCCTCACCGTGGGGGTCTCCTGTCACCAAAAGTAACACTGTCTCATAATAAATTACCAAACAAAATTTGGCCGCACTATGAAAATTAGATCGCGAGTTATAAGCACTTTAAATTTTTCGACCCTCACCGTGGGGGGTCTCCTGTCACCAAAAGTAACACTGTCTCATAATAAATTACCAAACAAAATTTGGCCGCGTTGCGAAAATTAGATCGCGAGTTATAAGCATTTTAAATTTTTCGACTCTCACCATGGGGGATCTCCTGTCACCCAAAGTAACATTGTCTGATAATAAATTACCAAACAAAATTGGGCCGCGCTACGAAAATAAGATCGCGAGTTATAAGCATTTTAAATTTTTGACCCTCACCGTGGGGGGTCTCCTGTCACCAAAAGTAACACTGTCTCATAATAAATTACCAAACAAAATTTGGCCGCGCTACGAAAATTAGATCGCGAGTTATAAGCATTTTAAATTTTTGACCCTCACCGTGGGGGTCTCCTGTCACCAAAAGTAACACTTACTCATAGTAAATTACCAAACAAAATTTGGCCGCAATACGAAAATTAGATCGCGAGTTATAAGCATTTTAAAATTTTCGACCCTCCCCATGGGGGATTTCCTGTCACTAAAAATTAACACTGTCTCATAATAAATTACCAAACAAAATTTGACCGCGCTAGGAAAATTGATCGCGAGTTATAAGCATTTTAAATTTTTCGACATTCACCGTGGAGGGTCTCCTGTCACCAAAAATTAACACTCTCTCATAACAAATTATCAAACAAAATTTGGCCGCGATA